>JAZDUA010000090.1:3007500-3362500 GCA_038098605.1 Gryllus longicercus
CAATCCCAGGTCGCCGGCTCGAGCAGGCTCAGTGGGGCGAGTGGCCACGGGCGTTGACGTAACGCGGTGGGCTGTCAATCGGCCCGACGCGGGAGGCGGCAAAGGCTGGCGGGCCGATGCGGAAACGGCGCGGGATCCAGTAGTCTCCCGCCCGAGTTTCCTCCGCGACAAGTCCACTAGTCGCGTCCTAACTAATTCGACTCTGGGAAAGTCTTTCCCAAACTCGCGTCCCGATCGTAAGTAACTGAGTAATCAAGCAAATTTAGCAACCAAGAAGTATCTTGGAATTCTCTCGAAGTATCTTAGAAGTATCTCGAAGTAACAAAAAATTAGCTCTCAAAAAATTCTTAGGAGCGTTTCAAAAAATCTTAGAAGTGTCGCCGAAAAAATCTTAGGAGTGTCGCCGAAAAAATCTTAGAAGTGTCGCCGAAAAAATCTTAGAAGTGTCGCCGAAAAAATCTTAGAAGTGTCGCCGAAAAAATCTTAGAAGTGTCGCCGAAAAAATCTTAGAAGTGTCGCCGAAAAAATCTTAGAAGTGTCGCCGAAAAAATCTTAGAAGTGTCGCCGAAAAAATCTTAGAAGTGTCGCCGAAAAAATCTTAGAAGTGTCGCCGAAAAAATCTTAGAAGTGTCCCATTTCCACTGTGCATCACGTTTTTAAAAGAACTCCCTTTCCCCTTCCCAAAATGCTTCTAGCTCTGAATTTCTCCCTTCCCTCATGGCGAAGCTTCCCATTGGCTGAGGGTGGCTGCGTCGCAGAATTCTGATTAACCAATCATGTGGCAATTTTCCCGTATTTTTCCGTAGGTTGTTCTCTGCCTAACACCGGCTTCTCTCTCTCGCTCGCTTCCCTTTGTCAACGGTTCCAGAAACTTTTGGCAGCTGTCTGGACACGTGTTCAAGCAGGAGTGCATTTCACGGATCCTCGACGGTCGGCATGGGCTAATCGACAGCCTACTGTATTTAGTTTGTAAACAGCCCCTGCGGGAATTCGGGTGCCTAGTCCAGGCGCGTGCCAAAACGGGTGCGGGGCGGGCATTGTTTGGAAGGGGATCGTTTGATGGCCGAGAAAGGTTTCGTTCACGACGTGTTGTAAATGCGTCGTCATCTTAATTGACACCCGGCCAACCCCTCCGGGGGGCTCCGCCTTCCTTCCAGGGTGGTGGCAAAGAAAGGGGGCGCGAGGGTGCGTATTGTCCGACCGGGCTCCGGTCAGGGAGCCAGAATGGATTTTATGAGGGGGCAATAAACGGGTCGCCTCTGAAAAAAGGCCTGAATGCGGTCGGGGCGAGCCCGGCTGCGCGACAAAGAATCTTCGCGGCGAAGGCAGTGTCCCTTGACCCACTTCTGCCGCGACGGGAGCTACCATTAGGTGTAGAAATTATTTTGTTATTGGCGATGCCACAATAAAATTATACTTCATTAATTGGTGACGCCACAATATATATATATATATATATATATATATATATATATATACAGAGGGGAGAGAGAGAGAGAGAGAGATACTCATGAGCAATCTCCCTAGGTGACATCATGCATCGTGTACCCCAAAGCTGAAGCCGCAGAGGGCGGTTGGTCTCCCCCCCCCCCGAGGGCCGTTGGTGGCGATTGCTGCTCCTGCGGCCACCTGGTGCGCCCTCTCCCTCCTCGCGTCCCGCAGCGGTTGCACGGGGAGAGGAGAGCATTGAAAACTTCACTTCTACCCTCTTACATTCCTCTCACTTTATTTTCTCATTTTCCCGTTCACATCCCCATCTCAAATCCCTCCACCTTTCCGTATTACGCTAATTTGACATTGCACTGTCTACACGTCCTCCTCCCTAACGTTTCCTGGTAACTCATCGTCCTGTTTCGTCTCTTACGTTTCTTTATCCTCACCGTTTCTCGCTCTCTACTTTCATCCTCGCGTAATGTCCCTCTATCTCTCTATACGATCTTCATTCATTATCCCTTCTCCAAATGCATTCGAGCCCCTCGATCACTCCCTTGTGTCTGCATCCCTTTTAAAATTCTTTATCTCATTTCTTATTCTTTCCTCCCCCCCTCATTACCTACTTTTCATCTTGTTCCCACCTCTAATCTTGGCCATTCTATCTCTTCTGTCTTCGTTCCTTTTTCCTTTAAGGTATCTCAGTACACCATATTTCTCTATTTCTTTGTACAGCTCATTGCTCATAGACTCTGCAATTCTCTCATAACATTCCTATTCTTGCTCTTACCTGTATCTATCTTTAATAACCTTCTGAAAAATTCTAATAACCTATTGAAAATTAAATTAACTCTTACTGGAATGTGTGCCTCCTTCTGGCTGCTTTGACCTTAAAGCCGCTCCACAGTTACCAGCTAACGGGAACGGCAACGCTAAAACATGGACACGAGCAAGGACGGGAAATTCGCCCGCTTCACAACAAACCCAGCTTCAGGGAACAATTGCCGACACAAAAGCATTCCGAGCTGGGCTGATCTGGACGCTCTGTGCGCCTACATTTGGTTACGTGTGCGTATTGTCACGCGTGTCAGCCCAGTTTGCTGCTCTTTTATTGGTCGAGAACGTTCGCCTCTCCGAGCCAAGATTGGCTATCCTTCCCGTTTGCGTTTCCCAACTGTTGTAACGCCTGCATGATACATCGCCCTTTGGCGGATAATATGAAGCGATCTTTACATTGATCGATAAGTCTCTGGCTGGATGCGTGTTCTACCCAAGGACTTAGAATTTCAGGGATACACGGAAAATCCAGCACTGGTGTTTTTGAAATGTATGTGTTAGCCTTACAATAAGAGTTTTTTATTCAGGCGTTACTATAAATCTCTATTGGGTATAGCACCTCGATACCCATTTTCTATTGGGAGTTTCAGTCTTTCCCACTGCGAAAGTAGGCAAAGTTTGGAAGTATTCACTCGTAAAGTGAGTAAGCAATTCATACAACAAGAAAATTACTGATGCAATACTACAATGGAACTTACCGGAAACTACCTGAATACTATATATTTTGATGGTAAAGAGTGTATTAACGGAACATTATAAGAGAAGATAATTTTGTGGTATATCGATTTTATTTTACAAAAATTCGCAAATTACTGTGGTTACATTTAAAAAACTATTCGAAATTTATATCAACAATATAATTTAACGTACGAAAA
This sequence comes from Gryllus longicercus, assembly GCA_038098605.1. Classification (NCBI taxonomy): domain Eukaryota; kingdom Metazoa; phylum Arthropoda; class Insecta; order Orthoptera; family Gryllidae; genus Gryllus; species Gryllus longicercus. The sequence continues at coordinate 3,010,644 of JAZDUA010000090.1, forward strand.
AGATAAAAAATTTTATTTGTAAAACAACGTATTTTGTATTATTGAAATGTATTAATAGTATTAGGGTAACAAGAGCATTTTTTCATTTCAATTTATTACACGAAACAATTTCTGACTCTCTATTCCGCTTTACTTCTGTGAATCATTTACATGGCTGCAATTAATCTCTCTCTCTCTCTCTCTCTCTCTCTATATATATATATATATATATATATATATATATATATATATATATATATATATATATAATCATACGTAATATTGTGTAATTTGTTATTTATATCCAGGTAAAATATCAATAATAATTATTATTAAATTATATAAACTACAAAGGGAATCTTTTTATTTTCATTTATCTTGGCACACCTGCTTCTCATTCACGACATATTAATGAGTCGCAGCACACACTGTTAGAAAATAAAACTGCAATGAGCAGCAAGACACGAACTATCTGAGAGCGCGGAATTTGTGAAAGGAAATCGCGGTTCTGGCAAAGGCTACACCAGGGATTCCCAACCTTTTGCGTGTATCGACCCTTTTAAAAGAAAGGTTTGCTTCATCGACCCCACTGACATTTTCTGTAATATACAGCATACAAAACAGTCAAAACACAAATAATAAATAAGTTGTTAACAATTTGCATAGGGAAAGAACAAATTTTGAAAAGAAAGTTTTCTGAGGTTTAGGTTTTATTGTTTTTTGTGCTATTAAAATTTTCAATTTTTAGAAATGTAAACATGTATTAGTCATTCTGTACTATTATACAAAAAACTGATTGATAACTTAATTTACATTTTTTTGTTATCAATGATATCTTCATTGTACATGTCCATGCATATGATGCTATCGGTCCCCAATTGACCCTTTGATCATCATTGACCCTGGGGGTCGATACCCCGTTTGGAAACACTGGTCTTCAAAGTTGCGGTGACCGGGCGCGGTGCACTTGGAGTGTTATGTGGTGCTGGGTGGGGAATCCGGGGACGACAGCCTGTGCCCAACGAGTGTCACGATATGAAGAGGGTGATGCGGGGAGATGCAGCTGGCGAAGGCCGTGATGCGGCGACGCAGATCGCGACGTCTGGGCGCGAGGCACAGTGAGTGTCAAGAGAACCAAACAGGAAGAAAGGATGTCTCCTATGGAAACCACTCAAGGCGCATTCCTACTTTCGTTGAACATGAAGGCGACTGAGAGAGCCTAGCGTTCGAGTCACGACGGGGGCGGACTAGGTTCGAGTATCGATTGTTTGGACAGAAGCTGGATAACTAGGGCGAATTCAGCCGCTGTCTGGAGGAGAATTGGGTTGGCGAGCGTGCTGTCATTACCCTGCCCTTAAACCCGCGAAATTTCGCTTGGCGCTCTACGTTCACTACTTCAAACTCACCAAAGATCCGAAAAGAGGCAAAAAACACAAGACTTATTCTCAATCAATTATGGTGGTGTACGGTGTTATGTAGTCCAATGTTGGCTAAAATATAGAAAACGCAAAAACTATTTTCATTGTCAAATCAGTTTGTAAGACTTGTCAGAAAAGTTCTTGATACATTTAAAAAAGTATTTGAAATGTTGAACCTGTAGTCATGCAAATAAAACACAATAAAAATAGTGTTTATTTATTGATTACTTTTTTCAAGCTTTGTTTCAAGTATCAACATTTACTTTCAATGTATATTTTTATGCTAAGGAATATTCGAATATTACTTGTAGTCATATTTTGCGTTTACATTCAGAATAAAAACGCATCACAAACCTTTCGTTCATTACATTCATTCAAACCTTTCATTGGCGTTACAAGAGCTTCAAATAATTACAGTTGAAAATTACATTTTTTATTACTGACAGTTAAAGTTTTTATCTCTTCAAGCAATTATTACTCGCTCATTACATCACCCTTTATTTCAAAACACAAATTTAGGGATAGCATATTTTACTTCTCGAATTTGGCACTCTTAAAGCACGTAAAGCAACTTTGAGTGCACATTTTTATCCCACTATTCCTGGCTTTTTTAATACGACTTATTCTCTTTTTTCTTCCTCTGTCTTAATCTCTTCCTTTGGTCTCCTCTCTTCTACAATTAAGATTATCCTGCTCGCATTATGTCGTATATTTATGCAAACTTTGAATCCACTGATTGCTTTTTTAAATTTTAAAAACAATGTCGAAAATTTGTTTATAACGACGGATCCTGCTATAAGAATGTTTCACAAAATGTGACTTTCCTTTTCTCTTATCCAATGTGACATCTTGCTGCTCTCTTTATTCTTTTAAAGAATGTCATTTTTATGTCTCGGAATTCATCTTACTCTTCTTAGATCCTAAGATTTAAGTCAGAAACGACTCTTCCATCTTCATTTGCGTGAGTATCCCGGTTACCGTGGGGAATTCACCAGGACAATCCTTTTTACTTATTCTGTATGCTCCACATACAGATTTTACTGTTTCTTTTTACTAAATAAAACAAATCACCCCAACTATTGATGTTTGTTGCCGTACAGCGCGCCTTTTGGCCCCTCCGGAGCCAGTATGCGTATGAAACGCGGAAGGGGCGGGGGTCAGAGCGGTGGCTCGTGACACGATTTTCCCGGGACAGTCGTCGTTGAACGGGGCGGGGCGGAGGGACACTGCCGGCGCGGTGCTGTGCGGACTGCAGGCCGCCGCGCGCCAGATAGGGCCGCTTTTGTGCGCGCCCAGCGCTGCGAGTGACAAATCGTCGCGGCGTGGGGGCGCGGGCGGGGGTGGGGCGACAGGGACTGCGGGGGTTGACGGGCCGTCGACCAAGGAGAAAGCGCGGATTCGCGGACGGCGCGACGCGGTGGCGGGGACGATGAGGGCGGCGGGGGTGGGGTGGCGGGGGGGGCGGGGTGGCGGGGGAGGCAGGGGCGGGGGCGGCAGGGGCAGCAGGGGCGGCGCAGTGGAGAGGCGTGAGGAGAAGCGAAGGGGGCGCCCCGCCCGGAGGCTGCGGAAGGCCAAAGACCGCCACTGGGTCAGGAAGGCGCTCGTGACAGAGAAGGGAACGCTAGGAGAGAGAAAACGGGGAGAGGTAATTGTGTCATTTTCATCACATTCGTCGTCGATTTCTGCTTCCAGTTCATTAACGTTTGTTTCCACATTTTTGTTTCCTTTTTCGTCCTCACAATAAACTCAGTATATTTTCTTTTGGGTATATATTCTTGAATAGATTTGTTGAGAATTGTATGTAAAGCGTGATGAACAGGTTTAAAAACTATGTACGTTGGAAACGGGAAACACTGAAGAATCTAACGTATGAATCTCTGTGAAAATGGAAAAAATGTTTGCAATCCATCGTTTTAAATGGGTATTTAAATTTACGGGTACTTCTATGTAAGTGTTTCAGATCGTGTGATGAATAAAAATTACGGTTAGTATGAATATGATTAAATTAATAATTATTTACAGAAGTAATAGCACCAAAAGAAAAAAATATACTTTATAAGAAGAAGAAAATTATCTAAAAATATATATTTTCAATATAAGTGATCGAAAGAATAGAAACTTGCACAAATTAAAATTCTAATAGATGATTTTCTTGTATTTATGTTTTAATTTTTGGGAATAAAATACATAAAACCTAATAACAAAGAATTACTTAATTGGCAATATAGTTTCTTGGAAACAGACGCCACGTTAAGCAGTTAATGTTACTCAGTAGATTGCAAAATCTCAAAAGTGGACCAAAAGCCGGCGAGAAGGCCCGTTGTCTGGCGCATCCCCTCTCCTCGGAGGTCTCGTGCAGGCGGCGGCGCCGGGAACCTCGTCCCAGGCAACAAAGCGCCGCCCCTCCCCGCCCCACGCCGGCGCGTTATCGCCCACGCCCGAGATGGATTGTGTCGTAACGGCGCTCCTTCCCCCTCCCCCTTGCTCGCCGTCTGGTCTCCCGGCAGACCCCCGCTCTCCCAGCCGACAGCTCCCTCTCGCTTTGCCCTGCCCGCCTCTCCTCCGCCTACCCACCCGCCCGCTCAATAGATTGATGTTTCCGGGCACGTCAACTGCTGCGGTGATTAGTCCCGCAAGTGTAGTTAATGTTTTAACTCAGAAGGTGGTGCTGTTCCTCTTCCGCTGAATGATGTGATTCAGCTCCGACCTAGACATCGGTGTGCTGGGGATTTCTCCTCCGGGTTGCTCTCTCAACCAGGCTCTACTCCAGACGGGACATGCTCTAAATTCCAACATGTGTAGTAGTCTTGCCTGACATGTGTGGTAGTGTGTAAATGTTTAAGAGTAAGGCGTAAAACAAGAAAGAGAAAAGATCGCTCCCGTGGTGGCCCGATTGTTAGGGTATTAGACTTCTTCTGGTATTTATCGGGAAAAGAACAGAAAATTACCGAGTAGAGCAGCCAATAAGAGCAACCGATTAAAGCCGTCGGCTTGAATTCTCCTCCACACAGCGGCTGAATTTAATCTAGCAATTCAGTGAGTTAGCATAATTCGCAGCCTCCGAAATAGTACCCTAAGACCTCCTGGCGCGAGATATTCCAGATGCAACGGGATTGCTGGCAGTGAGCTAAGTCATCCTCTGGCATTCTTCCAACCATCATCCACGTGTTATCCTCCCTTCAAACACCCACTCTCTCCCAATATGGCAACCGATCACCCATTCACAAGGCAATCGATGCATTAATTAAGCATTAATCGATCAACGGACAAATTCTACTGGAGAATAACAGACCAAACGCACACTAATCAAACGCCCAAATAATTAATGAAATCAACAAACGCACAAAGTCTCGTTACCAAAGAGGAAAACGTAATCTAACCAACACCAACCACATAAATCAACCTCCCAACCATTCAATCTTCCAACTACCCGAGAACCCTCTCACCCACCGAACCACTTCCTCCCTAAATAAACTGTCCAAGCCGTGCACCCACTTACTCACTTTCAAACACTCGTCTCGTTCATCCTTATTCATCTCGTTTTTTCTCACACAACTCCTCTTTCCCTTTGCCTGCCTCATCGCCTTTCCCCACCTGACTTCGCTCACTCTTTTGTTTTGTTTTTTTATTTATTGATTTTTGTTGGGTCAGTTTAAGAATTAACTTTACGTATGACTGAAAGGCTTACGTACTAACTTATATCTAAAACTTCCTTCTAGAACTTCTACTTCCTTCTAGAAAATCTACCATAAGGCTGAGGATGCCCCGTTGGGTCCTCTATTCAGGTTTGAAATTGGAGACGGTTGTTTGGAACATATTACAAGGATATGTTTTTTATTCTGGTGTGGTTGCGAGTCTGAAGGCTGCAAGGGAAGGGATCTGGGGTAAATAATAGTAAAAGTTAGTGGCTAGGTATGTGATGTGATATTCAATTGGTTCTAAGTAGAATTCTTTATGAAGCTCATGATTGCGGTCTAGATATAAGCATCTTTTTATGATTAGTACAAATCATCCAGATATGCGTGGCTAGGTTTTTCTCGCTACTACTTGAAATCACTCATGATTCCATCGCCTCTTTAAGAGCAGCCTGGCAAACTGCCTAGAGTAACATTAGGCAAGTCGCGTGAGTTGGATCGCCCGAGATGTTAAATTGTAGTTCAGAAGCGTGCTATAAAACTTCTTGAGAGTATATTGTAGTATATTAATACGAAGTAGTTTAGTACTATATGGTTTTAAGTCTTAGTTTTTAAGATAAGTTTTCAATAACTTCACTAAATTTGTCCAAAACCATGCGTATAATGTTTTCAGGAACTTTTGTAAGTCCCCATGTTACGTTTTGTTCTGTAAATATATTTCAATCTAATAATATTTGGTTAAATGCAGCTCATAACGTCCGCGAAGTCCCACATATGTTTTTATAACTAGTTCTACTTAAGGAAAAATTTTCTGAGTTTTCTTCCGTTTCTTTGAAGATTTTCCTGTTATGTAGCAAATATTTCATGAATTCCAATAAAGCAATATTTAATTTCTTGAAGACCACAAAAAATCCCGCCATAAAGCAATGGGAAGCAACAGAGCGTTATGAAGCGACACATGCGTCAGTGGGAGATTGGTAGTCACTTCACGCATACGCAAGATACTGGTGGTATTCTGATACGGAGGACCACATTTCCACCAGTCCGCCTAAGAGGTTATTAATATAAGATTACACACAACTAAAAGAGCCTCTTGGTAGAAATGAAACTTTCCGTTAAAACAAAGTAAAACATTTCGATGATGGAGTAATAATGATTTTCTGTAGACTTAAGTACCTTTTTATGTATAAAATAGTATCCTCAAATGTGTACTTGTCACGTCTGCTGAATAATAGTTCAAGAATCGTCGTGATAATGTGTAATCTAATGCATATCAGTATGAACTATACGAATATTACAATAACAATGGAATTAATAAATGGGAATTGGTGGCGTTGATACCTTATTTACTAGCTACAGAATATAATATGTGATGAAACGGATCTCGTTACGAGATTTTCGTACGATGTCAACGTTAACAAAAGTTGTAATTTTCTCGTAAGTTGATTGAAGTTGTTAAGTGACTTCGATAAATTACGTGATATAAAATATCACAAAAAGAGAACTTTTACCACACATTTTCATGTACAGGATTTAAGGAAATATAAACTACTTACAGTATAAGAATGTTTCAATTAGGGTATGAATGATAACGAAATGCTTCGTGCGGTCCGTGAGTGCTGCAATGTTGCACCGGACAGGTGGCTCGTGTATTTTCGACGCCCCTGACTGCCGCAGCGGGGGCGCCCCGACCCCTCACCCCCGCTCTGCGGCGCCGGCAGCGGAGGGGCGGGGTTCGAGGCGAGCGACCCTTCGCACTCCCGCAGCGCCTTCCGCGGCCGAGGCAGTGGCACTGGTGGGGGGGAGGAAGGGTTGGGACGGCGGCGGCGCCAGCCGGGGTGGGGGCGGGGGCGGGACATCGGTGCGGTAGGGCTGTTGGCGGCGGCGGCAGTGGTGACGGAGGCGCTGGCGCAGGAGGGGCGAGGGGAGAAGAGGAAGGGGTGGGACGGCAGGGGCGGCACGGTTGGTAGAGGCGGTGGGGAGGGGGCGGTACGGCGGGGCGGTAGGGCTGTTGGCGGCAGTGGCAGTGGTGGCGGAGGCGTTTTCGCTGGAGGGGCCGAAGAGGTGGGACGGCAGTGGCGGACGGCTGGAGGAGGCGGTGGGGAGGGGGCGGAACGGCAGGGCTGGTGGAGGCGGTGGCAGTGGCGGTGGGACTGCAGCGGCGTTGGCGGAGGCGCGCGGCGCCGCGGCTGTAAAGATAACACGGCAGCGGAGGTGCCCGTAAACGTGGCTTTTATGGACGGGCGCGAGGCGGCGCGGCGGCGTTGGTGGCGCTGGTGGCGCTGGTGCTGCTGGTGCTGCTGCCGGCGGTGGGGGCTGGAGACGCGTGGGGAACAGAGTTGGTGGGAATGCCCGCGTGGTGGGGTGTGTTGGGAAACGAGCTCACCTTGTGTCCACACGCGTCGTTTAAATATGAACGCATTGGATGGGGAAGTGCACTTGTCTGTTATGTTATTTAGAGAAAGTTTTTTTTAATCTCATTGTTGTCCTTATTTGTTAATTAGTAACAATAGTCACAGTGTTCTTAATAGAACCCTAATGAAATGACAGAGTGAACTGCATTATGGATTTTTTTAATATCTATATGCACTTATATCGAGAACTAGCATGTTCCCTTGATTGCTTACTTGGTCGGTTAATTAATTCGTTTCTTGGTAGGTTCCTTGCTTGATTTTTGTATTATTTTCTTCACTCAGACCTTAATCTGCAACTATTTCATCAGACAATTCAGTTTTACAAGGTTAATAAATCATTAGTTTCGGATTATGTTATTATGTAAGAAATCTCAGGTTCGCAAAGAAGCTATTTCGAGGGCGGGCCGGGCAACGTATTGCACGCTAGCACCAATAGTTTGGCCCTCGTCTTTTTCACATTCTCGGCTCCTTCGGCTGGTGCAGCAGTACATTTTAGGCCCGTAAGAATTACAATTTACTGGTTTGCGACTGTTTCATAAGACATAGTAGTCTATGTTTTTTTTATCCTAAAATTAATAGTATTTGAATTTTTTGTTATTTGAGGAAGTTATTTTATAATGGAGAAAATATTTTATTTCTGATTATTAATATTTTATTCGTCACCCATTATAAACAAAATAGCGCGTAGCACTGTAACAATGAACTTCGAGAATTAGAATACGATGTAACAAATTACCCTATTTTACATCTCGTTTTATGGATATGGAGTATTTTATGGAACACCTCTAATTGATTTCTCTGCTATTAACAACAATGTGTTACATTTATTTTCCTCAATCTCTTGTAGAATTTTCCTCGAATACATTACAGTTCTGATTTTAAAACAAGCTAATAGTGTTTTTCTGCCACGAAATTAAGCTAATATTTTAATGTATTTTCTGAGTGATAAAATATTCTATAGTTATTGAACAAAAACGAAGAGAAGCAACTTACATGATATTATGATATTTCTTAGATCTTTTTGTAGTTAAAGGAAAGTGTGTAAATATGAAAATGTAAGAGTTCGTTACTTTGCGTTCGTAGATAAACCACCAGCAGACACACTCGAGTAAGCATCTCAACCCAGAGACTACCTCTGGGGAATGGGCTTCTTTTATGCAGCTACCTTCTGAAAGAAAAGTTAAAAGGTTTCGCTAGTCTACCAGTTAAAAATGAACGAGCAAGGAAACGGCCACCGAATCGGTGGAACCTTGCCCAACCGGAGGTCTCTGAGCTATCCTCCTCCTTCTCCCTTCTGCCCTTCCAAGCCTTTACCACTCTTCCTTTTCGTTTTTTGCGAACGTTTCTTAGACAACCTTCATCCCGTGTTTCTCGTTCACCTACGTTCCCCATTTCCTCAACACGACAGGCAACTTCGCGCACTGGATAAAACATTCATAAATTAAAAGGTTAAGTTGCGGAGTAAACAGACGGTGCAGATGGAGACTTGGCCATAGAACGGAAGTGAACAAGTTTCGCGCCTGAAAAGAAAATGAAGCAACTCCGTTTTCCGCGGAATGCCCTTTCCCCCTGCGCCGTGCGGGCGCCTCCTGTTCAGGGCGACTTCCACAGAGTGGTCGGTCGTTAAGGGAGTGTGAATTTTTTTCACACCGTAAAATACACGTTTACACTCTAAATGAAACTAATTACTGCACATCTGCTTCTTATGAACTTGCATTAATTATGAAAGTGGTGCCAAAAAGCACGAACTTTCATACTCATCTTGTGTTTTCGAGATAATGCCCTGCTTCTCCACTTTTATTACTCCCGATGGAATTCTCTGTGGTATTTATAATTCTTAACAGCCAACTCATCGTAACCTGCACTTCTGTGACCGCTTGTCTCAACCAAAATTATATCCACCAATTTGACAAACTTAAGGAATAAGAAACAAAATTGTGTCACGGAATGAATCATATTGTGCTGTCATTAATTTTGAGTTACTGAGACGAAAGAAAGGCGAAATATATTTTATTCTTTATACTGAAGCACACATCAGTCTCTTTCTGAATTAAAGATTGTGTTTTGAAATTAACGTTTTAATCACTGGTGATTATTTGGAGAATCAGGCTTAGCTAAATTGATCAATTATAACTATTAAGAAAAAACATTTATTTGAGTTTTTATTTTTGCGTATTTTAAGTTCTTGTGTTCTAGGGTGCATGACTTGGTTGATTTTTTTTTAATTTTCCCTACATATTTCAACGAGTCACTGACGATGTTATCTTTTAGAAGGTTTAGGGCGATTTATTATTGCTTGTGAAGTGCCAACAAAGAATAATATATTAATATTATATCTGTGATGGACTCGTGAGGCGATTTTGACAGATCTCTTTAGCGACAACCAGTAGATATCACTACAACTCATCATAATTTGCATAAATTGTGTTTGAATTATCAGACAGTTCTCCACATTGCTCTTTAACCCAAATTGTTTTGCTTATGGCCTATTCTATTGGTGTTTACGTATTCCATTGGGAATAAATTAGTGTAATTAAATGTACAGAGCTGCTGGGAAAACCGAAAATTAATAATGATTAAACAGAAATGTTATTGGAAACATCGTTGTTGATGTTGATATTTAATGACCATTGGGTGGACAATTCCAAAAGCAGTGATCCATACGTGATGGCTTGTCAATCAATGAAAGAGAAATGAATACAAATTTCTAAACCCAAAGCAAACCTCATGTGTTTTTCTCCCAATTTATTTGTTTGGTTTTGATAATATGACCATCTTAATTGCTAAGGCAGTAAAAACTATGGAAGTACTTTTAACTGACTATTAATAAAAATGTTCAATGTAGACAGTGTGTTTAATATACACTATAAAATAGGTTTTATTATAAACCCAGAACACTTACATGGTGTGTGAGCCTGACTTGTTTTTCATCTGAAAGTTTCCCTAAAGCACCTAGATGGTTTACCTGTTGTCTACTTTTCGCGTATTTGACCCTGTTTCATGGTAAAAATGTAGTGACTGTGTTCGTAATGGTTTGTATTAGGGCTTATCAATAGTGTGTCGGTGAAGTCAAGTGGAGCTTACGTAGATCCTTAAGTGGTAGCTTGTGTGTGAATGAGAGAATTTTGCTAGTGTCACATGTAAGGAAATAATTTCTACTGCCGTCATCTTATATCCCTTTTTTCTTCCTTTTATCTCCTTCTTCGCTCCAAACATTCATTAAAAAATAGTAAAGAATTTAGAAAAAAATTGAGAATCGTGTAGTTATTGTATGAAGAGGGAGAATAATATCTAATATAGTTTTCAATCTTGGATAAAACTATTACCGAGATTCGTTGCTAGTACATTTATATAGATTTCAGTTATCACAGCGATTGTGCTTACAGATGCCCGCCTTTCAAAATTGGTTTTCGTTCCTCTGATTGATTCCACTAAGTTGAAGTAACAGTACGGTAATACAAAAACATTTTGTAGTATTATCTTTTGAAGACTTGAGATACTCGGTAGAAATATTGTATTTTAATGCACTTTATTTGTATGAAAAAGGATAAGATTACATTAAACTTGAGAACGAGCGAGCAATTTGCAGCAATAAAGAAATGTTTTGTGAAATGAACGGTTGGCAGCCCTTTCATACAGACCCAATGTGTTATTCTCTTTGCATCCTGGCATTTCAACGTAATTTTATTTACTTGTACTGTGCGACCTCGTTATGCAAGGGGTAAAATAATTGCACGATGTTACAGACATCTCTAGTATTTACAATAGGACTCCGCCATGGAAGTTTCTTCTGAAAGAAGCTCACATTACAAGGGCTGTCAGACTTACTAATACTTTAATGTATTAAGTTGCTCGACAATTTGATAATTCGAACTATTTATTTATTTTTTATTTAATAGGTAATTATTACAAACAAATTAGATTTCTTGATACTATGTGGCTATGCCGAAGGCCTTTAAGCCATTACAATACCTACATCCTTTCGCGTTCTAATCTTTCGAATTCTGGTATTCACCCCAAATGGTCTCTCCATCGCATCAAAGCCGCGGAAAAGAGACTATAAGCTACGGCTCAGGAAAAAACCCCTGAAGGGGGAAAAACCTGCCGTCAGAAGCCGAGTAAATTCTAATCTATCCGACGTTTATTTTAACTATTTATTTTCTGGCGCGGGCGTCCCGCCGTCTCCTTCCAGTGCTTGGCCTCCTCAGCACCTGAAATCAAACGGCGCCACAGAAGATCGTCCGCACCTACGCCTCTGCCCTTACATTTTCGATCCCCCCTTCCCTTCACCCCCTAATGTGCTTATTACTATGCCAATTTTATTTTATTTATTATATTGACCTGTTATTTACCAATTGACTACGACGTATGACTTATTTCTTAACTGTTTACTAACTTAACATAAAATTACTGATTAACTTACTTATTGTTAGCTTATTGACTTATTAATTTCTCTCCAGTCTAGGCTCCGCTCAAGCTAACCAGTGCTGTTTTCCCACTCCCTAATTTCAGTTTTCCTAATGGTCTGAACCTTTCCTAAAAATGTTCCTAATTCTTTCATAAATTTAGATCTATTGTCACTTAAAATGTTTTGGGCGAGCGTTACGTTCCTGTTTAGGAAGTAGTAATTTCCCATTCCCATCCATTCTTTTCTCCATGGTTCGGTTGCACAGCAAATTATGAGGATGTGGATCCAGTCTTCCCTATCACCGCAAAGCACACAGATGCCATTACCACTTGCGACCTTTAGTCTACGCTGCATCTACCCCCCAACCCTGAACCAAGCGTATCCCCCTCCTGCGTCCTTTCCGAGAGTATGTACGTAACTTTCGCAACCCCACAATGGACTCTCATGAATTTGAGCTACCAGCGAACGTTTTTCAGCCGTTGCTGCCCAGATCTCTTGCCTTTTTATATCCGCAAGTCTATCGGAAATCAGCCTTTCTATCTCACGGGTTCCCCTATCTCCCACCATTTCCGGAGAGACGTCTCCCAACCTTGCGCGGTCAAGTAGCCGTTTAATTTTGTACACCCAGTAGCGATGGTCGCTTCCCTGCCATTGAACTCTAAAGCACCTATGTATAAGTGTGTCAGCCTGTTCATCTGCTAATTTAATCCAGAGTTTAATAGGTTTCATTTTAAAATCTCTCCAAATTCCTATACTACCGACCTCTCTAACTCGAACTAGGGTTACCATACTGTATTATGGAAAAAGAGGACATTTCTTATAAAAAGAGGGCACTTCATTTAAAGCGTTTCAATATAATTTATTTTTCTTAACGACAAAATTCTTACTACTGACAAAATAACTACTTCAATCATTGTCATTATTTTCACGATCACACAATAGACCTACGTCATTACCATTACTGGCCTTTCCACTTTTATACGAGAAATATTTTGTGGATGATGAAATCTCCCTCAAATAAAACTTTTCTTTGAACCTTGCAACAAACAATTTGAACCATGTCATTAAATAAGGCTATTATCCTTGTCAGCCTGTTTGAAATATAAAAATATAAACACCACATTAACTCCACACGCAAGCAGTATTAACACCGCAGCACATAATCTATAACTAGCAACATTATCCAGCTTATGACAGTTCTGTCGCATTTCATGGAGAAAAGGGCGTAAATTTAGATATCTTCGTTAAATTTTGGTGGTTGCTAAGCGAGATCGTTTAAGTTAAATGTCATTTAATTATAAAACAATGAAATGTTATGATGTCGGAGACGCGAAAAAGGTTAACAAGGCGCATTATCCTTCGTTGATCATTTTTTGGTCACGTTTTTAAGTATTTTTCCCTTTCTAATACAAATAAGGACATTTTGTCGTTTCTAGTAACATCCACCCGGGCAATGTTTCTAACTGCGGAAAGAGGACATGCCCGTAAAAAAAGGCCGTATGGTAACCCTAATACGAACAGAATATAAAATATGAGTTGATAAGGTAGTGTGTGGTATGATACTCTTTTGCACATCGTACACACAAATACACATACGAGTACATACACACGCATTTACATACACGCGCGTGCGACGAAAACGTTTATTGCCTATGAAGGAAACGTAGAAGATAGGAAAAATCCACAATCCATGGTTAAACCGCCAAAGAAAGAAGATACAGATCATATCGAAGGCACGACTCAGACTCCAGCGAGCAAAGGAAACGTTCTCCCAATTAGAAGCCATTTGGCTCTTGAACAATTTTCCATGGCATTGTCCTGAGACCCATAGCCATTTTCTTGAAATATGTGAAATAAACCGACAAATACAAATCGTGTTCTACAACCTCTACAAATTTAATTTTGATTTGGCAGCATTTGTTGGAGTAATTGATTTTCTTGTTTCCTCATATCAACCAATGGTTTGAATTGTTTTGAATAATTGTTAGTGTGATGGATGGGCTCTGAAATCGTAGGTGTGTTTTTCATTCCATTTTTGTATCCAGTAATACCAATAAGTTATAATAGAAGCGATTTGCTTTACAAAAAGTTTTCATGTGATCACGAGTCATGAATTGTCTTCAGTGAAGCGGATGAATTCGACCTAGCTGTGTATCTAGTGCCAGAACCTAGGGCCTCCCGGCTAGAGTGACTGCAGCCACCTCAGCCGGTTAGCATTGATCAAAGTAAGAGTTCTGATTAGAGCAGCTGGCAGCTAGAATTTCCTTCCACTCATTGGTTTAATTCGTCTCAGCTAGTACGTAGAGTCGAAAGACCGCCATTGTCGGAACTCGAACCTAGGACCTTCCGACCAGAGGGACTGCAGTGACATCAGTTGATGCCCTGAATCACTTCAGCCGGTCTGCATTGATGGAAGTAACTGCGGAAAACTACTGATTAGAGCAGCTGGCCGCTGGAATTTCCCTCCACACGTTGGTTGAATTCGACTCAGACACTATGTAACAAGAGTTAAAAATTCGCCATCGTCGGTAACGAAACCCTGGGACCTCCTGGTGAAACATGCTGCATACGAAATGAGTGCGATCGTAGATGTTACGTTGTATGTGCTTCGTCTAAGAGTCCATTACATCAGAACCATTTTGAATTGATGTTTGAATGCCTAAGTACTTCCTATTAAATAAGAGAAGTAAATTCTTCCAATTCCTCTTTCTAGAAACCATCTCTTTAATTGTTTGATTCACTGATTGATGTTTCAGGATGTGTCAACTACCTTGGTAGTTATTGTCGGATTTAAATACAGTGACTCCTCAACGTCGGGAGCTTCGCCGGGGCCAATCGGGAGCTTCGGTACGAAAACGTTAAGTCGTAACGAAGCTCCAAAATGGATGACAGTGTCCTCTCCTTCCAGGTCTTGACAATGAGGAGTCACTACAATTCGTTTTAAGAATAGTCTCGTACATGTTTTGCATGTTATATTTGGGAAGGTGTAAGTGCTCCTCTCTTGCTGGAACGAGATGTCCGCAACTGCAGCACACGTCGGTTTGCGGGGTTTTCCCCACCCGGTATCACCCAATAGCGAGGGTATCTCCCCGCTGGGTCATGGTCCCTGACATAGGTAATAATGTATTGCGTGAGTATTAAAAAGGAAGAGGCGGGCACGGAAGGAGTACACGCGGTTGAGTACACAGCCCACCACTTTGTCAGTAGACTAGTGAGGAGACGCGGACTAGCGCGGACAACGCGATTTCCGTCTCCTCTCCCCGCCTCCCGCAGCTCGAAGGGGGTAGGGGGTGGCGGGGGTGGCGGGGATGCACAGCCGTCGCGCGCACGAATTCGATAGCGACGATTTGCGAATCGCCGCGTGCGCTATCTGGCGGCTCCCGCGCTGCGAAGCGCACTGTGCAAACGCGCGGCCGCCAACGAACGAGCCAGTGGCGCCGCGCACATTATGGGCATGTTGCATGCGCATGCATATTTTGGTGTATTTTTACATTACTACGTGTTATTAATAACATTTCATAGGTCGACATGTTGTTACAGTTTGAACAAATAAGTCGCGGAAATTGCGAGGAAAATTTCTTAACGACAGAGTCCCTAGCGTTTGTTTCATTCTGGGGACAGTTTCTAGAGGATTTAGAATGTCATTGTAACATTCAATATTTATAATGTTTACAGCCCCAGGAGAGGACTCTATAGTAGCAGAAATGTGGAAAAACGTAGATACCAAGACAGTCCAAAGTCTACATAAAATAATACAAAAGATTTGGGAAACGGAAGAAATACCAGAAGAATGGAAAACAGCTATAATCCATCCAATACACAAAAAAGGAGAGAAAACAGATGCCAACAACTATAGAGGAATCTCACTACTATCAGTAACATACAAGATCCTATCCAAAGCATTACAAAACAGACTAGAGGTCCAACTGGACCCACAATTAGGTGACTACCAGGGAGGATTCAGGAAAGGAAGATCCTGCGCCGAACAGATACTAAACCTGAAACTCATAATAAGGTACAGGAGACTAAGGGCCAAAGACATACATGTGACATTCGTGGACTTCAAAAAAGCATACGACTCCATAGATAGACACTATTCAATACCCTAGAAGAATTCGGAGCCGATGACAAATCAGTTGCAATAACAAGAAAAACCCTAACAAACACAAAGTCAAAGGTAAAATTTATGGGAGAGGTCTCAGAACCCTTTGAGATGAAAACGGGAGTGAGACAGGGAGATGGGCTCTCCCCACTACTCTTCAACTGTGTGCTGGAGAAGGTAATGAGAGAATGGAGGAAGAAGGAATTCCCAAAATAAAAATAGGAAGAAAGAAGGATAACCTTGAAATTGACTGTCTAGCCTTTGCGGACGACCTGGCCGTGCTAGCAGAAAACATGGAAGATGCCAGAAGACAAATCAATATACTGAAAGAGACAGCAGAGAAGGCAGGATTGCAAATATCATATGAAAAGACAAAATATTTGATAAACAGAAAAGATGCACCAAGACAGATCACAACAAAATATGGTAAAATCAAGAGAGTCAACAAATTAAAATACCTGGGAGAATTAATCCAACCAAATGCCCTGGACAAAGATGCAGTCCTTACAAGAGCAAGAAAGATAGAACTGGCATTCCAATTGACAAAAAAATATATATAATAAAAAGTCCATATCAATTAATGCAAAACTAAGACACTACAATACAGTTATTAAGCCTGAAGGCCTTTATGCCTCAGAATGCCTTACACTGAACACAGCCAGACAAATAGAGGAGATAGAAAAAAAGGAGAGAAAAATTATACGGAAAATCCTGGGACCAAAATATGAAGATGGAAAATGGAAACTGAGAAGCAACAAAGAGATCTACCAAAAAACAGAAAAAATAACAGACACAATGAGAAGAAGAAGAGTAGCCTTCTACGGACATATTAAAAGAATGGACGAAGGAAGATTGACAAAGAGAATATTCAACTACTTCGATAGAAACCCCAAAACACAGATGACATTGATCAAGGAGATCAAGAAAGACATGGAAGAAATGGGAATAGATGGAGAAGAGGTGGAGAGAAGAGAAGAATTCAGAAAAAAGATCAGAGGATTCCAGGGTTTCCAAGAAAAGGCAAAGAAGAAAACAGGAGCAAAATGGACAGAAGAGAGAAAGAAACAGCATGGAGAAAGAATGAAAGAGTACTGGAAGGAAAGAAAAAAGAGAGAAAATCAATCATGAGAAGTTATTTCACGTGGTCCATAGTAGGCCAAAATCGAAGGAAGAAGAAGAATGTTTACAGTTTTTATGAATATAACATTATTGTTATTACACATTAAAACTTTGTTTTAACAAATGTTTAATGCTGACTACATTTTGTTCAAATTATTTGAAGCAACTCATTGATTAGATCCCAAGTAGCTATGGTTACGAAATCAACGGGATACCACAAATGTTTTTTGGGTAAGATTACTTATATATAAGGTAATGTAATCTATAATATAATCTCGTTCATATTCAAGAGGATAAATTAATTGGAAATAATAAGAAATGATTGATTGTCAGGCAAATGGAAATTATAAAAGCCAGGGATAGAGCCAAAAGACATCTAAAATGGATCAAAGAAACTTGAATACACTTCTTATTTTAATTTAAATACTTAAATCCTCACAATTTTTCTAAATTTTTTCAATTTTTCAAAATTGCCCTTTTAGCTTACACAAGGTTTTTCAAAGGACTCCTCTTCATTACTGTACTTTTGCAATGCTAATGTTTTGCAATTTTCTAAAATGCAGAGTTCGCTTAAAATAGGACTAGTACCACTTTTTAAATCATCCTTTTATACCTACGATAAGAAAATTTTGAGGAAAAAAATTGAGCGGGTTTTGAAGAAATAATTCTATAAAGAATGCGTACATCTCCCGCAAAATTACGCGAAAGCCACTCATATTTTCGAAAATCTGTACATGATCTTATTTCAGTATCTCTCTTTGAAGACCAGATTTCGTTTAGAAAAAATCTCTATCTTCAATATTTTAGTTGTAGGAAGACGCCGAAATCATCCGTATACATTATTTGAATAACTCCCAAGTGTGCGTATGTGCTTATGTAAAGATGTGCGGTTCCGTCACTATCGAATAGACCACTTCCCGTTCACTAATCGTCTAATACCAGATACTGTAAGATCATATTTGAACAAAGCAAGGCTTGAAAGAAATGGAGTACGAAAGAAATGTTCAACACATGAAAATATTTTTAAAGCAGTTTACACCTAGTTTTTGAACTAGTGCTATTTTCGAAAAATCAAGGAATCTAAGGAAAATGAGTCCTTCCTCATTCTTTTAAGTGTTTTTTACGCTGTCCGAGGACAAGGTTTAATGAAGTGTTTGAGAAAATTTTGAAAGTGTTTTTGACGTGTCATGTAAAGTACCTGCAAAAATCAAAATATACATTTCAACCTCAGAGGGGGGTATATCAGTGTTTGAGAAAATCGAATGAACGGTTTAGGCACTAGCTGTGACCACGGACGGGCGGACGGACGGACGGAAGGACGGACGAACTGTCAAACGATTGTGGGCTTCAAACGATTTTTTGATATCAAGGACCCAAAAAATTACACACCCTGTTAGAAGACGTAATTTACCATAAGGGACAGGATCCACTTTTTCGTTACCAGAGCCCTGCAATAAGAGATTTTATGTCGGAAATTGACTGCTTTTCGGCGCACGGATGCAACATTTTCTCGCCTTACGAATAATCACCAACGTGCAGGCCAGAAGTGCTTTGCCGCTTCCTCTTTGATATTCTGTTCTACGCTGTCCTCTTCATCTCTGAATAGTTTCTTGAGTGTAGTTCGTTTTGAAGTTGTTTTATAATTTTCGTTCGAGGTCTCACTCTCCCTGTTTTTCCAACTATTTTTCTGTCCGAAATTGTAAATAAGGGTGAGAAAGTGAAAATACTACAATAAATACTAGAATGAACGAGTAATGTGCCTCGAAATAGTAATACATAATAAAAATAATAAGCATTATAATGAATTGTAATGATCCTATCAAATAGCCGAGATCACTGATGCAGTAGTACGATATCGGTCTCGAACCAGAACATCGCGGGTTTGAGTCCCGCTCGGGTATGGGCTTGTTTGTATATATCTGTATGTGTGTGTGTGTCGTCCTTTCACCCTTCACTATCATCATCATTTCATCTTCTATACTGACAGGGCTAACACCCCTGGGGGATAACAATCGGATCTAGCTAATTGCTGATTCCATGATAAATTACATTCACCTGCTACTGTGCCCGAGATAATGTTACTCAGCCCCGGTAAACGCAGGGTGCATGCACGGGTAGTCCATGTCGGCGAGCAAAAAAAAATTGTAGATACAAGTATTTAAGTATGTAAATTTGAAATTAAATTTACGTGGAACAGAACCGTTCCCTAATACATGACAATTATGTTTCTTAAAACATAGAATATTTCAAGTTAAAAGATAAAACAATTTTGCACAAACAAATCTTTTCGGCTTCATCATCGTTCGATAACAAAACGAGAACAAAGGAATCAAGAATCGAAAAACAAACCCAGTGAAGGAATGCTCGGCAGGTGATTTCCCCCGCCTTCCTTTTCACCGCGACAGTTGACTGCATTGGACGTTGCTAGCCCGCGGAGAGTGCGGTGGGCAGGCGCGCAGGCAGTGCAACGGGCGATAGCCGCCGCAAAGGCGGACGCGGCGGTCGCCACGTGCAAATGGTATCTCTGTCTATTTCCGCCCGCATTCGCCGTCCTCCGCCGTCCAGCGGCGAGCGGAACGCTAACCGCATCCCTTGTCATCTTCCCTTTCCCCTCCATCCCCCTCCATCCACCTCCCCTTCCCTCCCTTTGGCAGCGCTGTGGCGCCGCATCGAACGCCTCTCCGGAGGTGTTCAACAGCGACCGGCGACGCTCGCGTCTCTACCTGGGGAATTACGAGGAAGCGTCGCGATTTGCTTGCGTCCATCTATCGATTCTTATCGAAGCCGTTATCGAGGGACGTTAAAGGGATTTTTACTGTAGTTGAAATACCTACACATTCCATCGATGATTTCAAACGGTGAAGGTGTAAGTGGCTCAGGGCATCAATTGAAGGCTCTGACCGGGATTTTGTAGGCTTCGAGTCCCGACGGTAGAAGGATTTTTGACTCCAGCTAGATAGCTAGGCAGAATTCAGCATCTACCTGGAGGACATTTAATGTGAATGACTGCTCTGATCGATAGTTTCCAATGTTTATTCAATCAATACCAAGCGAATGCCGAAGAGCCTTACAAAAGGGTTTCTGATCGCGCACTATCATTCCTTCCTCTTCCTTGTCCCCTTACTCACACACACCTACGTGCACTATACTAACGCACATCACGAATGGCCAGTCGTGATCTTAGAGCTTGTCCAACTGTAGCAGTGCAGTGTTCCAAAATGCGCCAAATATTGAAAATATTTTAAAAACAAGGGTATGTTATAATACATAAGCAGTCTATTTGACACCAACATAGCGATCGATGTATACCGCCTCCTAAGATAGATGAGTCACAGTTTATGATTGGCCAGAAGGTAGAAGTGGTAAGGAAAATAGGATAGAAAAAGCGATAAACAGATACGCCGCCCTGATTGCAGCATTTTGTAAGTACAGTTAAACACTATTGGTTTTCATTTAACGAGTGGAATAGTCATAGGTAATACCACGAGTGCTTTGGAAATTGTCGATAAATTCCCAACTCGCGAAGTGAGGAGGGGATGTATCTGAGAATTTCCAAAGCATGAGTATTATTTAGTTTTATTTAAGACTATTTCACGAGTGAAAGTATGCCCAACAGGGTTCTAAAATGCTGCAAATATTGAAAATAAGTCAAATCTATGTTAAAATAACATGCGACACAGCGATCGATGTAGTATACCGCCACCTAAGATAAAAGAGTCACAGTTTATGATTGGCCGGTAGGAAGAGGCAGTAGGAAAAATCGGATAGAAACAGCGACAAACTTTTTGAGATACACCGCCCTGACTGGGGCACTTTGTGTATATAATTAAATACTATTGGTTTTAATTTCACGAGAATTTAATTTTAAATTTTCATTTTCATTTTAAATTCATCTATGAATTTAAGAATCCAAACTGGAATTCAGATTTTGAGCGTGTTATCTGTAGATGTTACTAGTCTAGAATCTCAGCGATGGAGGTACATTTAGTTTTGCAGCTACGAAACTATAACAAAATCATATGACTTATTAGTAACCAAGAAGGAACTAATGGTTTTCAATCCATTTAATTAAAGACGTCGGTTGTGTATAGTGTTACAGGACCATAAAGATTTTCTGAAGTAACGTGGGGTGGTCAAACGATAAATCTCTCAAAAATGAACTATCAAACATGAGATTTGACAATCATTGAACAAAATGTCCAGAAAATAAACAACATTAAAAACATAAAAATAAACTACATTACTTGGCAATTTACTTGGTTCTTTCAGTGCTTGAATAAAGCAATTGAATAATTAACTTTTACTAATTCTACTACCCAGTGTTTTGCATCATTAGAACAAAGAAGGGCAGCAAAGTTACTGCACGGAAAATTCAATATAGTATTGATATTTTCAACATTAATATCCTAGTATTCTTTTGGCTATTTAAATGAAACATTCATTGGATTTATTAATAAAATTTCGAGTGATATTTTTAATTTTTATTTCTTTGTAATTAAAATAACAGCAGAATGAGAAAAAGTGTTCTGCTAAGGTTCCCAACTGTCCTCCATTTTTCAAGACAGTCATTCGTCGTTTATATCATCGCGACCTCCATTTATTAATAATGTCCTCCTTTCTCATATGCGTAAAATAAATTGTAAATATTTTTCAATAATTCTCTCAAGTATCATAAAAAAGTTGATAGCCGACATAACTAAGTTCACTTTTTTTAGTTTTGAATGTATAAAAAAGGAAAACAAACTATACTAAGTGTGGATCATTTCGGAATAAGGATTTGAAATTAAATACTGAAAGTTTTCATTATCTGATGGAACTACTGCAACTAAGATAAACATGTCATGAAATATGCATGACAAGGATACAGTTTCCCGTGCAGTCAATTTCCGGACGCGGCGGCAATACAACTTTGTGTTTTAGATGTTCTCCTTTTTGAAATGGAAGTGCTAACCGAAGTATAACATTTCAATCTTCTGAAGGTTTCTTATTATACGTCCAATTGATTGAACACCAACTGCTTCAACCACTGTTGAGAAATAACATTTTATCAACAAAATAATTTGTTAATTGCAACAGATTCATCGTCGTACATTTAATATGTCAATTATTTCGATCTTCACGAGAACTAGCATTATCATTCCAAACCAATACTCATGGATCTGTAAACATGGATCCTGTCAACCTGTCCTGTTTTGACTTCTCAAAAGTGTTCTGATTATTTATTCAGAGTCTTTTATAAAATGCGCCACGCAAATACGCCATGCGCCAAAATGCTACATAGTGAACAATAGCTACGTTACATTAGATACTAGCGAAAAGTAACTAGTGCTAGTAAGCTAGAAGTGCTACGCAGCGATGCCGCTTCACTGTCAACAATAAATTCTATCCTGAATTCGTCGACTGGATTGCGAGATTAGTGGTTATGTACATTAGCCCCTACTCTGAAGTTCTAATAACCAATATATCGTGCCATACAAGGCAGTGAGCCCATAAATGTCTTACTTTTCGTCACAAACCCAAGCCTTACAGTTCGTGTACTGACGGTGGCGGATTTTTCGACATTAGTTAAATAGTATCAAGGACCGCGCGCGATCTTTTCTTCCTCGTACCCAACTGTAACCTTACTTACTCGTACACTTACACTACCATGTACAGCACTACCACACATGTCGGGACACCAGCTTGGCGCTCAGACCTTGTCCCGTTTTGGCCGGTGCCCCGCTAGAGGATATACCTGGAGAGGGAAATTCTGTAAGCCGATATGTAGGCCGGAGCTGGATCTCATGTTCTAGCGGGAGAACAACGCTTTCACCCCCCGGGATGTAAAATGCAGTACCTAACAAGACTAATGACCGCAGGAATTGATACGCCCTGAAATATCAATCAAACAAGCACACACGCAAGCAAACAAACAAACAAGAGATAACCATTGTTGTGGGAATGCTGATGAGGTGTTGATGACGTAATCAAATGATGAAATAACTAAACTACTAATGGTGAACTAATAAGTTGAGGAAGATGGTTTTATTTATTTTCATTGTTCCAACCGGTAGAGAGTACCCGCTAAAGGTCGTTGTGTTTATGCGCTTGACATGTGAATGTCGCGAGAAGGCGGGCGAGTGACTGGCGACCTGGTTGGAGTTTCGTTTTCCTTTTTTTTATTGGAATTCGAGGCGCGCACGCGCGTGTGTATGTGTTCAGTCTGTGAATGAGAACACTGTCGAACAAAAGAGTATCGGACACACGACGTAACATTGAACTCTCTTGTCACCGCACTTACATGTCACCGCTCATTTGTGTTTCGATGTGAATATGATGTAGGTTTGCGTCCGTGAATACAAGTGTGTGTATGTCCATGTTATTATCGTTTCCTTTATTTGCTATTTTTTCTATTTTTCTGTATTTTCGTGTTCTAAAAACTGTTCAATAAAATTTTATACAGAATACATATTTCTAAATATATATTGTAAGTTAGAAACTTTTTTTTAATGTAAAATTCAATATCAATACAGAAATGTTTCTAGTTACTTCTATCGTTAAAGCAGATTTCTTGATTTTTTGTTCTTTGAAAATCAAACGTTTATGATAATCAACATCTTTAAACTGTAGGGTATAATAATGCGGCATTATTAATTTTCCCAAGCAGGAATTCTTATTTAGTGCTTATGTGTAGATATTTCATAAAATTAATATTTTGGAAGTTAAGTTATTCTCTTATCTGAATTTTAAACTTGCTTGCAAAACTCCTCGTTTGAAAATATTTTCATTTTCATTCTCAAATAGAATTAATCAATTCTTGCTGTATTTATTTACATTTTGGGTTAAATCTCCCTGTCATCTCTGATTCACAATTTATCGCATACATATTTTTGCACAAATTTTCATATTGGAAATAATTCTGCATCATATTCACGCCTAAAGCAGAGGTTTGAGGCGTGCCTTACACATACAAATACGAGCTCCGCATGTGTAGGAATACATTGACGTTTGTATTGCGAACCAAGTAGTAAACCAGAAAAATGTTCTAAATAAAACATCATGTTAACTGCATGTTTTTGATTTGTCGCTCCTATTTTATGCTTGGGTTCAATTTCCGTAATGGAAAATTGAAATAATAAATGAAGATAAATGTACTGCTGAGCCAACGTATCTCTTTATGATGTTTTTATTTACCACCCAAAAGGAAATATGAACCTAACATAACTAAATCACTAAATCTTCAATTTAAAAGGGTTGTATTATTATCTTGTTTTGCCTATACGTATTAAAAAAGATGTACACAAATCAAATGTGTTATTAACCATGAAAGGATATTAAATGATAGAAGATTTTTTTACAAAATCATTTATAACCGACTGAATTGGATGACTGGAATACAAGTAGTAGGCCTACAGATATTTATCTTGTAAAATATATTTCTGAAGAGCAACAGAAAATAAATAATTTGTGCCGGCCAGGATAGACAAGGTTTTTAAGGCTGCCTCGGATCGAAGGGTCGTGGGTCCGAAACCCGCCTTGGGCATGGATCTTTGTGTGTGTTTATGTTGTCCTTACATGTTCTTCCGACAGTTCCCCGTACAGTTTAAAAATCACAGTTGTCTCTATATGACCAAGATATTGAAAACCGACCTTCATAATAATAATAATAATAATAATAATAATAATAATAATAGGAATAATAATAATAATAATAATAATAATGTGATTGAATATGAATAATGTAAATAGAGAATTAGTTGTGTGATGTATTCGATTACACCTAGAAACAAAAATATGAAAAACATTCTAATACCGTATGCCGAAGTTACTCAAAACATTATTAGCAATTCAATGTTAATAAATACATATAAGATATAAGTACACCTTGTCCTGGTACCCAAGACCTGATTTTTTTTATTTATTTGAAGATCAGCACCGATGTTCTTGAATGTACTGCTTCTCTTAACAATCTATAAAAATATTACAATTTTTTCTTTCTGTTTGAGGAAACCTCATGAGTCTCTTCCTAGATGATTTCGTAGGTGGTAAATAATTTATTTAATAATATTGTTTGTGAAATAGTTTTCTAAATTACATTAAGGTTGCCAAAAATTGTCTTTGGAGAATTTGTATTTGATTCTACTTGTGTTGGTAGTAATTCCTAAGTGTGAAAGTGTGTACATAATGGCAAGCCAGGTATTCCGTTATAGAGTAATTAAGTTATTCATTTTTAATAAAATCTTGCAGGTAGAGATTATAAAATTCCTTGTGGATTTGTTCGTTAGATAGAGGAAGGGAAGTTCTGAAATGACCGACGTTTTACGTCTTACCCCTCATTTTGATAACAGGGACCCTACAAGTTTTTGTAACAAAAATTGCGACTTTTCGCTGCATCATTACAATATGTGCTCTTGCTATGTAGTAGGCTAGAAAGTAAAAAATAAAACCTTGGTCTTATACACTATAAAATGAATAATATTCTGAATGTATTACGATCTCCAGTGCTACCAAAATAACGAAAATTAATTACAATATTTGTTGTGTGTTATCGAATATTATTTATGAATTTTAGAGAAAATTTTGTTTCAAGCCCAATAAAATATAAGCATAGAATGCAAAAATAGAGGGCCGCAATGCAACCGGAAAAGCTTTATGTAATAATAAACACGACAAACTCTATTCAGCCAAACTCTATTTCTATAATGATGCCAATGTCGTTAAACCATATCATGTCCTACCAGCATTACTATCTACATTTCGAATCAAGTGATCTTGTAACTAGTGCGTCTCTAGAGACGGATTTCAAAAACTCAACCAAAAGGACGCGTTCACAATTTTGATCGTGTGCATTTGCCTTCCTTTTCATCGGCGCTCCGTGTCGAGGCGTGGCGGGGCGCGGCGGGCGAGTGGGCGTGTGAGTCGCGTGCCGGGGAGCGTCGCGTGAGGGGCGGGCGGTGGGCGGTGGGCGCGGTCGCACCTGCTCCGCGACGCGACGTCCCACGGCGCCGCGGCGCCGATGCCGACAAGTGGCCGCGCTCCCCGGGGGCTCCTTCGCGCGCTGCGCAGCTGGCGGCTGCCACGCGCACTGCCACGCTGCAAGGAGCTTACATAAGTGAGCAAACAAATGGAAAAGAAATCAGGAAACAATGAATAAAAATTTATATTAATACATCTACAAATAAATAAATAAATGAAGTAAAGAGACAATGGGGGAAATGAATTATTGAAAGAATCATTGATTGATTGAATGATTGATTGACTCATTGAATGAATGATTGAATGAATGATTGAATGAGTAATTGAGTGAATGAATGATTGTTTGAATGAATGAACGAATCATCGTTCGAAAGAATGTATGAATGAATGAACGAATCATTGTTTGAAAGAATGTATGTTTGAATGAATCAATCATTATTTTAAGGAAAAAATATTGAGTAAATGAATGAATAAACTAATGAGTAACGTCATTACATGCGATGGCAGTAGTCTAAGCTTGAGTCCCACGACACAGGGGTACGAATAAAATCAACCTGAGCATTTTTACTTCTTATATCTATTTTTAGACTAACCAGAAGTACAATATATCAAACTTCCATCCCGGTTCGTATTCAGAATAGATCAACACAGTTTCCTGCAAGTGCTGCTGTTGATGTGTTCAATGCAATGCTTTTCAAAGCACGTAAAAAAAGTTTGTAGTGTATCTAATTGATACGACCGAGACCGAGATAATAATTCTTTGTTTCAAATTTTAATGTATCAAAATCATCATATGAGATTTGACAAAATTACCTCAAGGAAATCCATGCGTAAAAATCGGAAATGATGACGACAAACTGTAGACATATTCCCTATAAAAGTATCCATGTTGTATTCGGGCCTCTGAAATTTTACAAGCTCTAATATTGCACACATACCTTACTTGCTATATTTTTATTATGAAAATGGAAATGTTCAATAGAATCAGCAAACTTCCAGAGAAGATTGAATTGCTTTGGGCGTAATATATTTATACCGTACGGACAGATCTATTACAAGTGAAGTCGTAGGCTTCCGCGGCCAGAGTCATGTGCGTGATCTGGGCTGTCCGGGTGACGCCGCGTCGAAGGCTGTGTTGCCGACGTTTCGACCATCCGGTCGTGGTCTTCCTCATAGCAGCCCTGAGTTGATTAACGGAAATCAATTATTAACTAGTGTCATCCAGCTGTAAAAATGCTTCTGAAAAAACCACACACCACCACACATGGAGTACGTTTACCGATGCAAATGCTTTGTATAACTCGTGTCGCGAAAATGTCTAGTTTTCAAATTTGCTAACCTCGTTTTCTTTGACACTTTTTTATCATTTAACTATTTTTACTTAAAGTAATTACTCCCTCTTATGTCTCATAGTTTTCACTGTTATTTAACTAGGTACATCAACTCAAATAATATAAAAAAATTGCGGTCCCATAACATAAGAAGTGAATATCAAGTGTTTAATGGCGTGCAACCTCTTTCTTGGAGTCTTGCTGTCACATGACGTTATGTGTTGTGGGTAATCAGACACTGAGTATGAGCATTCAGTCAGTATGTGAAGAATGAGAAAAAATAGACTAACGCAATAAAATATTTGCCTCTTTCAAACCAAATCTAAACTTCTTCCCGAGTTCCTGGGTAACTAACAAAAGTATAGACTCGTCTGTAAATGCCAGAAGATGCATAGTTTTTGTTCTATTTCTGTGCCCATTGCAAGTCATTAATATAAATTTTACAAACTGGTACTAACTCACAAATGCAAACGCCGTAAGGTATTAGCTGTGTAGAAGCACCTCAACGGATCTAAATCTAATGTAGAGAATCGACCTTCCCAGGGCGTCTTTCCGCACGGACCCCCGCAGTATTTCATCTGGCTTCCATCTGGCCAGAAAGGGAAGCAGCCCACAGAGGAGGCATCCGTTGCGGTTGCCTGCCAGGCCTCTGGAGGCCGCCCTACCCACCCCCGCTCGCAACCCCTTTGCACTCTTCCTGCCCCGCCCCTCGGCCACAAGCCACCCCTATGAACCATTGCCAGCCGCTGCACACCGAACCCGCCACCCACCGCCCGCGTGCCTCCCCCTGCCATCCCTGCCCCCCTCCAGCCGGCGGCCCCGCCCCTTGCAGCAGTCCACGCTGCCTTCCTTCCCCCTCCCCGACCGCCGTCTCTGCCCGCCCGCCACCCACCCTCCTCGCGTTCCTTTTCTTTTCCGCCCGGGCGCCCAACGCCCCCTTTCTCATCCCCTTCCTCTTCCGATGCCCACACAGCCTCGGCGCCCGCCTCGACGCCTCCTGGGTATCCAGCTTCTCTTACACACACTCACACACGGGTCCAGTGCATGCTCTGGCGCGCGCTCCGCCCGCGGGCGAGGGCGGAGCGGGGGCGGGGGCGGGGGCGGAGCGCGGGGCCAATTCGCTGAGCGAGAGCCTCAGTCCGCCGAGCGTCTGCATACATGCATGCGGAAGCAGCCGGCGCGGCGCGGCGCGGACCGGCGCTCGCTCGCCGCGCAGCCCTGCACACACTGGACGCAAGAAGAGCGCGCCCACCCCACTACCCACACACCCCGGCGGTGGCGCGTTCACGAGCCGGGATCGCCCAGGAACGCGTTGGAAAAGGCGGTGGAAGTTTGCAAGAAGGAAAGCACAATGTACTCTACGTACAACGAGATATAGTCGATTGCACAAAAGGCGGCTGGTCGGGGCGCTCTGCTAATGTAATATCATTGGGATCACGCTCCTCCCCGTTGACACACGCTGAAAATGGCATGTTATTTTGCAGGAAGAAAAGAGCAATATTCGAATATCACTCCAAAAGTAGTGCACGTGATTTTTTTAAGATTTCTTTTCTTGTCTACGTCTTTGCGTTTTGAAAATTTTGTAGTCATTCTTCTTGCATGAATTCAAATTTAGTTCAACCTGTTGCCGCAAGTGTTGCTCTTGTAGCATTCGTTTAAGATAGTTGCTTCGTTAGACGTTCGCCAGAATCAGCGTGTTGTGATAGAAATCCTATGCCGAAAGAATGAGACAGTGCCAAACATTCACAAGAGGTTAAAAATGTTTAGGGAGCAGTCGGTAAGCCTCTAGACTATCTGGTGAAGCAAACGAATACTCACGATCTCTCCTGCAGCGGTAGACCACATTCTTCACATTCTCCTGACAACGTGTAGCACATTCACAACCTCATTTTGGCTGACAAACCTGTAACCGCGAAAGAACTGTCAATGATTGCTGTAGTTAGCAATTGAAAAGGGTTTGTACCAGGTGGGTTCCAGGAGATGCCTCCCTTGAGAAAGCCGCTAAACTGTGTCTCAGATGTGCTGGTTAAGACTTCTACCGATTGGGTATACATGCCCTTGTACGAAGGTGGCAGTAAAAAGAGACGGAGATAATGTAGAGAGGCGACGATTTGTTCCTCAAAGATGGATGAACTTACTGTAGAAAAAAGAACAGGCTTAGAAAATAAATCATTATAATAATTGTGCACTACTTTTGGAGTGTTTCTCGCACATTCCAATTACGACTAGACGATTGCACCAAAAATTAAAGTTTCGACGCATTACCAAAAACATGTATGACCCCCAGAAGCACGTTTATAAATTATGTTATTTCGCAAGAAGAAAAGCACAATACCCTCTATAATAAATCACACGATTCTATTCGCGTGAATTATTGGGGGAACCCATGTAATGTAAATGAAAATTCACAAATTTTCCTTGCTATTCGAAATACAATCTTGCTCTCTGAAAACGTGCTGCACCTTTTTTATTGTCCACGTAGTTTTGGAACGTCACAATTAAATTGTATTACATTGCAGTGGACCAATGCAAGAGCATGACTTCCTTTTGTAGACGTAGGCCGCCGCAGCTGCGGTCAACGAGATCTTGGCCGACGGCAGGCCCAAGTCCTTCTGAGGGTTGCCAACTTTTCGGCCGTCTTACGGCTTTCGTGAGGGTAATATGGGTGAATGCGGGCTGTCTAGTCTCCCGCCACCTGGTCTCTCTGATAGTCAAGGGTTTCTCCAAATAGAAACCCTAGATCCCCCTTTGCTTTTTCGTCGGTAAGATAAAAAGAAATATTGCTGAATGCTATGATTTGTATATATATGTACAGGAACAGAAAATAGAATTGTAATGAGATGATGTATCAGTAACATATTCAAGAAAAATAACTTTCAGAAGGATTAATCTACATTTATAGAATATTTAAGCTCATGGGCGTAAATACAAGATGCATTTCTGAAAAGATAAAGTCAAATTAATTAAATACTTCTAAATGCTAAATGGTTTTATCATTAATAATAAATTGTTCATAAGATATTACTGAATGCACAATAACTTTTCTGTTTCAAAGCATTTCAATCAATTGGAGGGAAACTATTTTAATTGGATATCATTAGTTCGGGGTATAAGATGTTGCGCGTGGAAGCTGGGCTCATGTGGCCGTTGCACAGCAAATGCCACCTAACGAGTTTCCGCGGGTGCAAAGTCAGGATAAAGACCTTTACCTGCGCTGTTTGCAAATGGATTGCCGGCCGCTGCCCCCTCCCCACACTCACATTTTGCAGAGACCTTCGCTAGGGTTAGACGCAAACCGCAGTCCGGGGCGCAGCTGAGGCTGCAGGAAGTGGTCCTGAGGGCAGGGGGGGCTGTTATGTATAGGAAAATATTTTCAATTTTGCAAAAATCTGGAATGTAAACGAAAAATAGACCTGCACCATTCTCTTAAACGTCTTTTGTACTATTCAACAATAAAATTTAATCAAAAAATTTGGGCTCATTTTTTTAAAAATTTTGAAAATCTCCCAGAGACTTTATGTAAAGTTCCCTCCAAAATTAAAATATCTGTTTCAAATCCAGGGTCCACGACAACAGCTACAATGATTGGGGAATATTAATTTTGGGGAAAATCGGCTGAACGGTTTATGCGCTAGCGTTGTGCACAGGTGAATTTTCTTCACTTGTGTAATAAAAGACGATAAAAATATGGTGCTAGTCTCATGTTCGGATTTTTGAAAATTTAAAAAGAAATATTTTAAAACTGCAAAATTGAAGGAAAAGATTTTTTCTACCTAAGACAATGTCTGTTGTACAAAATTAGTTCCTTAAAAAGGGTCATGTACAATTGTTTGCAACACCCTATGGTTTTTACGTAATTTGCGATTGAACTTTACAAAAAGAAAATCATCATCAAAATCATTCCCTTCCCAAAAATGTTCGACACTGTTTATTTCCTAGATTTCATCTAACAAAATTTTGAATATAGTCAGTAAACTAAAAAATAAATATTCATCTGGTTTAGATGAATTTCCGATTTTTTTATTGAAAATTTGTGTATCTAACTGTATACACCCGTTAACTCACATTCTCAATGCTTCTTTATGCACAGGAATATTTCCAGATATTTACAAAACAACAAAAATTAAGCCACTATTTAAAAAAAGGAAACAAAAATGAAATTCAAAACTACTGGCCAATTTCTCTTTTGTCCGTTTTCTCAAAAATATTAGAGAGGCTTTTCTATACGCGAATGGAAACTTTTCTCAGGAAAAACGACGCGTTTTCAGGTTCACAACACGGTTTCAGGAAAGCAAAATCTACGAAAACTGCCATTTTTTCTTTTCTTAATGATGTTGCTTCATTAATGGATGAAAATGAAGCACCCATTGGAATATTTTTGGATCTTTCGAAAGCTTTTGACATTATTGATCATAACATCTTGCTATCAAAATGACCGTTTTATGGAATTTGTGGTATCGCCCTAGATTGGATAACCTCGTTTATTAAGCATCGAACTCAAAGAGTAGAAATACCATACTGGCACGAAAGGACATTATTTACTTATCTTTCCAATTCTTCACCAATTGAAAATGGATTCGCGCAAGGTTCGATCTTAGGTGCTAACCTCTTTCCGCTGTACGTAAACGTATACGATACGAAAAAGATATCGTCTATTAAAAACGGAAGAACAGTTCTGTTTGCCGAGGACACGAATGTTATTTGCAAAAAAGAAACAATAAATAGTACTATTTCAGAAGTTTCAAATTGGTTTTGTAATAACAAATTAATAGTTAACGAAGGAAAAACAGTTTCAATGCATTTTTGCATTTCAAGTCAGCAATTGCTTGATCCATTGAAAATGAACAATATGCAATTAGCTGATGTTACGGTGACAATATTTCTAAGTCTCTGAATTCAGTCAAACCTCAAATGGAATGTACATATAACAGAATTAAACATTAAATTAAGTTCATTACGTTCCGCATTCAGAATTCTTTCCGTCAGCCTTCTTGCAGATCGTTGCGTATATTTTGCAAATGTGCATTCCCGCCTGAGATATGGCTTAATATTCTGGGGAAGCACATCATGTAGTACCCAAACCTTTATATTGCAAAAAAAAAATATTAGAATAATGAAAAAATGCCATCCCCGTGATCCCTGCAGGCCTCTCTTCATTGAGCTCGGAATCTTACCAATGCCTTGCCTATTTATTTACGAATCTGTAATTTTTGTCAAAACTGACTTACTTAATGACGGGAACATATTTTCATGAAATACTGATGTTTATGATTACAACACACGTCGTAGAAATCACACTCATCAAGTCAGTATCATCAGCTCACTACCAGCAATTCACATACAATATATGTACGTTACTTTACAACGCATTGCCAGATGAAATTGAACATTTGAAATCGGTACACAAATTTACGTTAAAAGTAAAATATTTTCTAATGCAAAATATTCTATACATTTAGAGACGATACTGATTATCAAAACGAAAAATAATGTTTATTTTAACAAAAAAGTGATTTATAATTAGTTAGTTTACGTTTGTATTGTATCATTTTTTTTAGAGACTTAATTTACTTTTAACAAATAATGTACTTCAGCTTCCGGGTCAGTGACCCCCATCTCGATCACATTTTTGTCCAGATTCCCTGAGACATTGAGCAAATGCTGAGATGGCCCCTTGTTTTGCTTCTGGACGTAAATGTAGCTTCACTATGCGCACGTTTTGTTGAACTCTCCTTTTGCTTCTAGTGGTAGGAGTAGAGGTAAGGGCGAGTTACTATTTTGTTAGTAATGCAGAAAATAAAACCTGCCGTGCGATTACCGTTGCAAATAAGTTTTCTATAATTCGGGAACAAAAATGTCTAGTTTTTCAAATGTCGCTACTGACACGCTTTTTAAAAAAATATTATTATTATTATTATTATTATTATTATTATTATTATTATTATTATTATTATTATTATTATTTTAAATTTGTTTTTAACTTTTATTCATTTTTCAACTACTTATAGTTAAAATGATGGGAAGAGATTCTGGGACTTAAGAAAACGTGCGCAGTGTATCTTCTCCCCCACACGTCACATACAGTTTTTTACTGCTCTTTGACCAATTAAATATAAATATAAATATAAAAAAACGCTGCAAATTTTTTTCTTTAAATTATCTTCACATATGTAATGAGGAACGGAAAAAATAATGGTGCCAGTCTATTTTTCGGGTATTGCTCCGTTTTGCAAAAATTGCCAAAAACATTTTAAAACTACAAAATTGAAGATAGATTCCTGCGTCAGACAAAGTTTGATGTACAAAATAAGCTCTTCAAAAAGGTCATGTACAATGTTTTTAAACTAGTAGTGTTTGCGTAATTTCTGCTTCAGATTAATGAAATATATACAGGTTTCACACCATCTATGGGCCACGAGAAAAATTGAAAGAATGATATGAAAAATAATTAAGTTAAGTTGAGTTATAATTTCCTATTGAAAATGCTAATATTAATTCTATTTTTCCTTTTTCGCCTTTTTTATTTTTTACTCAATGTGATTATCAATGTATTGAAGTATTTCTCTTTAAGCAATCCACAAAGCTTAATAGAAATTTCGCAACAATGCCGCATGGATTGAGAAGCACTTAAGTAGTACCTGTTTTGTTTATATCATATTCTCTCTTCGGAGAAACCATGGACGCTCTCTTTGTTGAAAAGCAATCGTATTTATCTTACCTGAAGAGTGGATGTTAGAAGTCGGTGATGAAATGAATTTCATATATTCTAATTACTGTATTGATATTATTATCCAAGCGAATGCACATAGTTTTGTTTAGAGAACGCGAGAAAGTATGTGCTGTTATAGCACCACTAGATGTATGTATATTGTACAATAATATTGCATACTGATAAACGTCTTGTTTTTCGTTCAGTAAATTACACCAAGTAAAATCTAATTCCCAGCACAGCCGTAATACCCCGCCCGGAAAGCGGCCGATTGATCACGGAGCTCCGTGATCCAGAATACGCACACCCTCAAAATCCAGGACCAATTAATCCGCTTTCTCCGAGCGCCGATCCTCCTGTGTGAGTGTGTGTGTGTGTGTGTGTGTGTGCGGCGAGCGGTGAATGCGGGGGCGAACCGCGGTCAAACACGAATGCTGTCGTCGCTATGGTCAGCCTCAATTCCGAAGTTTTAATGATGTAACGAATACGGCTCCCGCTCTCGGCTACTGGCAGGAGGGTGGGAGCAGGAGAGACGGGGTAGCCGTTCGTCAGAAAGGATTTATAAACTCCTCCTCACACACTCTGCTCCGAGGCTTAGCAGAGGTTTTGTCCAGTCAGTGGGCGAGCGGTCGAATCTTTATTGAGCTCAGATGGGTTGCCATGCATCATGGCGCAAAATTACTATTCTCTCTGCAGAAATGTGTTCTCACAAAATTATCTTCTCGGATCAAGTTGTGACTTCGTTCTAACTCTTCATGTAAAGTACCCTCCACATTTCAAGAATTCTTTTAAAAAATGCAGAGATTCGAGTCGTTCCAGATCGATTGACGAATATTAATTTTGGAGAAAATCCTGCAAATAGTTCAGGTGCCAGTGTTTTTAATGTTAGTGGCGCACAGACAGACGAATTATATTAAAAATCAAAACACTTTTTTCGTGCCTGATTGCGTGTTATTGTAGTTTTTGAGAAATTCATGCATATTGCGTATTTGGACATTTTTTCAAATAACAGTTAAAATAGTGTGTGACGTACTTTGAAGTAAAATGAATTCTGTGCGAGTTTCTTGAATTCTGGCATCACTACCCTATCCTATAAAAGCAGTTGAATTCCGAATACAGATGTAGCGTTTTTGGCAAGAATCGATAAGAAAATATTCGCCCTGCATGTATGACAAGGATGCTGTTCGTCCCCTACCCTCTTTAAAATGTATGTTAATGTTGTGAAGGTATGGAAAAAGAAATGTGCTGGGATGGGAATACCACTTGATGATAATACAACACTCTATACCCTACACGTCGCTGATGATCAGATGCTGATGGCGCAAGAACAAGAAGATATTGAATATATGACTAGGAAGATAAAAGATTATGAGAAATGGGGACTAAGCCTCAACCTATAAAAACCAGTATACTGGACTCTAGGCAGTACACGTGACGTATTGACTATGGAAACTGGAGAAATAATAAGACCAATAAAGGACATAAATTATTTGGGAACAACAATAGGAGAACAGGGTTTTTATGGAAAGGAATGTGAAACCCGACTCATTAAAAGAGGAAAAATTTTAGGAGCCCTGAATGCAGGTATCTGCGATCCAAATATAAGCAAGAAAACGAAAATTAGAATATATAATTGTATGACTGAAAGTGTTACATAGTATGGAGCAGAAATATGGCAGCTTCCAGAACAACAGAAAAGAAAATTGTGAGCTTTGGAAATGGATTTCCTCAGAAGAGCTGCAGCAATATCTAGAAGGGAAATAATTAGGAATGAACCGGATAAGGAAATAATGAATCTGCAACATGATATTATAGAGGAAATTGAAAAGAAACAACACACTTGTTTTGGACATGTCCAGCGAATGGACGAGAGAAGACTCCCCAGAATATCCTTAGAATGGCCGCCAAGTGAAAGAAAACAAGGCAGACCAAGACCAAGATGAAACGACAAGATCAAAAAGATAGTCGAGAAGTGGAAATTACCTCTAGATTCCTGGAAGAACATGGAAGACTGGAGAAGAAAATTAGGCGCCGGAAGACCGAAGTAGCGGTTAAGAAATCAGCAAGAAGAAGAAACGTATATGACAAACGATTATCTCATTGTTGCTTTAAAACCGCCGCGCTGGCAACAACGGAACGGAAAATGCCACACTCGCAAACTCCCGACTCTGATTTTGTAATTCGCCACAACTGAGTCGCATTATTGCCTTTCAATTTTTGTGGATAAAATATGCATTTAATTATCGAATTTGTGTTACTGTATCAGATTTAAAAGAATTAGTTTTCACACCTACTGTTCTTCTATTTCTAATGCGTTTTACAAAAAATAATGACTGATATGTGTTAATTTTGACACAAATTGCAGTATAATAATATTACGTAACCGTTATTAAAGGCGAAAAAGTACGTGCTGTTTAGCAGTACTAGTTTTCTTGTATGAGCATTTACCAATAAAGATCGTGTTGCTTATGATGAGATGCAGTCTATAAATCTAAATAGTTACGTTAAAATTGATTTTGTAACTACTTGATCTGCAATGGCTAGAGCAGTGTGTTGCCCTGTAGATTTGAGAGTGATTCGGAACGCTGGCAAAGAGACTTTATTTTTCTGAAGGTGGCGGTGAGAGGGGTGAGGTTTCGTTTTGAAGATGTGATGTGGGAAGTGGCCGAGCGCCTTCAGCAACACGAGACCGTGAGCGCTTGTTAGCGGCTTTCTGCGAGAGGCGCGGCGCGGCGCGGCACAGCGCGGCGCGTCCCGTCGCGTCGTGTCGCACTGAATTAATCACGCGCCTCTGGCACGCGAAACAGCCCTTCCGCTTACGCTTCAACCACCCCTCCCCCCCTCTGTCGTGCCTCACACTTCCCTGACCCCGCCCCCCCACCGTCCACCCTCGCCCTGTCCCACTGCACCCCGCCGCAGTCTGCCCTGCACTACTCCACCCCGCCTCGCCTCACCTCGACCTCCCCTAAACAACTCGGCCCCACCCGACCTCGACCGGCCTCATTCCACACAGCCCTGCCCCGCCCCGGCCCCGCCAAAGCCTCACCTGCACCTGCACCTCCCCTCTTTAGCCCTCGACCCTCCTTCCATACTTCTTCCCCCTAGCCTTCTCCATATCACTCTCGCTTCGCCCCACCAAAGCCTCCCTGCACTCATCCTTTCCTACTGTTGTCCTCGCCCCACCATCTCCCAACCTGCGTCGTTGCCATCTACCTTCATCCTGGGGTCTTCTCCCTCTGTCCTCTCTCTCTCTCTCTCTCTCTCTCTCTCTCTCTCTCTCTCTCTCTCTCCATGATCCCCCTTTCCTTTTCATTCTTCCCCATCAACCTCTCCCCAACAAGCATGCCTCTGCAGTCCTCGCCCGATCTTCTCCCCACCTGCGTCCTCGTACGACCCCCCACGACCTTGGTCTTTCTCCCTCTCCTGCCGTCACCCCTCCTTGCTCGCCCCTTCGGGCCCGCTACCGCGCTGCTCCCTCACTGCCACTGTCATCCTCACTCCCACTGCTCTCTCCCCACCACTCGTTTCCCCCGCTGTCCTCCCCCTGCCCACCCCACTTTCGCATTTCGCCCACACTCGCTTTCGCTCTCCGCCACGCGACCCAGGGTTCGTGCTCCGCTCTTTGAGGATTCAATTACTCCAAAATGTGAGGCGGCAGGACACTTTTGCATGACAAAGCTCCTCAACTACCCTAGTGGCAACTGAATCTGTTTTAGCCGGTGACGTGAGGCACGCGTTGTCACGTTACAAGAACGGTAGCTCTTGTATGAAATTTTGCACTGAGTAGCTGTGTAGTAATCAGAGATTAGTTTTCAGAGGTTAATTGCTGTCTAGTAATCAGAGTCACACTTTTATGCGCAACTACGTAAAAAACGTAACCTTCACCTTGCTGTAAGGTGTTGCCATGATGAAGCCATGCAAATAACTTCATTATTCAATTGCTAACATTAATTTTCGTGGAATATTAAAGTCACCGTACAAGGAAAAACTGACACAATGAATATTTCCAATATATCTTCTTTTTAAATACTCTACCAGTCCGTAACTCTCTTTAGTTGTTCGTATTTACGACGTGATTTAAATGTTTGTTTTCTTTACTGATAGGACAACAGCCTAAAATAGCTCCAATTGAGTCTTGTAACCGAAAGGAATCCAACAGCTTTTGGTCACACTGTAGGTTCCTTGAAAGACCCCTCTCCCACAAAAAGTACTTTCTTAAAAAAAACATATGTTTTGAGAATTATCTTAGAATGTTTGCCATCGTTTGAACTTGTGGTTTGTCAAGAGCAGAGCATTGTGCGCGTGTGATAATGTCTAGTCTTAATAAATAGAAGGAATGGACTTTAAACTTAATTTAACAGAGACATAGTTAGGTTTAAGAGGTATCAGAGACAAGTTGATGGCTGGTTTTTCAGATCACTTTTAATGTTTTCGTAGTATTGCTCTACATTGGTTAGGTTCATACCTTAAACAACGATCTGAGAGTGTGGAAATACCTTACTGAAATAATGGAACATTATGTACACACCTTTCCGATTCTTTGCCAATTGCATGTGGAGTCCCACAAGGATCAATATTGAGCCTTATTCTCTTCCTACTATACGTAAACTATATGCCTTCCACGATTAGAAACGGAAGAACAGTTCTCCTTGAGGATGATACGAATATTCTTTGCTATAAAGAAACCGTAAGTAGTACAATATAAGATATTTCAAATTGGTTCTGTAATAACAAATTAATAGTAAATGAAAAGAAAAAGGTTGCAATGCAGTTTTCCATTTTAAATAAATAGCTCTGTATTCCATTGAAAATTAATGGTGTGCTATTGACTGGTGGGAAGCAGTAGCTCGAGAGCACCTCGAGCGCGCTGTTGCCCCCGTCCCTTCCGCCTTCGCGCGCCGCCTCAACAGCGCCCGCCCCCGGCGCGTTCCGGGCGCGTCTCCAATTTCCCCCGCGCGCCCGCCCGCCGCGCTAGCAGCGCCGCCGGCCACCGATGATAAACCAACAGCACTGGCGTCCAGGCAGCGCATCGGCTTCGGCGCACGGGGTGAAGGACCGCGCAGGCGGCGCCAGGGCGGGCGGGGGCGTCACCAGACCAGCCTATCAGAAAGGAGGCAAATCTTCGTAAATAGTATGGATCTTGTGCATGTTAGTCCCTTTTTTGTAGTTTATAGTAATAAACAAACTATTGTAAATGAGATGTCATTAGTATGACAATACCACTCGTGAAATTAAAACCAAAAAGTGTTTAACTATACGTAGAAAATGCCCCAATCAGGGCGGTGTCTAAAAAAGTTTATCGCTTTTTCTATTCGATTTTTCTTACCTATTCTTTCTACTGGGCAATTATAAACTGTGACTCATCTATCTTAGGAGGCCGTATACATCGATCGCTATGTCGATGCCCAATGAACAGTGTATGTATTATAAGATAACCTCTTTGATTTTAACATAGGTTTCAGTTATTTTCAATCTTTGGCACATTTGGGAACTCTGTTGGGCATAATTTTACTCGTGGAATAGTCATATTAAATACCACTCGAGCTTTGCTTCTCTTCACAAAACAGGGATTTATCGACAATTTCCAAAGCACTCGTGGTATTACTTATGATAATATTTTTTGAGCTTTATATTGCAACCAAACACTGCCAAACATTGACACGTATATTTCAACCAAAGGCATTCTATTTTAAATGAGGAAAATTGAGAATGTTTCGAGTTCTACATTCAGAAAGTTTAAAAGCAGAGTAGATTGGGGAGAAGGATGAGTTAGTATGCTCGGAATGCTCACGGATATCAAATGAGAGAGAGACGTAGGTAGAGAGTAAGAAAAGAGCTCAAGTCATGCTGCTGAGATGGTAAAACAATGCATTGAATTCCGTTCTAAGACAGATTTACGTGATGACAGTATGTTTTAACAGAAGGTGCATTTTTATACAATAATCTACTGCCAATATAATCAATATGCGCCTTATTTTGTGTATAAAGTGATCATTTCAAACGATGTACAATGATTAATTAGAAATATAAAGTATTAACCTTCATTCTTCGCTTTGAATTTAGTTTGCTTTAACTGAATATAAACTGAATAGCTTTCATATGAGTGAAAATGTATTCAGAAGAAACATTCTCACACCTTCAGGCAGTGCCTAAAGTTTGGAACAGCTGGATTAAAATAAGACATAGTACTAAAACCTATCCCGGAAGAGCATACTACAATAGTTCTCTCACCACGATCTGCAACTTTGAATGTGTAGTGTGGTGTTTTCCATTGCACCCATGTGACCAAACGGAGAATTCCCGAGAGGGAAGACGCGAGGGCTGGGGGTGGGGGGGACAAGATGACGAGAGTCAGAATCGCGAGCGCGGTCGATACCCCTGGGCTGGAGAAATCGAACTCACTAGCTCGAACAAATAATAAAACACCCGGCGACCGTCTGCAGTTGATGCTCATCTCTCGGTTCCCGTGAAGCCTGTCACTGGAGAGGAGGGAGATAACGAGCAAACACACCACCACGGAATTCAGCGCAGCGCCCGTTGACGTCGTTTCCACAGCTCGGCGGTCTGCAAATATTTTGCTTTTTCTCCGAATACGGCGGCGGGGGGGGGAGGGTACGTCTTCGATCGGGTTTCCTGTGAATTTACCTTCACGGAATGGTGGTTCCCAAAAACAAATATAGGACGGTGGAGGGTAAATCATGCCAGCGAGGGTCTTGTGAATAGTTACTCTGTTTCACAAATAGACGCTTTGTGTCAACCTGTTATTTTACAGAAATGTTACTCTGCTCTAAGTATACCCAATTGAAGGGTATTGGACTAACATACATTTTGTCGTGTTGCTAAAACATTGTTTCGCACGTGAATGGGATATTGTGGCGTCACCGATTAATTAAATATAATTTTATTGTGGCATCGCAAATAACCAATAATTCCTACAGCTGGAAATAGCTCGCGCCGCGGCACAGAAGTGGGTCACGCGACGCCACCGCGACGGGTTTCTTTAGTTCCGCATCGGGCCAGCCCCAAACGCACCCAGCCCCCTTCTCAGAAGCAACCCCGTTTTATTACCCCCTCATAAAAATACTTGCTGCCCCCTCGCCAAAACCTTAGCGGACAAAAGAGCGCCCTCGCGTCCTTCCTTCAGCCGAGCGACCAGGGAATGCCAGCCCCGATGGAGTTGGGCCGGGTGTCAATTAGGCGAGGAAGACACATTTACGACGCGTCATAAGCGAGACCTTTTTCAGCCGTCGACCGATCCCCCCTTCGGACAATGCCCACCCCCGCACCCGCTTCGGCACGCGCCTGGGTAGGCACCCGAATCCCTGCACGGGCCATTAACAAATTAAATACAGCAGGCTGCCGATAAGCCTTTTGCCGACCGAGATGACCCGTGAAATGCACTTTTACGCGCGCACGTGTCCAGACAGCTGCGATCGGCGCCCGGAACAACTGACAAAGGGAAGCGAGCGAGAGAGCGAAGCCAGCGACAGACAGAGAACATTTACGGAAAATTACAGAAAAATCGACACGAGATTGGTTAATCAGAATTCTGCGACGCAGCCACCCTCGGCCAATGGGAAGCTTCGCCAGGGGGGAAGGGATAACCCAGAGCTAGAAACATTTTGGGGAAGGGGAAAGAGAGTTTCTCATAAAACGCGATGCACAGTGGAAAGAAGACACTACTTCTTAGATTTTTTGGGGGGACTTCACTTGTAAAATTTCTTCGGGGAACTTCGAAATTTTCGTTACCTGAGAACTTCACTTCTAAAAGTTTTTCGGGACACAGCTGCTAAGATTTTCGAGACTACTTGTAAATTTTTGTTACTACGGGAGAATTCCAAGATACTTCTTGGTAGCTAAATGTGCCTAATTATTCAGTCACTCACGATCGGGACGCGAGTTTGGGAAAAGACTTTCCCACAGCCGAATTAGTCAGGACGCGACTCGTAGACTTGTTGCGGAGAAAACTCGGGCGGGAGACTACCGGACCCCGCGCCGGTCCCGCATCAGCCCGCCAGCCTTGCCGTCTACCGTCCCGGGCTCAGTGACAGCCCTCTCCGTTACGTCAGCGCCCGTGGACACTCGCCCCTCTGAGCTTGCTTGAGCTGACAACCTGGAGTCGCCGCTACCGGCCGAGAATAGACGCACCGCAGAAGATCAACGACCCGGAGCCGCTGCTGCCTTTGCCTCGAGGCTGCCGCCTCGGCCCGCCCACGAAGACCAGCAGCCATTGGTGAAAACTATGAGACGATGCCGTCTCACTGAACAATTGTAACGGCGAAAAAACTGCAAGTGGCCGCGCTCAGGCCCAGCAGAATTAACCACTTGTAATTAAGTCACAAAGTAGTTTTAAAAAAAAAACTTGCGTCGCCCATTGCGACATTGTAATTTCCCTGGCAGCTTTTTGGTGTCCGGAATAAACAGTTGTTTGTCACAAATGACTCAATTGCTCATTCTTGACCTCCCAACTCTTCCATTCAGTTACATTTCAGGAGCTGAACCTGGCGCCCTCCCCCGCTATTATTACAATATGGAATTTAAATCTGCTAAAATTACTTTTTAAATCAATCTAACTAATATAGTAAGTGGAAAGTTATTTACAAACAAAATGCGTAAATTCTATTAAAGTATTAGTATTTAATGGTACCATCACCAACACTATTACCAGTCTAGTCGCATTTGTCAATAAAATATTTCATTATAGTAAAATAGGATAAATATAATTCCCTTCCAGTCTTTTTTGCTGTTTTGTGTAATAGTTTTGTTAAATTCTTTGAAACAATTTTGGTTATAAGATTGTCTTTCCTACCTTTGTGCAATGCAATATAGGGTTTTTGCAGTCGTAGGTTTGTTTAAATATATACGAAAAGGATGCGTGATACCTTTGTAAGTTTGACCGTCGATACGCAATTTCTGAGATGCCAGTTAACTATATGGATAGTTGTGAAGAAATAGTTTGTAGTTGAGGAAATGAAAGTGATGAGTAAGTGATAATATATGATTGATCACAATATGCCATTCTCCTCTTCGTAATTTTTTGGATTGTATTTAAAGCGTTAGTGTTGGAATCAATGTACTTCTCATTGAAGGAAAATTATTCTGTTTTATCAATTTAGAGAAGCAAATTTCCAAAAGTTTAATTCAGTTTTTTTTCTTTCAAAACTATTTATAGACATGGAGTGAATCCCGTGCGTCTGCGTATACGGTAAAGTGATTTTGTTCGTATACGAAGTTTACTAAACAAAGATAACAGTTTGCTGTGAATTTGTGTTAGTCTCGTTCTTGTGCAAAGAGCCCAAATCAATTGTTAATCAGTTAGAAATCGTCAGGATGTAAGGTGGAACAGAGAGCTTCTTGAGTGCAACGGCGCGAGTGTTCGTGTTCTCGTGTGCTCAAGCGTGATTGCGCCTGCGGGTGCAGTGTGCAGCCCAAGAGCCCCGCTCTCATTGGCCCGAGTGCCGAGCGCAGAGGGCGTTGACGTCGCGCGCGAGCGCAAAGGCGTGAGGCAGGGTACAGGGCGGGTAGGGGAGGGGACTGGGAGAAGGGCGGGGCGTGGGGGGGGGTGGCTGAGTGGGGTGGGGAGGGGAATGGTGAAGTGAGGCGGGGCGGTGGGGGGGGGCGGGAACCCCCTGCCATAAGAGCCCCGAGATCCTCCTTCGCCGCTTGGGGTATCAGGCTACAATAGCGGCCGACGCAGCGGTGCCGCAAACGCGCATCCTAATACCCGCCTCCCCACCAGCGCCGCCTCTCAGCCTCCGTACAGAACCACCGCCCGCCCATTACCACTGGGCCCCACTAGCTGCTCCCTTCTCCCCCCCCCCCCCAACTCCACGGGCACGACCCAACAGTTCTCTCCTTCCTCACAATGATTCCCCATCAACCTCAGCCTCTACTTGTACTCTCTTGGCTGTTTTACGACCTATGTCACTCCGTTTCTTCAGCTTCTTGTCCTTCAGCTACAAATGCAACGCTCCTCCCTTCCTACTCTCTTCCCCGAGTACACCGCCGGACTGTTGTCAGACTATTAACCTACCCCATTGGCTCCGAATCTCGTAGAGCCGTTTCATCCATAAACCCTTAGAATTTTATCCTTGTTCCTTCTTATTTACACCCGTCAACCGGCAGTCCTACCAGTGATACCACTTCTCTCATTCAGAATATTATTCTATTCTGTCTCTTTCTTGTTCACCTCACCCCACGTTCCATTAACAAGTTCCAGATCCATCTCTGTCTTTCCATCTTTCCACAATTGCACACCTCTAACTCACTCCTCTTGGTCTGTTTTGACTCTCCGCCTTGCTCTGACAAGATCGGCTAACCTATTCCTTTCCTTCCCACTCTTCACTGACTTTCATCCTTCTACTCACTGTTTCTGGCCCACTTTCCCCCGCCTCACTTTAACGAGCCCGACCCTCTTTTCCTCCTTATTTCTTACTTACGAATGTTCTACGTTTTCAACCACCATCCTTTCTCCTCGACGCCGTTTTGAGCTAGGAACCTCCGATGTTTACCTTTCATCGCCATCCCAAGTTGCTTACCTCCTCTTCCCATTTCACTTCGGTTTCCAATCACGTGCCTCTCTGCTCCTCATGCCGTCCACATTGTCTCTCCATATGAAATAAACCTTCCCATTTGATCCCGAAACCTTTTTGGCTTCTGCAGTTCCTTCCTTCCTTCCACGAACACCATTCCCTTTCCCGTCAATATTTTATTTGATTTACTATCACCAGTTAGTGCCTTCTCTTCCCCACTCCGACAAGTCCCATCTGATGGCTAGAAAGAATTCAGTCAGTGACTGAAAAATAATTCTCGGGAACGACTACACTGATTGACTACTTTTCGT
Source organism: Gryllus longicercus (assembly GCA_038098605.1). Taxonomy (NCBI): domain Eukaryota; kingdom Metazoa; phylum Arthropoda; class Insecta; order Orthoptera; family Gryllidae; genus Gryllus; species Gryllus longicercus. The sequence continues at coordinate 3,055,557 of JAZDUA010000090.1, forward strand.
GGCTTATCCGTTGAAGAACTGATGAATTTCCGAGCGAAACCCGACAAGAGAAATGCAATCTTCGCTTCCACAACCATGGCATTTTCGCTCTCCTTAGACACACACACACACACACACACACTAACATGCGTTACCCTACCACACATGTCAGGAGATCTTTTCTTCCGGCTGGGATGATGTACCGCAGGCGGAGAGACGTAGATGGGAAATCTCTTCAGTGTGACGTGTAGGTCTGCACCGGATCCTACATTCCAGAGGAGGTAAAGAACTCGACCACTCCTGACTACAACATGCACTACACTCACGGGACTATTGTCAATGTATCTGACGCACCCGGAAACCCAAAGTAAGCAATCAATCAAACTCCTCACCAGCTTGTACTATTCGTCCCTTCCAGTTCCACCGTCTCGTTTCGTCTCGACTCCGCTCCGCACACCCGACCTCGCTCCCCCTCCTCTGCCTCGCGCCGGGCAGCTGTTTGCTTCGGCTGAGCCCACCCAGAGCGCGGCCGCGCGGCCGCCGTGCAAACGACGCGACGTCCTTCGGCGCCGCTCCGCAACGCCACAAAAGACGCTCTGCGCGACGCCCGAGAGAGCGCCACCGCGGTGCGGATTGGTACGCGCGCGTCGAGAGCGCTTCTTTAGGCGTCACTCCCAGTGAACGCGGAGAAATTTCACCAAATAAAATTTTGTTTACGTTTAATTTCTATTTTTTAGAAAAAATATTTTGTTTCTTGCGCTCACAGAACATTTCTTAAATTTTGATGTTTGTTGTCGTTGTTGATGTTTAATGTTTGGTGTTTGATGTTTATGTTTTATGTTTGATGTAAGGACATTTTAATGGGGTGCGCGCTGCAGACCATCCCCGAGAAAGCCACCGTCATCGCAGCCGCGGGGCAAGTCGATGTGATGTCGCCCAGCGTGTAATATGTGTGCGGGCATCAGTGCACTTGGAGAGAGTAAGCCAACGTGCTATGATAGTGTGTGAATGCTGGTGATTATAGTGGGATAGAGCTCTGGGTATTCATCTGTTGAAACTGCAACTTGCGCTTGGTATTTGGACATAGCTTTCTCTCCTGGATATACTCAACATGTGTATGCTACTGATTTTGAAACAAAACATGGTAACTCTTTGTCAGAAGAAAATTGATTATCGTTACAATTTGTAACTCTTTATTTGGAACCAAGTTTATTTCTCCAGTTGGGTAATATTTATTTTTCTTTATCTAAATAATTTCAATCCTTCCGTAACAGTTCTGGAAAATTTTCCTTCTTTTGTCTCTTTAACACTCCGTCGATCACGTACTCTTTAATTAGTTGTGTGGATTGTTACATATCAGAACAAAACAATTTTTAGATATTTGTTGCAATAAGACGAGTGCGCAAGTCACGCATACACATAAACACACACACCACAAATATACGTAATTAATTGTTGCAATAAAAAATTGTCTGTCATTCCCAGCTCTTTTCGTTTACTTATTCGGATCGACTGCTCTTTCTTCATCTTTACAACTCTCTACAACACACTAAAATTGATTCACATTTCACTTCGGAGGATATCAGGGAAGAGAAGTCGATCAGAGCGGCCTATCACTTGAATTCACAATCATCCGAGCTGGTGCTGTCAAACCCCCTTGCCGACGAAACTGCAGCTTACAAAACATCGTAGCCTACAAAACATCGAGTGCAGACCCGCAAATACATGCTAACACATGTCCTGTTATTACGCTGAATGAATCGCGTTTTCCCCCCACGCGCAATTATCGGGCGTATTTCGCTGGCTTGCAGGGCGCAGCACAAAGCGCGCGTCGGGGAACACGGGAGGCGCTGCCTGGGCAGTGCGGCGCGTCCATTGCGGGTCAGGGAGTGGGGAATGGAGGGGGAGGGGAAGGGGGTGGAGGCGGCCCGTCCCGACTCCCAGAGGATTAGGGCGGCGACCGCAGGTAATGGAGACATCGGCCCAATCTGCGGCGCTGAAAGCGGCCACGACGGCCACCGCCCCAACGCCCCCTTCTCCCCGCCCGCTCGCTCGCTTTTATAGCACCGCCCACGCCCCAGCGCGCACCACCCCGCCGGTCCCTGCCCAGGCAGACGTAGATTTCAACATTAGACAGTTGGCTGGGTTGGATTCAACCATTATATAAGGAGAAAATTAAAGTGTCAAATGCCCTGACCGTTTTGCGATGTTTCTCGGTCATTACCAGACAGGATCGGGCTCTGCTACTCCGACTCGCTGACCGTCCATCTTGAAGAAACCCCTGTCCATCTTGCTCGAGTTGAAGCGCTGAGATTTTAAAAATCTTTCTTTAAATATTGGAGGCCTTTACGTGAAGCCCCTGGGACGATTTCAATTTTTTCACAAAAACATAAATGCTAAGCTTCTAATGAATGGCATAGGCTCGATTTTAATGGTTAACTCTGAATTTTCGAAAATTTTCAAAATTTTTCGGGCGTCTTCCTACAACTACAAACTTAAAGATGGAGATTTTTCCTTGAAATAACATTTCTTCTCCATAGAGTGTTCTTTCATTACGGGCATGTATATTTCTTTGAAAAATTTAGTTATTTTCGCGCAATATTACGTGCAAAATGTTCAATTTAAAAATAACCAAAACACAATTTTCTCAAAACGGCTCCATTTTTTTAACTTTTGGTAGCGATAATTCGAATGTACTCTATGAGATGACATAGATATCAGTTAGCTCTATTCTTTTGTTTTTTCAAGAAAAATTAAAATGTAATTTTTTTGACTTGTCTCACGTCGTTAATATTTATATTAGTGGCTATTTGTTTACATTATATATATATATATATATATATATATATATTGTGACGTACCTGGTGATGCCGGGTATTTTCACTGCAAGAAATTACTAAAGGAGGGTATCTTTTCCGTGAATGGGTCCCTACGATAAGTTGGTAAAGCATTAGGAAAGTTAATTAATAAATGAAGTACAATCATGAACAGTATTTATTCACAAACCAGATTTGTTAATTACATGATCTAACAACATTTATACACTCTGCCTTGGTACCAAGATTAGGTGTGATACATATTATCCTACCTTCGGGGCCCCGACCAATACCTTCGATGCTTGGAGCACGGCTCGTGTCGGCAGGGGTCGCCGACCTTCGCAGCAGCTGGGCGTCGTCGTCGGCTGATGGCGTGGCGATCGCCTCGGCTGGTGACCTTGCGAATCCTTCCTGATTCGGATCCTGGTACCTCGGTGTTGCACCTCACTCTGATTATCTTCCGTCGCTGGATTTAATCACTTAACCCACGGCTACTACACGTGCTGGCCTCAGTTCCGCACCACACAATTCCGGTGTTATTCTTACCGCGATAAATAATACAAGCGCGATCGATTGTTCTCTCGTCGCTGATCTCTCATCCTAATAACATTCTCGATCTCTACTTCACGTATCTATTGTTTTACAGTTGCTACTACTTTACAAAATACACCGCATGTTCCCTTTGTCCATGCACTAACGGCGAGCTCTTCGCCACACGTCCGTACCTACCGGCCACTTCTCCGCGACTGTCCTAACGGCTGAAATCTTCGCCGTTCGCTGCCCAGTTCGTAACCGACATTCTCACGCTGTCCTCGCGGCGGCGGCAACGGCGGCGGTAGCGACCGTTGCTAGTTCCCATCGTTGTTCGCCGCGCTTGACGTACGTACCGCGCAGTCCAAAATATATACTGATTACTTACGCTAATGTTCTAATTAGTGTAAGGAAACACATTATGTGTTTCAATATATATATATATATATATATATATATATATATATATATATATATATATATATGAGTACATGTGCTTTAAATATTATCATATAATGTTTCTCGAAGATTCAATATTTTTTCTCTGAAAACTAGCTAAAATTCCGAACTTTCAAAAACGATCAAACCCCATTTTATCAAAAGTGGCTGTAAATTTTTTCTTCAAACGTTTCGAACGGATAGTGCTTATTGCAATCTTTAATATGACATAATGTTCACTTTGTTGTGTTTTTCGTTTTTTCAAAAATTACACAAATTTAATTTATTTAAAATGTCACACGCTGTTTGTATGAACATTTCCATCAATTTGTAAACACAGTTGTATTTGTGAATTAATATGCTTCAAATGATTTCTTATTAAGTTTTTCAAAAACTCAAAAAAAATCTGTGAAAAAGAATTCAAATTTCGAATTTACGCTTAAACGCTATTTTCTTTAAAACTGCTCCATTTTTTTTTAAATTGCCATTTAGGACGACGTTTTTCTGTTCTTTAATATTCTTAATATAACATTTCCGTTCTACTATTAGAAACAGAAAATTTAAGAAAATTAAAAAAGATTGGGTGGCAATAGATGGCAGTTGGCAAGAGTATGTGGCATGTTCGTATAGCTAGCCGAGACCAAATGGAATAGAAAACAAATACGGGAAAGTCTGTATCATTCTGTAGCACTAGTTTAATTATATTTTTCACGCCATTTTCATTTATTCTCTCATTACTTTGTTTTCTGAGTGAATCATCATGGTTTAGAATAAACTAGAGGCCTGCGCAGCAGAAAAAATGTCCATGAATAAAATCACACAAAATTATTTTGTGTGTGAAAAAGGTGAATAGGAAATATTTCATTGCAGACGGCCGCTTCCTTGGAGACTTGCTGACACATAACGTCGGATGTGTCCTGCAATGACGTACTGACTTTGATAACTAACGCAGTATGAAAAAAATCTGAAAAAAGTTAAATATTTGCATTCTTCAGTCAAAATGTGTGTTTCATTGTTTATGACTTCTTCCCTAGTTCCTGAGTATCCAACAAACTTATAGACAATTCTCACATGGGCAATGGCGGAGTTCACTTGCAGTGCGCGCTCATTTATAATTACTAATATAGATATTTTTGTATTTTTACCGAGTTCCTGGATGTCTGACAAAACTCCCGACACCTATTAAAAGTTTGGATGCTGCGTAGTTTTCATTCAGTGTCTGTGCGCATTGGGAATTGGTAATATAGATTTTTACATTCAACGCAGAATAAATCACTCACGTAATATTCATTGATATAGCCTGTTTTTATGAGCGGGAGAAGAGAGAATTTCAATTTGTTGAAATTACAAAATGTATCACTTTGTCCATATTCCTGGCGATATTATTTAACCTCAATACTTCAACGAGAAGTCGCTTGGTGGCACTTTGTGAATATAAGAAGTGTGTTAAAAGGGTATAGCATCATTTGCCTTATATTTTAACATAGCTTTCTTGAACGGTCTCCTTTTACATATAAAACAATGGGTTTTTGAAGCAATTTGGTTCAGAATAAAGATGTTTGTATGTAGATGTATATTTAAAACGAAACATACACGATCTGTGCGCTTTCCATGATCTTCAAAGCTAAGGGAATGTTCAAAAGAATTTTATATTCGTTTCAATCTTGGTGTCATTTCTGAACTTTCCACCACAATACTTTCGCAGCCTCTTTGTTTCGGTCTGCGGTTTGTGAAGTTTTCTAGGTTCCAATATCCTGTAACTCAAGACCTTTCTCACTTTGTAATTGTGTCGTATGGGGAAAAGACAAACCATCGTTTACGATCATATTTTAATCTTCCATCGTCATAATTTGTCATTACGTAATTTCTCAGAAAAACGAAATATCAGTGTTCTGAATGTAGGCGTTAACATCTCCAAGGTTTGGTACTAGAAAAAAACATATTCTCTACCACAAATCCCTTACTAGTGTCGGAAGCTTCAACTGCACGTAATTCACTCCACTAACATTAAATCAGGAAGTAATTACCTGGCATCAGCAGAACAAACACATCAAACACTTTGGATTATTAATGCATACACAATAATGGATACACGATAGTAATGAATAACAATCCCATCAAATAATTTGGATTGTAAATGGATAAACAATTGAACTGGAAACAGCATTTAAGAATAAAATAATACAGGATAAAGCAAAACTTCACCACTAGGACCAATTATGAACAGGTCAGCAAAACTTCCATATAACACACCTCTTATTATATGCCTGGCCAGTTTGGGTATTGGCCATATTGGTCGCCGTACCGTCCAATATTATGCGCATCTGTGGCTACATATTTTGCCCCTGCTAAATCACATTTCTCCATGACAATGTCATATCGAACCCATGTCCAAACTTGAGAGAGAACGTTTTAACAACTATGTCCTCACCAGGTCGTGAAACAAATTAATACTCACGAAAAAGTCTTTCATTTATGAGAATTTTTGCAGAGCTCAGTGTGCAACGTGATTAACAACCACGTGACCAGTAGCATGTGAAATGTAATACACTGCAATAGGGAAGCATTGCCGGGTTCAGTAATCTCTCTCTCTCTCTCTCTCTCTCTCTATATATATATATATATATATATATATATATATATATATATGTGTGTGTGTGTGTGTGTGTGTGTGTGTGTGTGTGTGTAACAAAAGGGAATGTGCGTGTGTGTAGCACATACACGCAAAAACGACTCAATCGAGTCAGTTGAAAATTTCACACTTTATTATTATAAGTAGTAAAAGGAGTGTTTAAAGGGTGGTTTGAATTAAATTAGACTAGTAGGGGCGTTGTTGATGATGTTTAATGACGAAACATGCGCCCCTGAACTCTACGCAACCCGCCTCACAGTCAAGAATAAAGCGATTCTTTAATGATACAAGTATTCTGCCTCTACGATTTTAAAATAACGGCTGGGATTATTTCTTTTATCTCCGACAAGTATATCAAATCTCTGGGATATAGTGTCATAACGACCGTATTGGGGGAGAAAGTTACAATCCAGATTTGAGGGAGAAAGTTTTAACAATAGCATACTTGACAGCTAAGTCCAAAACAGGACATAGAAGAAACCCATCATTGCGAGATAGTTTTTCATATATTAGAATTTTGAAACGTGATTTATCAATTAGATATTAATCTATTTGAAACGTGACTAACAATCACCAATGGTGATTGTTACCACCAATGTGGTGATTGTCACCAATGACCAATAGTGTGATGCGTAATACTCTGCAAAAGCGAAGCATTGTCGGGTCGAAATTAATAAACAAGGGTTTCTTCAATTTGGAAAAATCCTACACATGGTTTAGGCGCTAGTATTGTTCACAAAAACCAGATGGACGGATGGACGGATGAACAGAGAGACAGATAGGTGGACGGACGGACGTTTTAAAAAACGGTTTTTCTGTATCAGGGAACCCCAAATTTCCGTTGAAATCTCGAAATCGATTTTCTGTAGCACTACATAACTTTTCCTATACTACATGTATTTCTCCGTATGTACGTATGTACACGAGAGATTAAAAAAGTTCACCGACGTGACCTTGGCAGCAACCGCACCGCCCGGACGAGGGGAAGTGGAGTGGCGGCGCTCCAATGAGATTACGCGCCCCGCGCCTGCACAGAGTGACAGCCCGCGACGCCGCTGCCACGCGCGATATCGCTTTATCCGAAACCTAATTCCCAGCAGGCTTTGAAGGCGACGGAAGTTCCGTAATGAAATTCAACTGTCTTTTCAGCCGTCCCGTCACCTTATTTGCATACGAATTTTCAATTAAAACTCCACTGCGACGGCCGGAGCAAACAATGTCACTGGGCGAGGGCAAGACGGACTCTCGCCAAGCCGCCCAAGAGATCTACTCGTTCCGGAGCAGGCGCGAGACGACGTGTGCCTAACGGATGAGAGGGCGAGAGGGGGACAAAGGGAACCAAGGAGCTCATTATGGTTGAGAAGAGCTTGTTCCCGTGGCTCGGTTCCTTCGTGTGTTGGTTTCTCTCTCGAGAAAATGTTCCTTTCATCTTCTTTCGCGTTTTGATACTTCATTCGTTCACTATTCTATTTACTTTTCTGATCCTTTTTCACCATTGTTGCGTTGTTCTTCGTGGGACCTTGATAACAATTAGAAATGTGTTTGACAACATTCATTTCGCACATCAGGTGACCAAATCTTCATCCCTCCATTTATATTTTTCCCCTCGCTACACTGAACTTAAAGAAAAGAAAGTATTGCAATGGCACGACATGATCTCGAATTTCGGGGGTAAAATCTGATTTTAGATTATTTCCAGCTGTAATTTCACCCACATTCTGAAGGTTTATTTATGCCCTTCCAAAGATGGTTAAGATCGGTGCAGGTGATAACTGCAATTATTTACCCAAAAAAAGGGATGTAAATATGGATGGATTGATAGATGTGTCACGCATAAATTTGTTAGATTAGAAGCTTTTGAGGTGAAACTTCATAAATGCGTCAAACTTAAGATCAAGTTGTAAATTTCTGGAAATCATTAAGATATTTTTTGAATACCAGCATGATAAGCGACATTTCTTGTTGCAAGAAATAGTTCATAATCGGAAATTTTACGGCACAAATGATGACGTAGTAGCACATACGGCACGAATGATTGCGTCATCACACATTCAGCCATTCACAGAGAGTAAATCGTGAGAAGGTAGCGGTAAACGGAACATCCGACCACCGTTTACTCGCTCAGATGTCAAATACCCGAGACGTCACAAGAAAGTTGTTTCGCAAAATTAAGTTTGATTCCCTTATAAATTAAATTAAAATAATCAAACAAAATGCATACAAAACCTATCCCGTAATACATATTTTCTGCAAGCAATATAAAACAAATCATCACTATGGTTTTTATCGAGAATTTCGAAAGAGAACTGCCTGAAAATGTTATTCCGTTGACAGTGGGTGGCTATGTAGTGCTCGATCTTCGATCAGCAATTCGCAAGTCGTCAAGCAGTGAATAATACACATTGAGATAATAATGGTATTTCGTGTGTTAGGAGTATTTTGACAAGGTTGTGGCGGTACCTTTACAAATGCAGAAACTGTACTTGAAGATTTTGCATGCTGTTGTGGCTGCTCGAGGGAAACATGTTGTATGATACACGATATCATTTCCTCCTTACACATGTCTCGAGTTAAACATATGTTGAAGTAATTTTCGATTTGTACCGTTGGAGTAAGAACTTTAGAACCAAATATTATTTTAAAGAGTTAAGTATGCAAAAATATGTTTAACGAATCACTGTGCACGATAGTCTTGTTTCTTACCCAATCTGTAGTTTTCTCTATTCTACTATTTCTCTCCCTTTTTCCCATTTCCACTTTGTTGTTCTTTTACTTTTAGTTATATTAAGAATTTATCTTCTCAATTTCTTTTATTATTTACCAGTAATTGATTGATCTAATAATCACGGATACTGTTAGCTCTTTTGCCATTACTCTTACTGTTTTCAAACCACTATGAGTTTTCTGGTAAAGGAGACCCCGCTATTTGTAATGTTCCATGCATCAATTGCGAAGCAAAAAGCTATCTCATTGCTCATAAATTAATTATGGTGACATTTCTAATGGCTTTTTAAAACCGTTTACAACTAATCTCCGTTTATTACAAAACAAAGCTAACCTTCGATATCGAGGGAACGTTTCCAGGACGAATTTTCACCGATTCCATTGGGCCTTTGTTTAAAAATCGCTCGAATGATGCAGGTCAAGCCTTTTGTTTCAGAACGCAAAACATGTGTGGATGGGTAGTACATGGCGCTGTTATTTGCGGGAGCAGAGAACTCGATCGACGGCTGAGAGTGCGATAGGCTGTTAGCTCATTGTCACGTGAGGGGTTTTGAGTTGAAATCATTACCATTAGTTACGGTTCAGTGATAATTTCATTTTGTTTGAGAGAGGTTGTGCAGTTAGAATGAACATTAGAGAGACAGCAATGGCGTGTTTACGGTTGGAGAGGGTGAGGTCGTGAATGAGAACACGATGTGCGTTGTCTTTTTACCGACATTCTCTGTGTGGTACTGACCCATTTGCACGGCGTTGCAAATAATCGAGATTGGTACATTTTGATGTATCTCAATTCTCGTATATTAGTATCAAATCTAAAAGAAATGCATTCACATGAAGGAAACTTCAAAGTTTTTGTTACCGTAACGATTAGAAATGATGAACTTTAGTCCACGTAGTAAAAGTATACATTTTATTAAATAATAATGTCAATAAAATCATAACCACTATTACTTATTTGAACATTATTAATTTCTAAGTGCAAAGAAAATATTTTCATAAATATTTATTAGTCGATACGTGGAATAACCCGAAAGAGAAAAGGAGAAAAACTCAGAAAGATTTTGAGAGTAGCTAGGCGAACTTTTAATACTAATTCCGCTTCGTCGAATACTTTAGGAGATATAAGTAATTCTTATAACATATGCCGAAACGTTTATATGAATTCGTCTCTAAACAACTGTCACTTTCTTGTTAATGCTTTAACTGTAGAAATTTTGTTCTTAAATAAACTTAACATTTTGATTAGCGGTAATTTAAGTGATTATGACAGGAGTGAGATTCAAAAATGTTTCATATCAGAATTGACAACCATTAGCCTCTACTCAAAAGAGAGCACTTCGGTGGAGAGTAGTAATACTTTTTTGCATATGGATAATTTAGAAACATTTTATTATACGTGTAATAATAATAATAATAATAATAATAATAATAATAATAGTATAGTTTCTACCCAGAATGTTTTATGCCTTTTAAAATAGTTGTAAGGTAAAACTTAATTTTGTAAATTTACTGAATGAATTTAACGACTGGAATAATGCTTTGTTACTTTAGCTAACTAATAACGATATTTTGAAGATGAGTTTACTAAGTAGAAATTTCTATAAACATAGATAATAGAATTTGAACTTTTTGCATTCCAAATACTCTTTACCGACTCAGGCGTCTCCCGAGTGACTCACGAGAAAGGAACGATTGTTTGGAAGGAATTCACAAACATCAAAATCCTGGAACAAATTCTCTCTTATGCTCTGAATCTGCAAATAGATTTCTGAAACAGAAAAACGCACATTCCAACTTCCTCGTTGCTAGACACATCGTTCTTCTTGTTCCATAGTTTCTGTTTCCGATAAAAAATATGACAAACATTCTATATTAAGATCTAAGAAATAACATTTCTAAAAAAAATATAAACTGTTAGTGAGGAATTGTACTTCTTTAATTCCCATTTCAGTTGTCAATGTCGCATGTAATGCCTATTAATTTCAGTTGTCAACGTAGCGTTGATCGAGAGTAATTGTATATTGAATGGAGTATTCATCTTGAGAGTTTGGCTGTAAGAAGCTAAGTGCTTGGAAATATGGCCAAATTATTCTGTTCTGCGACCGACGTGCTGCGTCCTTCGGAGGAAAGTTATGTACATATTACGCTTGGTCTCCCGAAACTGACATGGATTTTGGTTGCAGAAAGCAGCATTCGTTACAAACGTTTGTTTTCATCCGCCCATGTGCCAACTCTGTGCGTGCAACTTCAAGTTTACAACTCCATTCAAGGAGGACGCCGAAAATAGTATGTGAAAGATAAATGCAGTCCTAAATGACTCATGTATTTGGAAGAAACTTAAAATTACTGTTTCACTGCCTACACATGTGTGAACTTTATCCTGATACAACATTTGGTGCGGGCATGATATGAATAGAATTTTGTTCGGCGACCGATGTCTTGCATTTTCAGCAACTGTTACAGAAAATGAAAGCTCACAGAGCAGGCACGATTCTTAAAAAATCATCCCCCCTACAACTGCATGTTGCTATTCACCTCTATAAAGCAATTATACTACCCTACTTTTCTATGCTTCCTTCCCCAGTCTGGGCTGCCGCAGCGAAAACAATCATCAACAAAATGTATTTTTTTTCAAAATAGATTCCTAAGCACCATCACCAAAGCTCCCTGGTACATTCCGAATGCACAGTTACATAATGAACTTGGTAGTACACCCATCCCCATCCACTGCTCTCTCATATCCGTAAATTTCTGTTCTAAAATATGCAAGATCCCTTCAGCTATTCACTTTCACAGAGGTAAGTAAAATCCTCATCGGAAAAGATAAAGAAAGTTACCAAGAGAAGTTTTTGATCGCCCGTAGACATGAACTGATGTGTCTTTTCCCAGTACAAAGCAAATAACCATTATAATGTATTATATTGTAACGTTTCTCCGTGGTGAATTAAAAGACACTCAGGTAATATTTAACAAAGATGTTTATTCGTAAACAATGCTACACTAAAATACTTGATTTATTTACAGATATATTATACAGTCCTTGTATTCTTCACTTGATTATTTCCTTACACACGACTCTGTTCTCTTGATTATTTATTTACACAGTTCACTGCAATCTGATTATTTATTTACACAGTTCACTTCTATACTATCGCACAGTCCGATGCACAGTCCACGGTCCACTAAGCTGGATAGAATTCACTACGCAGACCACAATTCGCTGCGCAGACCACAATTCACTGCGCAGATCAGGGTCCACTGCACTGCTGTTTACCGCGATGCACACGTCACAGCTCCGCTTCCACTGCAGACTTCAGGCTGCTGACTGCTGTTCACCCACTGCACCACTGTTCACCGCAATGCACACTTTACAGCTCAGCTTCCACTTCAGACACATTGACGGAATGACTGCTTACTACTTCTACTACTTGACTACTTACTGACTGACTGCTACTACTTGACTACTTTTTACTTGACTGACTCGCGGCTGCTGACTACTACTAGCGCTCGCCGGCAGCGGTGAATTTATACCTGGCCGGCGCTCGCCTCGACACAACCGTCACTTGCTCCACATTTCTACGTGACACCGGAATAACCCGGAACCGGAAAGGGGGAAGGGGGGAAGGTGGCGCCGTCAGATGCAATCCACGCAGGAAATTACGACAGGTGATGATTCCGACAATATTCGTTACAATATCTAAAACTAGAATTCTGTATATAATGTATCAAATTATTATTATAATATACCTCGAATCAAGGTATTTATCTTATGCGGCTGCAGACGGCCAATGGCCAAGCTAAAATATTTTTTTAAAAAAAAGAGCAGGCCTGCACAGCATTCTGCACGTTGACTGATCTTGGAAGCCGGGCGCAAGCAACTTGAGGGCAGACCCGGGCCGCGTGGAAGGGTAGGGAAAGAAGCATTCTAGGAGTGGGGATCGCCAATGAGAACGCGCAATTTAAACCGTAACGCGTAAATTGAAGTAGCAATTGCGAAAATTCAAATACAGTTACACACAGTTCCAATATCATCACCTCTTATTTTCGAAATGTTTGTTGTCGATTTATGATAATGTATAAAATGAACCTTAAACGAATTAAACAAACTCGTACATATTTGATTTGGATAATTTAAGTATTATAATTGCTTACAAGGCAGATAATGTAATTCGTTTTGCTACGAGTAATTGCAAATTTAGCGTGCTGATAAATACAAAATTGTAATATTGAATCGCTTTTGTTTGATGATGACAGCAATTAATTATTTTTTCATTAACTATATTTAATTGAATAAGACGGTTTTCTTGACGCTAAAAATGTATTCTTAAAACCATGATTACTTTCTGCTCCAATTCTCTAATTTCCGACAGGAGTAATTCTATATTTCTAATTGCAAATCAACGAACTCTATTTATTCATAATCATTTATGACATCGTATAAAAAATGAGCTCTTTGAGATTTATTTAACAAGTCTCAAAATTATTTCATGTTTGCCTATAAAATATCGTAAAAGTGGTTCTCTCGTTGGTATCTCTTATTAAGCTTCATAATGTCGGAAAATGGTCACAAATATGTGCTGGCAAACATTCCCTTCTTGGAATTGCCAGTATATCAATCTAGCTGTGAGAGACCGCCCTAAATTTCCTCCATTATGTTATGTTTTGAATATTATAACATTCTTGGTGAAAAATAAATTAATAAATAGTAAATGTTTGTCAGTTAAAATTACTTAATACTTTTTGAAAGCGGCCACTGCTTTAAAATATTGTTTAAGAGTTTTGATGAGCATAAATGTCTTAAAATATCGATACATAGCAACGCACAGAAGAACATAAATAGTGAAATATGGCTCTTGTAACTAGACATATGGTAATTGCCCAATTAAATAAGTGGGCAAATCATTTCACAACATGGGTCGTTGCCTTAGACAGCCAGGCATTCAATCAACGCGCCGCGTCCACCCCGCTCCAATTTCTCCCCTCCCCGTAAATCTGCCTTCTCCCCACCACTTTCACTTTCGGAATTCTCGCGGGCAGACTGCTGGCTCGTAAGTGCAGAATGCGCTCGGGAGCAGGGGCGTTGTGAAGGCCTGTTATAGAGTATTGAAGACACAAATTAATCTGATTGTTAATTGAATTGGTTGTGTTTTATACCATTGATAGGAAAACGTGCAACACGTGTAAGATTCTTGGAGGGATGTAAGTTTTGCAGTTGCATAAATCGAATTGTGACCACCTGTCCGCTTGTGCTAACGCTCCCTTTCCCTTGTTGCAGGTGAGTGGTGCTCCACGCCGGGCATGAACTGGGTGCTGTTGGTGGCGGTGAGTGACTCGGCTGCTACCGACTGAGGTTGCGACATCCATGTCGATGTTTTCAATACAACGATGTTTTCGTAGAGACATCAAGGTATTAAAACCCTTGATTTTTAACATCGATGTCTTTATGTTTTCGATTATTGTTCTGTGAATGAAAAATTCCCATTTTTACAATATTGTTAAAGTAAAAATGCCTGATGGTAACTGATAGATTATGCGTTCGAAGCAAATAAACGTAGTTCATACATCATCTTCACTGAGCAAATTATCACCTACTTGAGATGACTTCGATTCCCTGGTCTTTTGTAGTATTTTCTTCTTATTTCGCACGTGGAGAGGAGGTCAACACATGCGGTAGAGGCGGTGTTTGGCAAATCCTTTCTTTCCCTACCCTTATTCACTGAATTGAAGACTTGACCATTTGAGATGACTCTGGGTAGTTATACTTTTGTCATTCGCTGTTAGTATTTTTAACTGCGTTTATAGTTAAATATTAATTACTAGCAACAAGCAGGGCTAATGTCAAATTAAATTTTGTCGTAAAATATTGTTAAAACATCGATGTTTAAACATATCGATGGTTTTTGGTCGCTGTATTAGAACATCGATGTTTTCATTTTGAACATTGATGTTTGGTAACATCAATGTAATGTTATCGATGGCGCATCACTACACCTGTCGTTATTTTCATCACGACCAGTGGCGGAACTAACGAAGGGAAGCCAAGGGTGCGGCTGTCTAAGGGTTTCCGGAAAGAGAAGTGTGGTAAGACGTCGAAAACTTGGATTCCTTGAATCCTCCACGTCCTGAAAGAGGCTTTATCTTCGAAGTTTTGAGTCTCGACGACACTTACTTCAAATGTCTTATGTTATTCAGTGTGTAATACTCAATGTAGGTAATATTCATATCATTATGTTTCCGAACGTTACGTAACGTATTCTTTACAATATTATCTGGCTGAATAGCATTAAAATATATTGGCAGTTTAAAATATTACATTTTCTTCTTACATAATTAATTTTACCGTTATTCACGACTGTTCACACATTTGAGATTTGAGATTTGAGAGATTCATAGGAACAGAGATCATTCCTGATTCGGGTCCACATTTAAAATCTTGGGATGAGAGAGCCCCCTCCCTCAAACGTTACGTTTCTCTCTCCGGTCAGAGGCTGTTACCGCCAGAGGAACACCGCTGCCAGCACTGGTTTCTCTTACCTATTGTGAGCGCGGAAGGGGACTCGCGAGTTACCGAAAAATCCCGACCACACTCACTGCTCATGCATTATGCGCATGTGTTGCGCATGCATTGTGCTCATGTGTGCGCATTGTGCTCATGTGTTTTATTTTTCAACATATTTGCATATTACTATAATTTCTCAAAAATTGCGAAAATAAGTCTAGGTTATATGCATGCGAATGCCTAATTGATTATTTATACCCATAGACACACATTGCAATAGACAAATCGAGTCATACTGTCAACACGTGTTTACTGGGAAATTGCGATGTGTAGGTGCATAAAGTATTTGCACGATTTCTAGTTCTCTGATAGATACAGTAGAACCCCGGTACTCCGAAGTAATTGGGGAGAGGTGATCTGTTCAAATATGGATATGTTCCGATTATGCGAAAACAAGTACGGTACGTATACAAATACATCAATTCCATTACCACCCACAATGCAACGTAGCGTCCAATGAGAGAAAATGGCAACGTTGCGTAGCGTCACATGGCTTCACGCATATTCAAATCCTTATGGCAAAAGAAGATTACCGAATTTGCTAGTTGCTTTGAATGTGAAAATTGCTGCGACAAAATCGTGTGATATACACCGAAGTTACCAGTGGAATATAAAAATTTAATTTCGACTTGTATTTCAATAATTAGTTGTTCATTTCTACAGTAACTATGAAATTCTTTATTTGCCCTACAAAAATGATTTTTGTTTATTTTCTTTATTTTTTCTCAATACCGAATTTTGTTATTTATCTAATATTATTATTTATTTATTATCCTAAATTTCGGATTAGCGGGGTTCTTCTTTATCTACGAATACGTCATGCTTGCTTTAAAAATTCAGTTTATGGCCACGTTTCTGAACGTGAACTGTATAAAAGTCACGAAAAGTTATTTTGAGCTATTAACGCCTACGTTGTAAAATAATATACACGATAAATGAAACCTCAACTGAAACTTGCGAAATAAACTTCCTTGAAGAAAAGAAACATCATTACAGCATGGGTCGGGGACCGCGTAGCTGCAAATTTGGGATAAATTGTGTTTTACCTTTAGCAACATGCAAACTTTGGACGTACTCTGAATCTAAAAATATCGTGTTACACTCCGAGGTCACAAATATACCTTATGTAGTACAAGCATATCGACTTAAAAAGAACTTCCGCACGTTCTGATCAATAAGAAAAGGCGTATAATCTTCCGTGGAAGGAACACATTGAAAAGCAACGATTTTTCCCCGAACACGCCGTCGCCGGGTCGAGTTCCGATAAGTTTTTATTAGATATTTGCGGCGCAGCTTTGTTGAGGCCATTTAGCGGAGCGACTGAGGTGAAAGAAGCAATAGGCCACAGCGCCCCGCTTCCTGGCCCGGATACCTCTCAATCGATTCCCATTATTGGCTTTCTCCAGCCGCCGAAACGTATCGCGGGCAACGCACAACATTGGCTGCGCGTGGGACGAAGGGGAGGGGGAGGGGGAGGAGGGGAAAGGGCCGGCCGGCCGGCCGGCCAGGGAGAGAAGCTTTTCAATAGAAACTGGCGAGGCCATGTCCTCGAAAGCCACGCCGCTCACGAGTGTGGGTTGTCAAAGGTAAATATAACACACTGCTTTCACCCCTGGAAAGATTCAACGCATCGTTTTACGTTTAATTGAAATTCAGACGAGAAGGACGACATGATGGAGAAAAAGGGAATCGAGGGCCCACAACTGTGACGCTTTGAATAGGTCATTGTTTTATATGACTGAGAGCGACATTTTGTGGCCTGTTGTAAGAAAAATGTCACCCCACTGTCCTGAGATTTAGCAACTTGTGTGTGTGATTACTTCAAAATTGATCACGTGCATGAAGTCATGTTTCTACAATTAGAGCCTCTGCATGAGATGAGAGAGGAAGGGGTGAGACTGTATGAGGGAATAGGATGACACTCAAAGAGAGAAGCCTCCTCTGTAGGCACGCGTAAACCGGAGAGAACGTTGCAGTCTCCGTATGGGAACTATAATAAAATATCCTTTTCTGCTATCTTTAGCGTGACGTAGTCCTCGCATGAGCATAGGTTCAAAATTTAAAGAATAAGGCCGGAGACACTCGAGCATTGTTAAGTATTGATAACATCAGCTATGCTAGCATGGACGCCGGCAAAACAGCTGTTGTAGGCAGTGTTGCCAGGTCCGATGGACATTCGGCCGCTAGATGGCACGCGTAATTCCGCTAAATTTAAAAGTTCTTGCCGCTAACTTTTCCGCTAAATCAAGATATTTAATTTTACATATAATAACAGTTGTTTTTAATAAATAATATTTATAATATCGAGTAATTGTTTATATAAATAATTTATAAATATTAAATGAATATGTGATACAAAAGTATTAAAAATGAAAATATTTGAAATGTATGAATCAGAACTAGGGTGATAAATATGCCATGTAAGAAATAATATTAATTACGCGTGTAGAATAAATAATTTATAATTTTTTATTTTATTACATGATAATAAAAATACAAATTCGATATTTACAACTTATTTTAAATATATATAAAATATACAAATATAAGCAATGATTAAATATTGCACATATTTGTGTAATTATATTTATAATTTATAACTTAAATCTAACTATATAATAGTTTACACAGACGATTCGCAGTAATAATTGAATAATAATATTGATTTATTATTACTATAATTTTACATTACTATTCACTACTATTAAGTTCTGAAACAAGCTCGTCTATTATTTGGACTTCATTATTGTCCTCATTTATTTGCTTATTATATTTCGCATTTGAACCTATAAGCCTAAGAACTTCATCTGGAAATCGAAAATTATTACAACATTTTCCATGCCATATGATAGAATATTAACGCGGGTGTAGAAAAAATATTAAAGTATATTACTGCAATATTATTAAAATATTGTTCTTATAGAGACTTGAATTTGCTGGCTGAATATTTATTTATTTATTCACAAACTATTACGCTTAGCATTTCAAAAACTGTACAAAGAGATATTGCATATTTAAAGAGAACGCGGATATTTTCTCCACGTTTGATTGGATGTTTGGTGGAGAATCTCCGGCCGCTAGCCAATGAGAAAGGCACCACGCGCCTAGTTGAGGGTTAAGGTAATATGACTCAGATATCAGATTTATGGTTCCAGCGGTATTTGTTTACTTTGGATAATAAGGGACGGAATACTTTACATGTCCCCATGAGTTTTTGGTCATCGAAACAAAAGTTTATAAATGGAAACATGTTTCAACCTTGTCGCTAGAAATTCCGCCAATTTGCTTTCATTCCGCTAGCCGCTAAATCATTATTTCTCGCCGCTAGAACGGTTGAAATTCCCCTAGATCTGGTTGGAGGTTATGTGGCGCTGAAAATGATAAAGGAAGAGTCGAGTAGAAATGAGTGCACCCTATTAATAGAGAGAGACAGCTTATCTCTTTCTCTCATAATAACTATTTCACTAACTTTAATAAGCTGTGAGAACACAGTTTTTTTAGTATTTTGATTTATTTTTATCCTATCGGCCTTTTTTATTTATTTTTATCCTATCGGCCAAACGGCATTACTGATATGAAAAACTTATAAACATTAATTGAGTAAAAACGTCCTAAAATTATTTCGAGTGTCTTACTCTGCAAGTACTGTATATTCAATTTTTAGTTTAATTAATTGGTGTTGGTATTACGAAAAAGTGTAATAGATTAAGAAAATTTGGGAGAGTCATTAGTAGAAGTTGCATCGCCTCTTCTATTGGTAGTTTTTTTGTCAGACAAAATGTTGTCTGACATTTGTTGTTGAACATAGTGTTCTGGAAAAGCGTCGATACACAATTGACAAAGATTGTTACTTGGAGAAATAATTACCGAGTATTGAAGAAATTGTCACAGTTACCTATGTCCAAACAAAATTAAACCTTACTTTACGAATTTTGTTGTTTTTACCTCATGTTACAACTGCATCCAGTGCTTGATACACCCTGAATCGAACCTTGAAGGCGTTCAAAACGTTTTTAATAAGCTTTCTGCACTTCGCCTCTGATGACAATGCGAGCTCGTGGCGCCTACAATGGAAATCGCTGGATTCTCAGAATTTTTGACAATGCTTCACATGGTTCGAACGAGGAGCTGCCCAGGAGCTGATGCGATCTTTCGGTGACGCTCCCAACTAACAGAAAGCAGCTGACAATCTACGTCAAGGAACTTTGTACGAAAGAAATCAGTATTCGGTTGACAGAGAAATTCGCGCGGCTTTTTTGAGAAAAATTAAGAGTATCTCCGCAGTGCCAAGTTTGAAATGTATAATCCTTTTCTCTTAAACGCTTTCAAAGAACATCAAAAATGCCCTATTAAAAAACATGGTGCCACATTTGAAGCAATTTGGCGGCCAGTGTGCCAACAGTTGTGTTTTAAGGAGATTTGAAGACATCGGTGAATCTTTATTTGATCCTGTTTAAGGTGTTTGCTTGATGATCAAAATCAAAATAGGCAACACTTGAAGAGGATGGTAGTAGAATAAAAAAGTAGAGTATAATCAGATAATATCTAATTAGGGGTATTTGAAGTTCGTGTTGTGTTTAACTAATGAGTATAAACCAGCGTGCATTGAGACGTCTTCGGAGAAATTTGTTTTGGAAGGTTTGTACAGTATTAATATTTCTAGATACAAAAAATTTCCATGCTGGGCAGGCATATGTCAATGTTGGTCTGATGATGCTTTGGTAAAGAAGTACCACACGTCACGTATTACCTACATGTCAGCTTGTGGGGGATATCCCCCCTCATGGTATGTCTTGATGACTGGGCACCGCCCTATACAGACAAACTCTACAATCCCGACCGGTGTTCCAGCTTGAAGGCCGGTACAGGCTGCTTCATGTGCTGCTGTGGAGACGCGCGAGCGCTGGCACCGGCGCCCGCACCTGTTGCTGCGCCTCCGCCCACCTGCCGCCACCCACATCCGCTTCCTCTCTAACCCGCCCCCCGCCCATCGTCTCATGTAAAGGGATTGCTCTTTCGCAGCTTGTACCAATAAACCGTCATCCAAAGGTTCCTATTTTACCTCTTATCCCGTCCTCGCCACCATAATGACTCTCTCCATTTCCAGAGCTAATTCTACCAACATCTCCACTGCCACTTCTGCCACGTCTCCATTTCCACAGCTTCTACTGTCCGGGACTCAGTTCTCCGACCGCGGGGCGGAAGGGACGTAGGCCTTTTCCAAGAAACGGAGCGGTGGTGGGGAGGACACCCCGGCCGTCGACGTACTACTAGCCGCGCGAAAAACATGTTTTTTTATTTCACGATCGCGGGCGTTTTTCTTGCATTATTATTTTAGTATCTAACTTACCTTATTCAGAATCTGATGATGATCTGCAGGCTTCACTCTCTGATGAACCACTGTCGGAGTCCAAATTAACAATTATTTCGTCAATGATGTCCGGTACAATACCATCTTTTTCCCAATAATCACTTTCTATTTTTTCCACGTGCTTGCAAAATCCTTGCCAGTCCTGCACGGTGACCTCTTGTATTGCAGTTTCAATGTTTTCTTGCAACTTGGTAACTGACATATCACCTGTTACATTTCGCTCCCTAAATATCCGCTTTACTTTCGCCCAAGCAAGTTCAATTGGGTTCATCTCACACATGTAGGGAGGGAGTCGTACAACTGTATGTCCGTGTGCTGCTAGCAACTCATCGATCTTGTACTGCTTAGCGCGTGGTTTGAGAGGTGCAATTAATCGGTACAAATCAGTCTTACGCATACTTTCTTCACAATGCACTCCCTTTCTTTGAAGCCATACAATCATGTCAGCTTTTCTTGAGTATGCGGACGGCGTCTTGTTGACTTCCATACTGTGGTATGGAGCATTGTCAAGGACAACAACAGCATGCTCTGGTAGATGTGGTAATAATTTTTCACGCACCCATTTCTCAAAATTAATGCCATTCATTTGGCCGTGATAGTCTCCCACAGTACTACCAGCTCGAAAGATTAAACATGTGTCGCAAAGAAATCCATTTTTCCCCCCTGCGTGAACAATTATTAGTCTACTTGTGGCATTTCCCATCACTTGGACACCACAAACGTCATCACTCTGCCACCACTTTTGAAATTTAAGAGTGTTATCAACCCATGTCTCATCCACGTAGATGATATCTCGGTTCTCTTCTCGAAATTGTTTCAATTGAACAATGTATCTGGATCTCCAATCCACTATGTCCGGCCTCTCTATCAGCACCCGCCGCTTTGATTGACACCTCTTCCATTTAAAACCCATTGATTTCATAACCCGCAATAAAGATTTTGGACCCCAAGGAAAATTAATTTTGCCCTTAATAATTGGAAGAAGCTTTAGCACTGTCGGCACTACCTTTTCTCTCATGTAGAAATCCAGAATCGTATTTCGAATGACACACTGGTCAAAACTATCTACATGGACAGAATTGCCACGTGACACTCTCCTCTTCTTACCAGGAGACTTCAGCTTCCGATTTGGGCTATTCTCATTCCTCTTTTTATTTTCTTTCCGAATGGCTTTGATGGTGGTGAGTCCAACTCCTGTGTATTCGGAGGCTCTTTCACTCGCTTTCATTAAAGGTAAATGTAAACATTTATCTTCTTTCTCCTTATCACATATTTCAATCACACGGGCAATGATTTCGCGACACTCGCTGTGAATAGTCGTATTAGTAACTCTCTTTGCCATGATGAGAAACTAATGGTTTTCACACGTTAACACTCGGGTCCTGCCACAAGCGAACTAGCCGCTCCGATGTTCTTGGAACGGTTGCATTTATGTCACGTGACATTGTGGGTGCAGCGAAAGCCATCCCCTCCTACCCTGCCGCTCCCCCCGCGCGGAAACTAGGACCCCTCTCCGGCGGTCGGAAAACTGGAACCCGAACAGTACCGTCTTCACCTACAATTCTCATCCTCTCCATTGTTCACCGTTGTTCTTGTGTTTCTTACACGAGTACTCCTTTCCTCTCATCTATCCCCAGGTTCGTCCTTGTGTTCATTTTGAACTCGTAGCTTCCTTGTTCTTCATCTGCGCCTCAGCCACGTCTTTTCTGGCAACCTATTCCTGAACTACTTCCTCGCTACTTCTATTTCAATATCTATCTCTACCTACATTTCCATTTTTTTCTTCACTTCCGTCCTCGCCTCCGTAATAACGTCTATCTCCATTTCCAGAGCTAATTCTACCAACATCTTCACTGCCACTTCCTGCCACATCTCCATCCAACTTCATTTCCGTAGCTTCTACGGCCGTCACCTACAATTCTCACCGTCTCTATTGTTCGTCATTGTTCCTTCACTCCTATCCATTCTTTGATTTCTAAAAACTAGGTCGAAAAACGTTCCACAAATTGATTAATTAATAATAATGTTATAGAAATAGTTTAAAATATTCATAATAGAAGTTAAAATGAGTGTTGTTAAATATCAATATTAATAATAAAATAAGTAGAAACGATAGTAGCACTTTCATAATGGTAGGCTTGTTATGAGTGAATAAAACTCTACAATACTAATACAAGCACAAGTAAAAATAAATTACTCGCAGTATTGAATTACTCGTTATATATTTTAAAGTAATTTAAAGTATAGAACGATATTTTATAGTATTTTTACTCATAATTTTGTTCATACGTAGAAATTATACAGACAGTTGAGTGGAAAATGTATTGTTGTAACATGAATTAAAAATCGAAGTCACCGAGTGCTTGTCTTCATTATTTTGTTCCGAAGATACCAAAACGCCATTCTGGCGCGATCCGCCAGAAATTAAGTCCTGTTCCTTCCCCGCTCTCCAACTCCTCCTTCGTCTCCCCGCCCTCCCCCCTTTCCGACAGCTCGTCGACGCCTCTGCGGGCGTCCGGCCGGCGGCGCGGCCTGCGCAAAAACTTAAACTCATTACGCGGGTTCGGCCTCGGGGGCCGATTTGGGCGACCTGGACCACCGCGTCGCGCGCTCTTCGTCCCCGAGTGGCTGTCTCAACTTCCCACTCGCTCCCCGCAGACGCGGCCTTTTTTATGGGCCAATGTTTTGTGTCCAGAAGCACAGACACCGCGTAACTATCTCGTGATGGGGTCGCGTACTTATAAAAGCTCTTTGGAATGATGTTTGCTTATTCCTTTTCATATTCATGTTGCATGTTATATGAACGGTTAGTGAGATTTTTCGCGTTGATATAGAAAGAAAGGATTTAAATAACTTCAATTTCAAGCGAGTTTGAATTCATGAATGTGGAATTCATATCGGTGTCTAAATACAAAATCTCGCATCTTCATGACCTACTTTCTCGGTCACAGAGAGATTGCAATGATGTACTAATCGATGAATCTCGTACTCTTCGAGCTGGTGCGTACACTTTTATTTGCATCATTATGAAAGGACATAGTTTCTGCAACAGTTTAATGCTTTAGAATTTCTTAGCTGAAAACTTTATTCAAAACCCTCTCTGACATTACGAGCTGACATTGCAATTACATGTTGTATTCATCCATGAAACTTCTTGATTAATTTAATTTTCGCTTAGGGCATTAAATACTATATACTTACAGTAAGAAAAATATAATAAAACTTCAGGTAATATTAATGTATGTACTCAAATTTTTGGGGTCTTTTTAAATGAATTGTAATGCTGAATATTATTGAATAAAGATATCTTTTGTTTATGGTTAATTTTCTTTCGCATTTTCCAAACTGCTTCTAAATGCACAAAGGTTCCGCAGGTTATAAGAACAATTACTTATTAAATAACAATGTAAAATTACATTTTTGTAGTAACGTTAGCTATTATACACTCCGATCTTTTTTGATCAAATAATCAATTTCGTCTCGCACATTTCACTGAGTATCAAAGTGCGTACGTGCATCTTCACTCGAACTATCACGCGCGATTATAGGAATATTACTAATAAAATGCCAATTTCTTTTTTAAAATTCTTAAATAATATTTTGTCAGTAGATAAGTAGTACCTTTGGTGCTGTACGAAATGAGAATTCCAACCTTCACTTCTTGTTGATATACAAAACCGTATTGCGTGGAAAAAGCCTTTTCTTGAAATGAAGGCCCTTCCTGGCCCAGCGGCTGATCAAGAGCAAATACTCCGGGCGCCGCCACCTGAGCAATGCAGTGCGCCGGCGATGCTAATCTCTCGTTTTAATTGCGTGATCCCAGCGAGATTACGTCTCGCCCCGCGCGGGGGATGGGGGAGGCCTTTCGCCTTTCGATACCGCCGCCGGCCACCGCCCCCCTTCTCCCCTGCCACCAGCGTTGCCTCCGCCCTTAACTCCCTCTTTTGCTTTCGGGCTCAACTCGACCTTCACCCTCGCCTCAGCACCGCCTCGGCCCGCGCTTCCCCCCTCGCCTCCGCCCTCGCATGCGCCCTGGCCTCCGCCCTCGCCTCCGCCCTCGCCTCCGCCCTCGCCTCCGCCCTCGCCTCCGCCCTCGCCTCCGCCCTCGCCTCCGCCCTCGCCTCCGCCCTCGCCTCCGCCCTCGTCTCCACCCTCGCCTCCACCCTCGCCTCCGCCCTCGCCTCCGCCCTCGTCTGCGCCCTCGCCTCCGCCCGCGCCTGCGCCCTCGCCTCGGCCCTCGCCTCCGCCCTCGCCTCCGCCCTCGCATCCGCACTCGCCTCCCCCCTCGTCTCCGCCATCGCCTCCGCCCTCGCCTCCGCCCTCGTCTACGCCCTCGCCTCCCCCTCGCTTCCGCCCTCGCCTCCGCCCTCGCCTCCGCCCTCGCCTCCGCCCTCGCCTCCGCCCTCGCCTCCGCCCTCGCCTCCGCCCGCGCCTGCGCCCTTGCCTCCGCCCTCGCCTCCCCCCTACCATCCGCCCTCGCTTCCGCCCTCGCTTCCGCCCTCGCTTCCGCCCTCGCCTCCGCCCTCGCCTCGGCCCTCGCCTCCGCCCTCGCCTCCGCCCTCGCCTCCGCCCTCGCCTCCGCCCTCGCCTCCGCCCTCGCCTCCGCCCTCGCCTCCGCCCTCGCCTCCGCCCTCGTCTCAGCCATCGCCTCCGCCCTCGCCTCCGCCCTCGTCTGCGCCCTCGCCTCCGCCCTCGCCTCCGCCCTCGCCTCCGCCCTCGCCTCCGCCCTCGCCTCCGCCCTCGCCTCCGCCCTCGCCTTCGCCCTCGCCTCTGCCCTCGCCTCCGCCCTCGCCTCCGCCTTCGTCTGCGCCCTCGCCTCCGCCCTCGCCTCCGCCCTCGCCTCCGCCCTCGCCTCCGCCCTCGCCTCCGCCCTCGCCTCCGCCCTCGCCTCCGCCCTCGCATCCGCCCTCGCCTCCGCCCTCGCCTCCGCCCTCGTCTGCGCCCTCGCCTACGCCCTCGCCTCCGCCCTCGCCTCCGCCCTCGCCTCCGCCCTCGCCTCCGCCCTCGCCTGCGCCCTCGCTTCCGCTCTCGCCTCCGCCCTCGCCTCCGCCCGCGCCTGCGCCCTCGCCTCCGCCCTCGCCTCCCCCCTACCCTCCACCCTCGCTTCCGCCCTCGCTTCCGCCCTCGCCTCCGCCCTCGCCTCCGCCCGCGCCTCGACCCTCGCCTCGGCCCTCGCCTCCGCCCTCGCCTCCGCCTTCGTCTGCGCCCTCGCCTCCGCCCTCGCCTCCGCCCTCGCCTCCGCCCTCGCCTCCGCCCTCGCCTCCGCCCTCGCCTCCGCCCTCGCCTCCGCCCTCGCCTCCGCCCTCGTCTGCGCCCTCGCCTCCGCCCTCGCCTCCGCCCTCGCATCCGCCCTCGCCTCCGCCCTCGCCTCCGCCCTCGCCTCCGCCCTCGCCTCCGCCCTCGCCTGCGCCCTCGCTTCCGCTCTCGCCTCCGCCCTCGCCTCCGCCCTCGCCTCCGCCCGCGCCTCCGCCCGCGCCTGCGCCCTCGCCTCCGCCCTACCCTCCACCCTCGCTTCCGCCCTCGCTTCCGCCCTCGCCTCCGCCCTCGCCTCCGCCCTCGCCTCCGCCCGCGCCTCGACCCTCGCCTCCGCCCTCGCCTCCGCCCTCGCCTCCGCCCTCGCCTCCACCCTCGCCTCCGCCCTCGCCTCCGCCCTCGCCTCCGCCCTCGCTTCCGCCCTCGCCTCCGCCCTCGCCTCCGCCCTCGCCTCCGCCCTCGCCTCCGCCCTCGCCTCCGCCCTCGCCTCCACTCTCGCCTCCGCCCGCGCCTGCGCCCTCGCCTCCGCCCTCGCCTCCCCCCTACCCTCCGCCCTCGCTTCCGCCCTCGCTTCCGCCCTCGCCTCCGCCCTGGCCTCCCCCTTCGCCTCCGCCCTCGCCTCCGCCCTGGCCTCCCCCTTCGCCTCCGCCCTCGCCTCCGCCCTCGCCTCCGCCCTCGCCTCCGCCCTCGCCTCCGCCCTCGCCTCCGCCCTCGCCTCCGCCCTTGCCGCCGTCCGCGTCTCCGCTCTCACCCCAGCCTCCAGTTCCCCAGCCTCCAGTCCCACCCTTTCCTCTGCACTTTCATCGCCCCCTCCATCATCTTCCTTTCAGCCGCAACCTCCGCGGCCGATCCCTTCCGTAATTAATTATCGGCCTCGCGGCCGGAGATGCTGACCTTCTGCTCTGGCGGCTTTCTGCTCTATGCCTTCCAGCGGCCTTCGCCGATTTTCTCAACTCCTTTTTTTACATGAATTTTCATTATTTTCCTACAAGAGTTTTTCTATACAATTGAATATTATTTATTTATGTTTAGATTCCCCACAATATACATTCTGTAAATCGTACAGTGCGTAACAAGATTGAACACTTGAAAATGAATGTAATGCTCAGTGTCAATTGTCCTTGTCAATTTATCACAACAGGAAATAAGGTTTTACTCCAAATATTTTTTTTTTTATCATTGATCTTTTATGAAGTTTCACTTTACGACAATGCCATTTGTGTTATATTTATTGCAGTAATTTCATTAATTACGTTCACTCATTGCTTTTCAACACAATACAACGCCGATCACATCGCTAACAGAATTAACTGAACTTTATTGAATGGACAGTTAACGGAACATAATGCGAGGGCAAAGTGAAAATCATGAATTGCGATCAATAGGTTTTACTTTCTCGCGCTTACTGACGTATGAATAGAAAGTATTGTAATCGTGCGCCAGAAAACGGCGAATTTTCGACACAAAACCTCTTATTGCCGGGCCTTGGTAACAAAAAAGTGGATAACTCCAGTTGCTAAAAAAATGAACAGAAAATCCTCTAACACGTGATGTAACCAGAATCCATGTTCTGTGCGTCCTTTACACCGGAAAATCAATTGACGGTAAGCCATCTGTTCTCTGTCTGTTCGTCCGTCCGTCCGTCGGTCCGTCAGTGCATAACCCTAGCGGACAACAAAAACCGTACAGTCGATTTGATTCAAACTTGACATTCTCCAACCGTTTTGGCAGATGTCACGGCCCCTGGAATTTTAAACCGATAATTTTGTTTTGAGATTACTTTACATGAAACTTCTCGGACATTTTCAAAATTTGCAAAAAAAGGCTCCAAATTTTTTGAATTCAGTGAAGGTCGTTTTTGAATACTGTGAAGGCCGTTTTTGAACAGTGCGAATGCCGCTTAAGGCATGAGGCATGTATCATTTTCGATTATTGACGTGATTTTTCGAAAATTACAAAAAAAATTGACTACAAAATTGAAGATAAAAATGTTTGCCTCCGACAAAGTCTGTGGCACAGAATTGTCTCTTTATAAAAGGTCATGTTTTTAAATGAGTAGTTTGCATAATTTGCGTTTAACGCATTTTTTTTCTCAAAAACAATCCGATATTTTTTTTTAGGTTTTCTCCACTTATGAAATAAGGGACGGTAAAAAATTTGGTACTAAACCCATTTCGGGTTCTTAATTAAAAAAAATTATTTCAGGTACAAATTACATACGGGGAAAAATTGAAACACGTTATATTTTCGGTTTAGCTGGTTTTTCATTACAGACCAAATCATATTTACATATTTACAATTTCAACAAATGTTTTAAAATATCACAGTTTTTAAGTTGCTAACAACATAAGACCGATAGCAAACAGGGACCGAGTCTAATTTTTTATTTATCAGCCGTTTACCTGTCAATATTCTTAAAAAATTACGTACACAAGATGTAATATTCCTCTAAAAAAGAGTATCCATACTCCATCTTAAGCTAAAACTCATTGGTTCCGATTGTCTTAACGGATGGCGGCCTGTTAAATTTTTGACGGTTGCCGGTTCTTAAGAGCGACACATCGTTCTTCTGGTTGCGTTAAGTTCAAAAGTTAATTACAATTTTACGAAAAAATTTTGATTTTAAGGTCACGTGTTGCGATCGACGCTCCATCCAGCGGTTGCTATCTCAACTCTTAATGGTATTTCTGCAAGACGTGTGCTGACCCCGTCGCGGCCGCGCGTTGCCCCTAGCGGCGTGCCTTGCGTCCGGCAGTCGGAAACACGTTCAGCTCGAGATCTGCATAAACGCCAGCAGCCACAAGGCGACTCGTAAATTAAAAGCGTGCGCAACTACGTGCGCGGCATGGCGGGGGCGGCGGATTCAACCTCGCGCGGACGGCGCTGCCTCTTTCGTGTGTTCTTCTTTCGAGCGATCGTTCTTTGGCGCTAAATTGCTGCTTCGGACGTGGAACCTTACTCCGCACAGCTCGCCTTGGCACCCCTCGACCGCCCCGCCCCGCCCCGCCCCCCCACACTCTGCTCCTCCCCTTCCCAGACACGTGCCGTTGCACCCCGCCCCTACCTTACCCCGCACAGCCCCGCACAGCCCCGCTCCTCACGGCTCCTAACTGTTCCACCCCGCTCCACCCCGCTCCACCCCGCTCCACCCCGCTCCACCCCGCTCCACCCCGCTCCACCCCGCTCCACCCCGCTCCACCCCGCTCCACCCCGCTCCACCCCGCTCCACCCCGCTCCACCCCGCTCCACCCCGCTCCACCCCGCTCCACCCCGCTCCACCCCGCTCCACCCCGCTCCACCCCGCTCCACCCCGCTCCACCCCGCTCCACCCCGCTCCACCCCGCTCCACCCCGCTCCACCCCGCTCCACCCCGCTCCACCCCGCTCCACCCCGCTCCACTCCGCTCCACCCCGCTCCACCCCGCTCCACCCCGCTCCACCCCGCTCCACCCCGCTCCACCCCGCTCCACCCCGCTCCACCCCGCTCCACCCCGCTCCACCCCGCTCCACCCCGCTCCACCCCGCTCCACCCCGCTCCACCCCGCTCCACCCCGCTCCACCCCGCTCCACCCCGCTCCACCCCGCTCCACCCCGCTCCACCCCGCTCCACCCCGCTCCACCCCGCTCCACCCCGCTCCACCCCGCTCCACCCCGCTCCACCCCGCCCAACCCCGCCCAACCCATTCCCGCCCCATTCCTCTGCACCCCATCCCGCCCCGCCCAAACCCCAAACCGCTCCTCGCCTCTCTGTCCTGCTTAGCTCCGACGTACTCTGTCTTCCCCGCCACGTGCCTCTCGACCCTTCGCTCTGCCATTCCCCTTCGTTCTCCCCCTTCTAGCAAGGCTTGGCCCGCCCAGCCCCAACTGACTCTTCACATTGCTGGACCCGAGCGGCTTCCCGTTGGCTCGCCCCCACCGCTTCGCCTTGCTCTGACCTACAACGGCCCGCCCGCCCGCCTCAAACCCCGCTGAACAGCTTTTCCTCTACCTGCTGCACTTCCCTCTGCCTCGCCAAATTCCTCCCTGCTACACTTCGCTCCGTCCTTCACTACCGTGCCTTTCCTCTGTCCTCCCTTGTACCTCTCCAACTCTCCAGACCTTTCCCCTCCTCCTCTTTCCCACGCCCCACCCTGCGCGGCCCTTGCACCCCCACCCCTGGCATATTTATGGCCCTCGTTTAACGAAACTCTCTGTTTTCGACAAAGGCCAAATTAATTGGCTACGGGAGGCGGAACCCGCTTGGTGCGTTTTTTAGTTTGTTCCAAGAGCAGCATCGAGTGTGAATACCGCGGAACGTATAGGAAGTAATAACTTCAAAAAAAATCTGTTTTCATGCGTAGGAATGGTGCATTAAAATCAGTTGCTCTTTTGCAGGGCATGTACAGCGGACGCCAGAGTATCGAGCGAGCAGATGTAATTTGTGTCTGGGGCAGGCGTTGTTTGTTCTCCGGGAGAGGGATTTTTGTTTATATGCTCTCGACAGTTGCAAAATATATCCCGCGAAATTTAAGTTTTTAGTAATGCGCACACGGACAAGCGCAGCTCTCGCTCTACAACTCAGTGCAACGGAAAATTAAGGAAGGCACGTAAATTCGCAACATAAAATGCGCACTCCATTAAAAAAGTTTGTGTTGTCCGCTTCCTCCTCAGATGAAGGTCCTGAGTTTGTGCATTTGGAAATTCCCTGTTTGTGTGAGAGTAGACTCTATTCTTGATTTTTTTTATTACGAAGATAAATTAACAACCTCTTAATGAACATTCATCTTTAGTACATCTATTCAATTTTTATTGGAAAATTTAAATATTTATTTTGCATTTTGAATAAGAATGTATGAAATTTCTGTCAATCAGAATTTACTCGCGTTTTGTTACTAAATTAAATGAAGTGTAATTAAAAATTATTTTGGTGTATATCACTGCCTCATCTATCTCATTTATTTACCGAAAAGTTCTTGAAATAAACACGGTAAAACAATAATTACCTCGCAGAATATTCTCAGGAGATACTGAGATAATGTTTTCAACAATATTTTAATAACTAAATGTCAAGTGTAGTTATTAATTTTTGGCAGCAATTTTTATTTTAAACATATTAAACAAACTACGTTTTTAATAGAACATTATATTTTTTATCCACTTTGGTTAGGTAATGTGAAACATATGCTATTATAATCAGTTTCGTAATGAAGTACTTTACCGCTCTAGTGTGGTAATGAACTTCATTACCACACTAGTGCGGTAATGGCAGACGAGTAGGGTTTTTCCTTTTCTGACTTGCCGAAAACATAAGCCATTAAACATTTTTCTGATATGCAATGAACGTTTTTGTTTTCACACTAATCCTTAAAAATTGATTCTCTTCTTTGATTTGTATGGTAACAAAGAATCCATAGCAGCATTTGCAGCTATTTCTATTTCTGAGTCTGAACTGGAATCGCTCATGTTGTCGAAATGTGTACACCATGCGCATTTCAATTGTTCTCCTTGCTAAGAACAGTGTCGCCACTTAAAGGGGAAAAATGTGAATACTAAATGAAAATTTATTAATCATAAATCTAACAAATTTTTACAAAGTGGATAAAACGTACGATATTAGTGTCGTAACATCTGATTACAATACACAATTGGTTACCAAACTCATCCTGACGGACTCGTTTGGCAATTTCCCAATATCGTATTGTAATCAGATGTATTATGACATTAATATCGTAAATAACTATTACATCACTGAGTAGATCTTGAATGATCAAGTTCATAATACCTTGAAATAACTTCATTTGATAAATAATTGTTAACATATCTCAGTCATAATTTTTTGAACAACTCAAATTTTGAAAAGTTTCACATGGTCTCATTTAAAAATCTTTCTTTAAGAAACAGCTTTCACGAAGGGAAAAATCTCTACCTTTAATATCAGTTGTAGGAAGACGCCGAAAAAATTGAACTACTAATTTGCAATTTTCAAACAATCAGATTTTCCAACAAACATAACACCAGCACTATTCTCATAAACGTCCTTCACACTACTCAATAAGTTAAATCGAAAATGTTGGAGCCATTTTTTTTTGAAAATTTTGAAAATGTCCCAGAGGCTGTATGTAAAGTATACCCCAAAATCAAAGGATCAGTTTTAAATTCAAAGAGCCGAGACATCAGCCAGATTAGTAGAGGAATATTAATTTTGGAGAAAATCGGCAGACTGGTTTACCCGCCAGCGTTGTTCACAGACGGACGGACAGAGACGTTTTGCCGACAATCGATTTTTCGATATCAAGGACCCACAAAAACATGGATTCTGACTACACCACGAGCTAAAGTATTTTTTTCTAAATTTACTAACTGCGTTTATCCATTGTTTCGTTACTACGGCCCTGTAAGAAGAGCTTTTCTGCTGAAAATTCACCTTTTTCCGTGCAGCATTACATACCTTTTTTCTCTATTGCGTAAGTGGTAGCACGAAAATAAAAATAATGGCATTCACACTTTGCATGAAGGAAAATATCAATTTATAGCTTGCTATATGTATTCTAGTGTGCCACAGTGTCGATAACTGTTAAAGATTTCACCTTGCTCTGGACCAAGGCTTCCAAACCCCTGCTACGAGGATTGGTTTCTTTTGCAACCCCTTACGTTTTCCCTGAAGCATTCATCATGTATAATCATAACAAATAATTGCACGTAAATACCTTAAAGTTAAAAATTCCGAACTCCAATATTCTCCTAAATGTCTCTATTTTCAATAATCGAAGACACATCCACATTTGAGTAGCTGGATTTTTTGAAGTGCAATAGTTAAAAAACGCTGAGTGTGTTTTTAAGAAAAGGGCATAACATTTCTTCAGAGGATTCGAGTATCGTTCTGAATACATAGTTTAAATTTGAGTGTAGTAAACATCTTATCTCGTAAGGATGAACGACGGATACGAAATAGAGGAGCAACTTTGTAATTAATTATTAGTCTACGTATATATTTTGTTCCTTTACATCAGAAAATATTTAATTATTAAGTTCATTAATATTTTAGTGTGCAATCAACGGGATCTTCATTATACTGCTCAGTCGCCGGTTCGTATTCGGCTATTGACCCCTAATCGACTCCTTGAACACCATTGACCCTCTTGCCAATTTCTTTGACCCCCAGGGGGTCAAGACCGACCGTGTTGAAAACCTCTGCTCTGAACCCATCTTTCCTTGGCGGCGCCGCGGCGCGCCTCGCCTCGTACTTGTAAACTCCTCCGTGAGCTCAGATTTGATAACTATTAAGTTGGTATTAATTACACGTCAAATGCAGGCATAAGTAATATTGGTGAATTTCTCTTCTCAACATCTATCCATTGATTTAAAAAATCGTGATGCTTTAAATAATATTGTTTAACATCTTTAAAAATGTTTAAAATGTTTTAATCGTTTAATATCTTCAAAAACTGCTCTCACAAATCGAATCGTTTTATCTACTGAGCCTCTGTGTCATGTGTTGATTGTTAAATTCATTTCCGAACCTTCAACCTTTCGAGAAAATTCGGGATTTATGTTCTTGTACACTAATCCTATATACGCATGTTCAAGGTATTATTTGAATGCTACGCCTTAGAATAACATAATATTAAAAAGGGTATATTCTTCTTGTTCTCCTAATGCGAGTCATTTAACAAAACTTGCGTATTAATTATATAACAGGAATTCTAAAATGCGTATAAGTATTTATATTTGAATTTTGAGAACATCAAAAATTAAATTTCATGTAAGAAATTAAATTGTCTTTGTTTATGCCAAAAGATACTTTTTGTTATAAAATGAAAATTAAGTATTTTATTGCCAAGTAACTGTTTCTCTTTTACTTCACCTCTAGATAAATAAAATTGAATTCCCTAGTAACCTTTAAAAAACTTGTAAAACACAAAGCATAAATACAATCAATCCATTCTTTATTGAGTAACTTAACTCTTTGTATTCTAAACAAATCAAATTTCTACGTTTCACGGGGTGCAGACAAGGAAAGTTTCTTCGACGCCTGAGGCATTTGCATTGCCCAAGCCCCGCGACTATAAATGCCACAGAGCACGACCTTGTGGGGTGCCCACAAATGAGCCGTTGTAGCTCGTTCGCATTTGTCGCTGGTAGGAGCAGTGAAATCCAGCGGTCTATTTTGAATCATATGCAAGTAGTGATGTTGGACCCCTTGCGTCGCGGCGCTGCCAAGAGCCGCTTGGATTAGATTCAGCCGCGGCGGTGCGTCCACGCCCCTCCCACCAATATGGCGAGACTACCGTGAAATCCGCGGCAATCGGAGAAGGAAAGAAAGAAGGTTCCATGTTGTTCCATTACTACACAGTAGGTTTATTTTACACGTTCTGCGTTGTGAGCAGATTTATAGGTACACGTGCTCAATGAAATGTATTATTAAATCACAATGTACGGAAAGTATTTTGAAGATTTAGTAACCTTGTTTATTATTATACTTATTAATACTACAAAAATATATTAAATCAGTATTAAAATGCTAATATAAAATGTTATAATGAAATACTATTTGGTATCTTTATGGTGAAACTGACTAAATTGTGTTATTATTCAAAAACTTCACTTTTCTCCAATAGATGTTGAGAAATTGAAGTCTTACTTAGATATCATAGGAATTCTTTATTAGACAATATCTTCGATTATATTGTTGACTTAATGTTATTCTAAATCATAAGGGCATAGCTAGTTATTTTCTTCTACATGACGTGATGTAATTTCTGATTCTTTGAGATACTCATCAGTCAGATAGACATCTCAATTTGATTCATATTACTTCTCTTCAGTCCTGCTCGCCAATAAATGAATGTTTTAATTATATTGCCTTAAAAAGGCAAATCCTGCCAAAAGATGAAACGAATTCATTCCATTCCACTCTTACGGTTTCGAAATTTAAAATGAGCATTTCAGAAATTAATCAAAGTACGTTAATTTCTAGAAAATTACTTTTAAAGAAATGTACATAATCACTTTGTTTCCATTGAAGGAAAATCTTATCTAAAGGGAAATGTTCATAGTTTTTACTATCAAGGAAAATTAGTTTGGCTATTCATGAGAGTCGTAACAGTTTCTTGAAAACTATTGCAGTTAATAATGCATTAATTTATATTTGTACAAAGCGACGTTTCGAGGCGCCGTTTGCCCCATCATCAAGATAGAAAAAACACATTTTTTAAATATTATATATTCGTTGCGGCTGGGTCTCTTAATTCATTATAACCATTAAAAACTGCCAAAATATTGTTCTTAAATTTATTTCGTAGTTTAAATCTTGAATAGTATATAATAAGGTGAGTTTCAAATCGTTTTGTGATGGATACCCTCTTATGTGTTTTAAACAGAATGTATAGTATTTTTTTAAAAAATGTTGTTTCTAGACTGATGATAAGGCAAATTGAGTCTCGAAACGTCGCTTTGTACACATATAAATCAATGCATTATTAACTACATAGTTTTGTCTAGGAACTGTTTGCCTCATGTGTGGCCAAAATAATTTTCCTTGATAATAGAAACTGACGGACAAGAATTGTAATAAGTTCATAGTTTTTCTATTTGTTACGCCTGCTAAGCGAAGTTGAATGTAATAACACTAGAAAGTTTCGTGTCCAAGACTACTTCACTCTTCAGTTTATTCTTAGAATTCAAAGAACAGTATATTCAGTTTTATTTTCTCCCTAGACGTAGGCTTCTTTTAGCCGAATATTGATATCGCATATCGTTCTCTTTCTCGCTCCTGTACTAATTGGAAACACCGTATACGCATATCTCACGATTGTTACTTACTTTCTCAATTTATTTAGACACTAATAACTGCGATATTTTGCTACCACAGTTATATTCTAAATCGCGTCGTAAAAGTTGTTTGGAAACTGAAGCGGTAAGCCAGGGGAACGCCAGACCTTGCGCTCGTAAATAACTTTTGTCGTTGGAGTCAAGTTAAAGCTTTTTGCATTATAAAATATTTAACGGCAAAGAAACGTTGATACGAGGGTGACCTACAGCGGGTGCTAGCGCGTTATTGATACGTTTGTTGTTTTCTAGATTTTGTTCTGAACTAGTATACTTTTGCTCGTCTCTGAAACGCGAAATGATCGTTTATGCTACTTTTAATGGTTTTCTATTCTTTTTTATTTTGAAGGAAAAAGTATAACAAGGGTTAATATGGTAATTACTTTACCAATCATTTGTTGCAGACATAATTATTAAAATTTAATTAGATTAAGAGTTGAATTCAACGTATTTTCAGGATCAATATCAATATTGGTTTTAAGCTTGATATTTCAGATGTAATTCTTCCCGGTATCTAAATTTCTTCATACTCGCTTAATTATTCGTATTTTAATTAGTAAAACTCGGATGTACTCCATCAAGTTCATGATTAGAGAACCATCATACTTGCACAGGATCGATTTTTACCTGAAATGTTTTGTACAAAAGCTACTATGTGACCCATGTCATTTTCCAATTTTACATGTTTTTTTTAACCGTCATTTGAAAGAATAAAGGTGATCTTCGGACATCTTTTTACCTTGTGACCAGTTGTGAGTCGATCTTTGTGCTGTTAATTTGCAAGGTCCCCACTCACCCTGGGTGACGTTGGGATGATATTACGATAGACTGCCCACTCATT
The DNA here is from genome assembly GCA_038098605.1 of Gryllus longicercus. Classification (NCBI taxonomy): domain Eukaryota; kingdom Metazoa; phylum Arthropoda; class Insecta; order Orthoptera; family Gryllidae; genus Gryllus; species Gryllus longicercus. The sequence continues at coordinate 3,092,507 of JAZDUA010000090.1, forward strand.
CTCTTGATGTTCGCCGAGGGTCGTTTGTCCATTACTTAGTAGACATCTGAAATGCGTGCTGGAGAGGAGTCAAATATTTGAAAAACGAGTGAACCAGGCAGCAACAAATTCAATAAAAGAAGAAATTCAATGAATATCCATGATATTTAACAATGCTACATTATAGTGCCTCTGATCGGGAAGTCCGAGAGTTTGAGTCTCGACGGTGGCAGGATTTTCTAGATAGATGGCTGGGTTGCTAGAGCACACGATAGAAAGTTAGATCGAGTTCAGGAGTGGACTGTAGGAGAATTCTAACGTCCGACTGCTCTGATTGATAGTTTTCTCCAATCAGAACCATTCGAAAGCCGGGGCAGTACCCTAAGCTCCGGACCACGCGCTATCTTTTCTTCCTCTTCCTTAGCGTATCCTCACCCTTTACTTACACACACTTACTCTTACATGAGAAGTGACTAGATCAAATGTCGGGAAACCACACGGGAGCTTAGAACTTTCCCAGGCTAGGACGGTGCCCCGCTGGTGGGAGATACCTGATTGGGGAAAAACTCCTTGTCGACGTAGGTGGGCGTTGGATCTCACCATCCAGCAGGAACAGATCACTGCCACCTCTCGCGGTAAAAATATGCACAAAACGTACGGACCATTGACCCTAGCAGTTGTCGCGCCCGGAATCGCTAATCAATCAATCATCCAACAAATAATACATTACATGCATTTTCGTTTCGAAGTCTTTCAGGATGAAAGAGGATGCACCTTCTGCCAGTAAGGGCTTACATTCCATCACCTGGCTCTAAGGAAGAAGGGGCAGAGGAAGCAGGAATATTCAATTCTTGGCTATCCGGGAGACGCCGCGTCGTTGGCTGAGAGACTGACGTTTCGCCTGACATGTCGCAGGCTTGCTCAGGACAAATGCCCTGAGTCGCCCAAAGTCGGCCTCTCAGCCAACAACGCGGCGTCTCCCGGATAGCCAAGAATTGGTGGATTCGAGCCGCGGAAGCTTACGTGTGCAAGCAAGAATATTGCGCAGCTCGTGGCTCGTCGTATGAAATTCTGTCCTGACACCCAACTGCAGTTGCCAGAGGCGGTCAGCGGAGGGAGCAACGAGCAGTTAACGGGTGCGATCGGCTCAGTCTAGCGAAATGCAAGTAGGACACAGGTCATGCGGCAGTGTGCCCCCTGGCCTAGGGCCTATGATCCTCCCGCCAATGAGGCGGCAGATGCGGGGAAAGGACAACGCGAATGCAAGGATTAGGGCTAGTGTTCACGGTTTCCCGGGCACCACTCGCATTTTTACTAAAGTAGAACAGATTGGGCTCAAAATTACTCGCAGTTTGTTTGTTTCCTTCTTGCTAACAGGCGGCTTGTACACTGCTTCATTTGGTTTGTTATCTCTGTTTTCATGATCAGATTTTGTAGTTATTTTACCCTGATACTCTCACAACTTTTTTCGCAAATATCTTCTGATTAGACTGGAACAAATAAAAATCATGAGAAGCAACCCGTTTATATTTTTGGAAATAGTAATGAGATTCTTTGTTTCTAGAGATTTCTAGTTGTCCGCATTACTTGATATATAAACAAAGGTTCTCTGCAAGGTAGAAATTTGAGAATTTACAGCACAACTGTTCAGTTTCAAATGCCACAGCACAATTTGTCTTTATTTAAATAGTGACACCCCCTCCTTTCCTACAAGCAGCGACCGGTTTAGATTATTTAGGCCATCAATTGATGTCACGGTGCCTCTGACTGGGTATCCTAGATTTTGAGTCCTGCGGTAGAAGAATATTCGTCACTGAATAGTTAGCTAGATCGAATTGTGCGGCTGCCTAGAGGAGAACTCTTGCAGCCAGCTGGTGGGTAGTTGTCCCTGGTTTCTTCGATTAATACTAGGCGAATGCCGAAGCGGTGGCGTAACAAATGCGTTACAGATCGCGCACAATCTTTCCTTCCACTTCCTTCTCCTATCCTCACCCCCTTACTTACTCACACATTCACTTACATACACTATACTAGTGTAGTGTAGTGTAGTGTAGTGTAGTGAAGTGTAGTATAGTGTAGTGTAGTGAAGGGGAGTGCAGTGTAGTGCAGTGTAGTGTAGTGTAGTGTAGTGTAGTGAAGTGTTATGTAAACTAGAAGTGAATTTAGAGTTAGCTAGAAATAAATTGGAACTATGAGATCGACCCCTAATTCTAATAGTAAACCTAATTGTAAATGTTGAAAATGCTTAGTAATTCTAATTTTAATTGTTATCATGTTTGCCACCGAGCATTAGCTCAAAGCGAACTTTAATAAATCTATCTATCTATCTATCTACTAACACACATGTCGGAAGACCAGTTAGGAGCTTGCAGCTGGGGTGGTGCCCCGCTTGTGGGAGATATCTTGTTGGGGAAATATGCCGCAAGCCGACGCACAGGCTGACGCCGGATCTTGGCATCTCAGCGCTCCCCAAGATCATCGCCATTTCCCGCGACAAAAAAATGTCTTACGCTAATGCGACTAATGACCTTGGCAGTTGACGCGTCCGGAATTACTAATCAATGAATCCTCAAACAGGCCCACTTCCTAGGCGTACGAATAAGCACTGTCCCTACGCCCCCCCACACTCTTGAGCTGCTCTGCGCCCACTCTCCGTGACGTAATAATGCGTAAATCCCTCCCGCTTGAACCGCCGCGCCGCATCCTAAGGACTTTCTCGGCGCCTCGCGTTGCGTCACGAGGGGCAAGGGGAAGCCCCGCGAGTCCCCTCTGGCGCGGACAGGAAGTCGTCGCTCTCTCTTCCGCGGGCTGCTGACCGCTTCCTCCTTGAGGATTGCGCCTCTTCGGTGGAGGCGCCGCTCTGCCGTTGCGAAGGCGCGATCGTGCAAATGATATTGCTTTTTCATTATTTACGAATGTTCCAAGTCATGTAAACATTCAATTATAGGATGTGGCGATGTGAAGTATACTGGGATTTATTTAACCGTGAATTTGAAGTAAATCAGCTGTTCACTGTTTCATCCAATCGGGAGCTAGAACGTCCCGATAGTGACGTCAGTGTAGCGACATATAAGCTCCCGATTGGATGCAACCGCAACTGCTGATTTACGTCAGCTGCACGTCTAAATAAATCATACTATACATAGACTACAACAATGGATACCTTAGGCCTTGCAGGATTATAATGACAGAATAATATAAATTGAGCCAACATTTTTTTGATCATTTGATACTTGATGCGGTATACCGATTGTTGAAATTCAAGAACAAATATAATCACATTTTTATCATATTATTTAATACTAGCAAGTTAGCTTTCATCCAAAACTAACGTTGGTTATTTTTTTTAAATGTAATTTAGTAATGTTGAATGTCCTTTTTAATGGGTAAAAAATTCATTGTTGAAAATAAATAAAAATATCTCAGTTCAACACGGTACAATATATAGATGTGGACCTAGAAGTAATAAATGTTGGAGTCCAAGAATCATTTTTGCTAAGGGAAAAATCAACATGATTCATTTCTTAAATTTTATATTAAGTGTATTTTGAATGTTTCGTAATAATTGCGAAGAAACAAATATTAGTATTCATGAAGTTCGTAAAAAGTATATGAAGAAATATTATTTAAATTCATTCACAAACTACATTGCTTGAAATGAAAGTTACATTGTACCTAAAGAGCTGTGACCAGTGGTAAAATAATAAGATACTATTTATATTAAGCTGATGTGTGTTACATTGACGCAGAGGATTGAAGCAACATACATGATAGCGAACCAATTATCTGCGAGTTTGAGTCCCGTGCATCGCATGGGTAATCTCATAATGTAATTCTTGGGTAGTTGTCTTTCTCATACCACCTAGGGATAGCACTCAAGTCTTACCATCTGGCACAAGGTATCACTATCTGTCTGAGGTGTCAGTGGCCGATATATCATGAATACTTTGTCCGAAACTTCTGGATTTCCTGAATGATCTTTCACCGAATTCGACTATTTCGGTTTCCCCATCTCTGTATTAATGTCAGCGAAGCTTGGAGATCAAAAACGTTTTAGGTTAAGATCTTTGTTTTATTAGGATCCAATATCATGGAAAATAATTCTACTTTTCATGATACAAGATCACGTAAACTATTTTAACCTATGCACTCTTCTGAAATTAGGCGCTTTCAAGCTTCTGTAGACCCATAAAGCTGGGCCTAATACCTGCGTATATTATTACCTCAGATGACCCAAAGCAATTTATTTTCAAGGATCATGTACCTCATGTGTAAATTCTGCGATAACAGATATTACATTGTGCAAAATACCTGCAGGAAGGAAAGAGAAGCCCTCATTATAGTACCCGATAAGACGAAACGCAATTGTTGTGCGGAAAGAACGACAGAAATGTTATCGGGTCTAAGAAAAAAGTGTCGTCATGAAATGTCGATGTATTTTTTGAACATATCTCCTCTTCATGAAGTATAAAAGCCGATTAAAAGTCACCTACAAATCGAGAAAAGGTCATCGACAGGCCTCTAGCGTAGTTTTTTGCTTATCTTTATTTACATAAAGTTACTGTTTCATCGTTAATGACTTTTATAATTAGAACATTTCACAAATCTAAGTGATAATTACGTCTTTTAATACTTATCGGATACTAACAAAATAATTTAAAACCGTCGTAGTACGCAACCGCTTCGAAAAAACTCTGCTGTTTTCTTACAGTCAGTTCTGTCAATAAACACGTTGAAATCTTACTTTAGTATTTGTCGATGAAGGAAACAGTTGTGCAATCTAAGCAAGGGAAATGAATGTTCAATGCGTTCTTCGAAAAAGAACGTGGCCATCTGTGTCTCCGGGGAAAAGGACAGCAAATTCAGAAAATGATAAAATTGACTTTGCGGTATCTCAAAAACCGAAAATATTTTAACAAAGACAAATATATTTTTTTTAATATTTGTCTAAATACACGCATAACACTATTTTTTAAATATACCCAATAACAGCTAATGTTTTTGATAAGGGTCCACACACCTATTTTGCACCTGGCGCAGATTTACTTTCAGTGACTCTGGATGCACAGAGGCAACCATGAGTGACAATCGGTCGGACGGTCGAACAAACTGTCACATTCAGGTTATTATACGTAGGATTACATTTCGCATTGTCCTCGATAAAGACGACTTGGCTGCCGCCTTATCGTTAGGGAAGCCCCACGCAGCGGGCGATTAGACGGCACCAAGGGAGTCCGCGAGGTCAGCCCAGCGGAGCTATCAGCTCGGCACCTGTAGTCCGAACGGCTGGCAGGACGGTTCGCTCGCCAATTCGTTCACAATGCGTGCAGACGTCTGGACGGGACTAGTCGTTATGGTTGCTGCATTCACTGTTTGCCCTCTACACGCGAAGTCGCTTGGCTATGCGGCCGGTATGCAGGATAGTCGTTCGGTTCGCGACACCTTTTCGTCATCCTTGGGACCGTCTTCAACATCTTTCTCGACTAGTTTGTCACCGTTCGTGACTGCGTTTCCGCTCATTTCTCAATCGCCGTCTTCTTCTACCCCTTTGGCGGCCTCTTCTTCGCCGACCTCGCCTTCGTTTTCGTCGCTCTGGAATTCGCTGATGTCGTCTTCGCCGTCCTCGACTGCAACGTCCTGGACTACGCCATCCTCTTCTGCGTCGTCTCCGTCTTCATTTTCGTCGTCCACGGCTTTGTCATCCTTGCCTCTGTCGTCATCTTGGCCGTCATCGTTGTCCCCCAATTTACAGTCTTGGTTTTCTTCATTTTCTTCTCTGTCGTCTTCGTCAAGCCCGCTTACGCCGTCGTTGACTCCATCTTCATCGCTAACGTTCTCCTCGCTGACTTCGCCTTCCCCGCTGTCACCTATGTGGTCTTCCATTTCCTCAATCTCACCTTCACCGACTTCGATTTCCTTTTCCTCGTCTTCTCAGACTTCATCTACATCACTTCCATCGCGGGGTTCACTGAATCCCTCATCACCACCGCTCCCGACGTCTCCATCTTTTATGATTCCTCCCTCTCGCCCGCTCCATTTCTCCCTCGAAACGCAATTTTCATCTTCGATATCGTTAAGATTTCATCTGCTTTCCACGTCATTTCAACGGTTGTCCTCAGCATTTGAATTGATATCGTCGACTTTTCAATTGCTCTCGAATGCATATCAATTACCGATTTCACCTAGCAAGTTCACATTGACTTCGGTTCCCACGTCACGCCCTCTGGTTACTTCGTCCGTATCGCCCCTCTCTCCGGAAGGGCCTAGTGGCTTTTGGGGCAACGGATCTCTCATTGGCCTGGAACTCCAATGCGATGACGCAGCGAAATCTTGCCTGTCCATTGGTCGGCTCTTGCACGAACCCAGCGGTAAGTGCTATCGCCTGGGTGACGAAACGCCCTGTGGAACTGGATACACCCTCGTTTTGGATGGCGAAGCCCTTAGGAGCGGACGACTTCGTGCCTTGTGTCGTCGTAACGACCCTTGTGACGGACACATCATGGCTTACGACGGACAATGTTACGATGCAAAACACGTGCGGAACGTCTTGTGTAACACCAGTGCTAGTGTAGTGCCGTACCCTACAGGTCTGTACGAGTGTGCGTGCTACAGCGTCGACTGTTCTCTGGAGACAGCACCTGTGCGGCAAGTCAGTGCCCCCGGGAAGTGCGTGCTGCCCGATTTGAATCGCCCGCCAATTAGAAGCTTCCGAAAGTCGTGCAGCGCGGAAATGGCGAATTGTTCCGGGCTGTTGTTTTTCGAGGGCGGGTGTTACGCGCCCTTGACGAACGCGTCGTGCCCAGAGGGGCAGTGGCTGGTGCTGGACGAACGCGCGGGGAATTTAAGTGCGACGTGCGTTGCTATGCAACCATGTGACCCTGGCGAACAGAAGCTGCATGCTGACGGACTCTGCCATGAGGAGGAAGAAATTCGTGACAAGCTCTGCCCTGGAGAAAAACCGTATCCTTTGCCTTATGGAGACATGGAGTGCTCCGTGAGCAGATTCTTCATGATGGTTCGTGAAGAAAATGGTATGTGTAGAGTGACAGTGACCCGTTTCCCTATGTCCCTGGATCAAATTCATTTTTTCGCAGGCTTAGGACCAAACACCGGATGCCCGCGGAACGACAAAGGAGAATGTTCCCCGACAGTCAAAGCCGCTTAAGCTAGTTCTGTTCTTCATACCGCACGTTAAGGTCAAATCAAACTTGATAGAGATATTTCTCAGTTTTATGTTTCCAATTCTGTATTGTAATTGTTAAAAGGTTATTTTACCCTGATATTCAATTGTAAATGAAAACTGAACGTTTGACAATAAGTTACATTAGAACTATCATGTGGTGTCTTCTCACAACTTTTATCACATTTATCAAGGTTCAGGGATCGTAATATACAGGTTACTTGTTTAATATAAGAAAACATAGAAAATATTTTTAAAAATTATATATATATATATATATATATATATATATATATATATTTAAAATATTTTCTAAATGTATTGTTTTTTAGTATAATTACTATAGATCGTTAATTCAAAATCATTTTTTATTCATTACGGATAACCTTGAGGCATCGTTTAAGTTATTAACGATTCCATTTCTTTGTGGATTTCTCTTATTGCATTTTACACCATTAGCATAGGAGTGCGCAAAAGAATACAAGGGGTCAATGCCCCCTAAAAGTTTCGAAAGGGCCCCAAAAGCACTGTATAATAATAGTAGTTTTTTGTATTCAATAATAAAACATCCTTTTCTGTTGCAAGAAATCGTTTGTAATTATGCATTTTGCGGCACAAATGATTGCGTCATCACACATTCAGCCAATCGTTGGGACGTAGAGATAAACATATCAGCCGATCACCGTTTCCTCGCACAGATGGCAAATGCCCGAGACATCACAAGAAAATTGTTTCGCAAAACTAAGTTTGATTCTCTTATAAATTTATAATGTTGTCATACAAAAAATAGCGTATGAAACTCGTTTATAAAGTTACTTTGTTGCATTCGTACAAACTTGAAAACTCGCTCCTAACGTCGCACGTTTTCGAAACATGTATTCATGCAATAAAGCTTAACATTATAAACTAATTTATATAAAACATTTTATTTCCGTAAATATGATTAGTTCGTAATTGTCACCTCTTGAAGCTTACGATTTGGTGAATTAACGCATGACATTTGAGGAAGAGGATTTCCAAACCACCAGGCAATTCTGTAAATGGTTCAACGTACGCTTCATATCGTAGTATATTTATCAATTTTATCATAGAAGTTATAATTACGTTCCTTCTATATTGTGTTTTATTTATTTCCTAGAAAAATATTCCATATGTAAATAAAAACGTTTAATGAACAAGTGAACCCACGGGGCTCAGATATGTGTTTCCCCCTCCCCCGTTGTTTTAGGGTGCGCACGCCTATGACTATTAGACATTGTTTATGAAGGTTAAATGGGAAACCGCATTTTCAATAACAACGATAATTCTTAACTCGCCATTTTTCTCTACTTCACTATTGCGCACTAACTAGTAATCAGTAGAGACGGCAAAAATATGTAGTATGAAACGTCAAAATATGTACATAAATATGTAATGAAAACAGTGAGAATATTTATTAAATTTGCAAAATCGGATCCTCTCTACGTTCGGACGACAAACTCGACTTGTGCGTAAATCTCCTATTTCGCGCCCTTGTTACGTAAACTAATATTTTAATATCAAGAATCCACCATACGTGTATTATAAAGACACAACGTGTTTTACGAAGTAGTCTACTACACACGGGAACAAAAGTTACGCACATTTTCGCTCTCAGGGATCTACAATACGATTTTTCTGACCGAAAACCGCTGTTTTCGCTGCAGCAATACATAACTTCCTTTGAACTACGTATGTAGTATGCGAAGAATAAAAACAAAGAAAATGTTATTTTTCGTCTTCTTCTTTCTCTTTTCTCTACGTTAGTAGTATAAAGAATGCATTTCAATCATGCAACAGAAATTTTTTTCGAGCAGTTATTCGACAGAAATAATTTTAAAGTTGTCGGACCCTGATAAAAGGAGATAAATCGTGTTTGATAATGCAGTTGTTCACTTTTTTAATATTATTAATTTTCTGCCTATTTTTTTTAAATAAGTCAGACTCTACTTTGGCCTTTAATTGAAAGACAGAATCTTAACATAAAATCAAAGCTGTATATCAAAATAAGCTGATTATATGAACCACGTGGAATTTATGTATTGATATAAAGCAGTGATTTTATGTTAATATTCTGTCTTTAAATTAAGAGCCAAAGTACAGTTTGACAAATTAGTTATTCACTTTCCCTAAACACGTGTCAAAATCAATGTTTTGTTTGTCCTTGGTACCGAAAATTTGATTGAAACGAAAATGTGCGTCTGCTTGGGGTCAATGCTTAATGAAGTTCCGAGGATTTTGATTAATTGATCCAAAATAGATTTTCTCAAAATAATCTAAACGCTCATTTGAGACCCTGCGATTGTGAATCGAATATTTTGAATTTTGGTGGGTACTTTACATGAAGCCAAAATATATTTTCTACATTTTAATCTAAAATAGCTCTAAATGATTGGATTACACTTTCATTTTTTCCTCGGATAGCGTAAATAACGTAAATAAACAATGGAGTGGATCACAGATTCGTTGAAATACTGATTTTTTTAAGATTGCGTAAGTTAAAATTTTTCCCAGCGTTTTCCTTGAACTACAATATTTAAAATAAATACTTTTTGCTTTTTTCTAATAAATTCATGTACAATTTTAAAAAAAAATAATGAGTAGTTTTTGCGTAATATTGCGTGGAATATAGGCAATTTTGAAACAATTATTTCCCAAAAATTTTTATTTCGTTGAATTTTCTCCTCGTATATATTAAAATCTGTAAAAAAAATTCCACTGTCAGCGAACTTTGTATTTTCGAACATTGCAAAAAATATTGGAAAAGAGAAATATTGAAGATATATATTTTGGTCTTCGGGAAATACGAGCATATCCGAGTGAATGCATTGTAGGGATAGAGTTTTTGGTCTGTTTACTTGGAGAATCTGAATTCGAATCTCGGCGGCGAGAAAAAATGCTTCCTGGTTGGAAACACTTTTGCATATTCAATTAGAAGTATAATATTGCGAATCATTGCAAATAATGCGAGAAAGAAAGTGTTTTTATAGCCCTACGAGGTTTCACTGTGAACTTTTATCACCGAGAAGAATAAGTTCATAATTTTCTAAGTTTGCATTGTTTTTCGCTGTGACTTGCAAATGGACTATCCATGCATTAATTAATTTACTCAGTTTATCCTATGAGTAACATGTTTTTGATTATTTATCGTGTAAAATTAATTTAATTTGTACCAGGATATCAAATAATTGTTAAATATATTGTCTCATTATTAACACTGCGTTATAATTAGTTTCATTAACACTTTCCCCAAATGACAACTAAAAGTTATTTTAACGCATTCCACTGAGTTTCTTCTAAATAGACTTGTCATTTACTGCAAAAATATCCTTTTATCTTATCAACACTTCACAAATGAATGAGTTAAACGATCTACAACATTTTTGTTAATTTTAGAAGATTTTTTGTATAAATTTAAACGTATTTAATAGTTAAAAATACACATATTAGTATGTAGTAATAATTATTGAACTAAAAGTGAAGAAATTGAGGAATTTGACATGTGAACTGATTTTGAATTTGTATTCATTTGTGTCCAAGTGGAGAGCACTTAAATTAAATAAAAGTTCCTCATAACCGAGTAGGTGACAACTAAAATATAATGATTTTCTTTGTCGCAAGTTGGCCATCCTGCGAACCTGCAACTTGTACCCACCGATGCCTAGTCATATTCTCCCGGGGGCAATTGCACGTGACTATTTGGGAAGGGGGAATTAGCACTTTTATGCTGAATCCATTTTTATATCACAGGGCTGTTAGCCCTTGGGGATGAAGCATGAGATGATGATGAACATGATGATAATGATGATGACGACGAAGAAGAAGTATTAAGGGACAATCACGAATATGCAGACACAAACACACACAACCGTGACAGAGTTGGGACTCGCTATTAGCCATCTCGGCTGTCCAGATCGGCTAAAACATAGTTTATGATTTTTTTCTTAATTGGTGAATTTAATCGTTTCAAACGAATTCCAGTTCGAAGAGAGAATGGAACGCGCTGAAAAACTTAGAAATTGTAGACGCAAGTCGAATGACAGCTCATTGGGAGTTCCCTTAGATGATCTACATTACCATTTTGCATTAGCTGCACATCCACTAGATCTTTCTGTTAAATAAAATGTATTATACACGCTAGAATCATATTCACCTCCCTCAGATGATAGATTCTAATTCAACAATGATGATTGCCGTGAAGTCGAAAAAATAGTGAAAGCGTTGAAATCAAATTAAAAACATTCTAATGATATAACAACAACAAAATTAAAAATAGTTTTGAAAGCCGCTCTTCCAACTCTCCCACACATTATCAATTCTTCTTTAACGACAGAATAATTCCCCCTAATGTGGACACTTACGTACCAACCTTCCTCCCGAAATATCCACACCTTGGCTACTGTAGTATCAGTGCATGACCAATATTGCTCAAATTCTTTGTAAAGATGTACAACAAGTAGAAAGGAATCTCGTCATAAATAATCTCAATATTTTTTAATCTGGTTTTATGGAAGGTAGAAGTACATAAATGCCTTTACCACGAGTGACAGAAGACAATAGACACTTTCTGAATGAAAGCCATGAAAGCCATACAACAACGCTTATCTTTTATCGAGGCATTCGATTCAATAGACCAAAACGTGCTTCCGGCAAAATGTAAATGCCTCGTATTTTCTTATTCTACCTCATCGTGGATTTCAAGTTACTTTATTAATAGATAGTAGGTTGTTGTTTTTGTTCACCTTTTTCGTTTCCAGGGTAGGCAATAAGAGTTTTTGTGTCGAAAATTCGTCGTGAACTGGCGCGCGATTACAATACTTTCTCTTCAGGGGGAGTTCAGTGCCTGAATTTTATCACTCAGGTACTCTCAATACTTTTGAAGGAGGTCCTGTTGAATGTGCGGGCACAGGTGCGGTACCAGCATGATGGAACAGCCCCATATAATTATCGCGGACTTCGCGAATACCTAGACTTGCAATTTCCAAATTGGTGCGCTGGAAAACGGTGAATTTTCGGTGCCAACACTCTTATTGCCGGACCCAGGTAACAAAAAAGTGGATAAATCCAGTTGCTAATTATAGAAAAAATTCGTCTAACACATGGTGTACCCAGAATCCACATTTTGTGCGTCCTTGATACCGAAAAATCTATTGACGGCAAAACGTCTCTGTCCATCCGTCTGTGCACAACGCTAGCACACAAACCGTTCAGCGGAATTTCTCCTGGCAACAACGAACTGTAGCGAAATCAGCCGCCGCCGCCACCGGTGAATGGGTATTATTTATTAACCTTTCATTATTTTACTTTCTCGCATAGTGCTTACGTAGAATATTTCAAAGCTAAAATACGCATCGTATATGTTTGTTAATATACTGAATATCTTTCACACTGAATTCAATGCAATAAACATATTTTCTTTTAAACTTTGAATAAAAAATATATTTTTCACACTTCTTTTATTTACAGGATCAAGGGATATTTAAATTATAAGACAGGCAGGAATTAAGACATAACATTACAAACGATAACATTATAACATTGAAGTAAAGTATGTGCTATTGTAGAACCACTAGTTTGACTTTTTATTAATCCCTATTGTTTGAGTTTTTTTTGTCAATATTCGATTCCTGTCGAAAAAGTAATATTCTTGATAATTTATTCATCTGGTACGGTCGCGTTTAGTGTTTCCTTTATCTGTAAGGTTTTGAAATTCTTCACAGTTAAGTGGATGTCAGCAATGGCTGAGAAATTTATTTTCGTTTTGAAATATCAAACTTGGAGCCTAGCAAAACGCCCTAGTCACAGAGCATAATTTGTAAATCATTTTGTTTTTAGAAACAAATACGATAAACACGAAAACATCACCAGACGAAAGGCAAGAATCGTAGCTCGAGGTTACGCTATGGTTTCAGGTATTGGTTATAATGAGATGTTCAAGTTAAATTAAAAAGTACGTATCAATCGACGGTAATACCCCCAACTGGTTAGGCACGGACGAGTGCGCTAGAAAGCGCCCGCATGGCTGAAGAGACGCGGGGACACTTTGTGACGCAAGCGGGGAAACCGCGAGGGCGGGCTTTCCGCCGGCAGCGCGCGGCCTTGATAAGCGCGAGCGGCCGGGGCCTCGGCCAGTCGCCTCCGCCATGTCCCCGCGCGCGCCGCTCGCCTTCGCCGCGCTGCTGCTGGCGGCGTGCGTCGCCGCCGCCCTCTGCGCGCGGCCCTTCGCCGTCAACAACACGGCGCTGCGCCAGACGCACTCGCCGCGCGCCCGCCCGGCCGCGCCTCCCGCGGGCAGGCGGCGCGCGCGGGCCGCCCCGGCCCCGACCCCGCCCGGGCCCTTCTGGGCCAACGACTCGCTGGTGGGGCGCGAGGCCGAGTGCACGCCCGCCGCCTGGAAGGCGTGCCTCGACGTGGGGCGGCTGCTGCACGAGCCCAGCGGCGGCTGCTTCGAGCCGGGCGACGCCCGCCCGTGCGGGGGCGGGGCGACGCTGGTGCTGGACGGCGAGGCGCTGCGCGCCGGCCGCCTGCGCGCCGCCTGCCGCGCCCTGGGCTGCCGTTCGCCGTCGGCGCTGCGCATGGCGTGGGACGGCGCGTGCTACGAGGCGCGCGAGGTAGTGGGGCGGCTGTGCGGCGGGCGCGCGGCGGGGCTGGCGCCGCACCCGCTGGGCGGCTGGGAGTGCGTGAGCGCCGCCCCCGCGCCCGCGCCTGCCCGCGTGAAGCAGCCGGAGGCCGCGGGCCGCTGCGCGCTGCCCGCGCTGCGCCCGCGCGCGCCCGAGGCGTTCCGCGTGCGCTGCGACGCGGCGCAGGCCGAGTGCCTGGCGCGGGGGATGCTGCCGTTCGCCGGCGGGTGCCACGCGCCGCTCGCCGCCGCCCCGTGCCCCGCCAGCCAGCGCGTCGTGCTGCGCGAGGCCGCGGCGCGCGCGGGCCGCCTAAGCGTTGAGTGCGAGATCGCCCTGCCGTGCGGCCCGTATGCGCGGCGTCTGCGCGCGGACGGGCGCTGCCACATGAAGCAGGAGGTGGCGCGGACGCTGTGCCCGCGCGACGTTCTGTCCGAGACGCCCGCCGGGGACATGGTGTGCGCCAAGGAGGCCATGACCTTCCTCCTGGAGAGTCGCGCGGAGGGGGAGGAGTGCGAGGTGGCGGTGGTGGCCGTCGCCGTCCCCTCGCCCCCGAATGTGGTGCAATCTGGAGGACTCGTCTGCGCCGCCGATGACGATGCCAACTGCCAACCTCCTGCTGAAGGAGAACCAACGCCAGTCGAGATCGTTCCTGAAGATGACTGAAAGCTTCAATTTAATGTTAACGTGATTCACGTAACAAATTCACACGACAAATTATGTAAATAATGCATTTGAAGAACTACTTCAATAATTGCATCGTTGATAATGTTGACGCATGTTGGCTGTTTCTGGTTTTTTGACTTGGTGTCTATGACTGCAACGATAATATTAATTCATGTGCTATATAAAATTATTTTTTGTGTATAGACAGATACAATTTTCTAAGTTTTGCGAACTGTCGTATCCGGTACCTTACATAGATAAATATTTTATACTTAAGGATGTTTTTAGTAGTTTTGTAATTTTTATCTTTGTAGTTTTACAGCATTTAATAAATTCGTAAAGAAAAATCACACATAAAATCCTATTGTTAACTTTCTTCAAAACCATGCAAAATGCGTTATTCACTTGTGTCTAATCTGTTTCTCAGTATTTTTTCGAAAGTGTCCCTTAAGATCACAGCTAGTGATGTAATTCATCAACTCTGTACATTACTTCCTGAACACCTTCATTTTTTAAGTTCTAGATAAATTTATTATGCCATATATTCTAGAATTCTAGAAATAAATATTAAAATATAAAAAACACTTATTTAAATAATAATAATATTAATAATAATAATAATAATAATAATAATAATAATAATAATAATAATAATAATAATAATAATAATAATAATAATAATAATAATAATAATAATAATAATAATAATAATAATAATAATAATAATAATAATAATAATAATAATAATAATAATAATAATAATAATAATAATAATAATAGCAAGTAATTACAATAAAATTATGACAATTTTTCTCTGATTAGCAAAGAAAGGTATTCTCAAAAACGATACTTTTTATTCTTTCTCTTTAATATAGGAGTATATTCGTTGAATTCTGCAGTATAATATCAATTTAATGATTTTTTTCATGTTTGGTCAACTTGAAATATTTTAAAATAAAAATTAAATGTAATTTTCTTTTTTATTTCTTGAGGTTCTTCCAAAGTCGAATCATTACAGAATTGTAATAGATAAGTGCGATGAACGCAGAAACCTGCATTCACGAGCTCAAATTCCAATCCAGGCAAATGTTTTTCTGTTTGAAAACAATGTATTTGGTCAATTAGATGATCCCAAGGAATATATGACCCGTCGCTTGCGGTAAATATGAAAATAGAGTTCAAATGTGCGAATTGATTAATAATATCTATAATATTTCGTAATCAATTAAAATAATACGAAAAAGTATGTGCTGTTGTAACACCACAAGTCTTTCTTCTAAATCCTGCTTCGTATCTTCCTTGTTTCACTAAGTTTTCAGGTCTGTCAGGGGTAATATAATCTTAGAGTGAATGATTACCATTCCCATAGAATTATAATCGTGCTGAATAATTGGAGAGCATTTAAGACATTCTTGAGACACGTGAAAGACGTGATGCGGTTTCGTCTTTAAGCTAGGTTCCTGAAATTTCCAAAGAACATGTCGAGGTTGCAACCACAAAGGATGTCCCTTTCCGATTCCATTTTCTCTACACGGAACGTAACAACTTTCTGGGACTCAGTGTCGCATGCATTGCCGTCGGAACATTTCTACGTATTTCCAAGCGATGAAAACGTCATTTTTTCTGTGATTCACCTAACAAATGCAAATTATTAATAATTATGTAAGTAAGAATAGCGACTTAAACGATTTTTCATTAGAAATTAGATACCACTTAACTTTCTCAAATCTTGTACAAAAACATTGTACAGGTGTAAGATATAGGTATTGTTGAGGTAGGTAGTATATAGGTAAGGTATGTGAAGGTAATAAGGCCACGTTAAGAGCCTCAAATTTTATGACTTATATATATTACATTTGGCCAAATTAACAGCATCATAATGAAACGTAGGCACTTTTGCTTCGAGTTGAAATAACTATATCACAAAAAAAGTGATTCGGGAATATTTTGTTTTTATTTTACAAAAACATTGTTATTTGAAAGTAATATGTCCACATGCAGGTTTTATGGCCATTACGAAATAAACTTGTTTCTTGTAGCATGACCATGGAAGTAGGGCTAGCTATATTATTATATAATATAAATTACACTCTTACAGTCTAATCTTACAAAAATAAGTCTGAAGTAAATATTTTTTAAAACAATAGCGCGAGAGTTTAGAAGAAGTTCATAAGGAGTTATAAAGACAGAGCGTCTTCAGCGCGTTCGTGACAATAAAGATTGCGAATGCGCGATTCAGCCGGTCTGGTTAAGTGTTAACGCACTTCTTACCCTCCCTCGGACTGCATGTTAGTACAATCAATCGGAAATAGTATCAGCTAACATCATAGCTGCTACTTGATCATATTACCTGCACTGGACATATTTGCATCACTTACCTTATATTCTGTAGTGTGTAGGTATTGTATTTGTCTTGAAGATACCAGATTGTACTTAATAATTCATTAACACAGATTTTGATTTCATTTAAAGTATAGTGGGCGGGAGGGAACTTCACCGTGGTCGATCTAACGAACATACACTACTGAAGTACAAAAAACACCACCTCACCCGCCGCTCGACCCTAGAGGAAATCCGCTGGTTGGGGAAAACCCACCAGACAGGCTGCGTCCTATTACAATAGTAAACTAAACTAAACTGAAGTATCAGATAAGTATCAGATTTTCAGAATTTTTTACCCAGAAAATGTATATTTAAAGTTAAAAATGGAATTTGTACATGCGTTCTTTGTCGTTTTTCTCCTTTTACTTTCTCGCATATGTAATATAGAGAAGGTATTTGTATTTTGCCATTAATGTCCCGCAGAGGGATGGCTGCTTTTTTAAGCCGCTGAATCCCGGGGTCTCTAGTCGGTCACGCAACCTAGAACCCGCGATGCCTCGAATTCTCTTAACCTTCGTGACTTCACGTAGTTAACGAATTCGGTTCGGCTAGCGATGCCAGTTTTGCGGTCGTGGCATTTTAGTGGACCTATCCCAGCATTCGTCTGGATGACCTAGGAAAACCACGAAAACCCCGGTCAGGATAGCCGGATCGGGAGATGCCTCTCGCATCCGAAGTCAGCGCGCTTCGCTCTGAGTCACTTCGCTCTGAGTCACTTCGCTCGGCAGAGAAGACATTGTAATGCTGCAGAAAAGTCCCAATTTTTGTATAGAAAACTACTACAAGTCAGTTCCTGATTGTGGTGTGAGTGTGGCAGCTCGATACCTGAAAAGTTAATTTTTCTTGCTCCTATACTATTACTTTCTCGATACGTGTAGTGTAGTCATAGTTCACATTTTGTATGTTAGTGGTAATGCAAAAGTGGTAGCGAACAACATTCAGAACATCTGCTTTCATGTTAACATTATGGAAATGCAAATAAATATTATTTATATTGTTGTATTATCAATTTCATTACGCATACATTAATGTGAAATTTTAAAATTGATTATTTGCAAAGAAACAGCCGTAGCGGAAATAACGGTATTTTGTGTTGAAAATTTGTCATACTTCCTGGATCATTGACGAAAGTGTTAGTGATGGGATGGATTGAATTCTAATGACTCACATGTAAAATGTGATAGATTTCGTACGTTCTCCTGCCAGCTTGTCATATCTGCATGTTGCATTAAACTTATCTATACGCCTCTTAGGAGAAACTTTCTAGAATTGGACCGATTAAATTATTTTTCTCTTTTGCACTGTTTTTATAATTTTCAGACCCTTTAAATTGCATTCCAAACACATATAGTATCTATACATATATATTACTTATACAGAGTTAATTTACATTGAAACCTTTTTACTCTATGCACTGGAATATTTTTCCAGCTTTATTTAAATATAGATAAAAGCGTTCATTGAATTTATGTTCTCTATTTGATTCTTCAACACAATAAGAGCATGTAACAATTATTGAATCCCGTCTTAAGTTTGTAATTACGTTATAATAATTATTTACGTTCAGTCAATTCGATTAATTGTCCCGTAAGGATATAAATTATTCTGAAAATCTATTCAGGTAAATACAATCTGGATTGCAAGATTGAAACATTAAATAATTCAGCCATTCAATAATATATTAATAAACTTATTGAAACATTCATATCGACAATAGACTTTTACCCTCTACCTATATAGAAAATGAGAATTTAATTTTTTACTCTCTTCTTTAAAGCAGTGGTTGTACTGCAATGAATATATCTGCTCCGGATATATCATTCAGTAGTATTTTCAGAATATTTTACTTAATAATAATTATTGTGCGTTATATTACTGCTTTGAATTGTACATTTTTCAGCTTTACTTTATTTAAAAAAAGCTCTTTAAGTAAATTTTAATTTAAAAAGAACTCTTAATTATTATGCATGCAATTGCCTACAAAACTTAGTCAAAGAGACATGTCTTTTCGATGTTCGCGATGTCATTTAATAATAGTGTTTGGCCAAAAACTTTTCATTTTATGAATCTCGTTGCTACGTCTTGATGCTCCAGTGATCCGAAGTCTTGGTTCGAAATACTTTTCAAAATTTCCCGATGAGTCTTCTTTTCTTGAATTCACTTCCAAATCAAAATTTATGTAACCGCGCTACTCGCATGTCAGTTTTAAAATTATGACTTTTATTATTTGCGTGACAATATGAACTAAATTAACATTTAAATACTGAAACTAATCTAAATTAATTTAATTAATCTATCACTATTAAAGAAACATCTATTTATTCATTACGTGGTAATGAGTCTGGTGGTCATTCTATCGCAATATTTATCTGAGCTCTCTTCAAGTTCTACTCACAAATCATCAAATCTGACGTTAATTTTGTAGACCAGTCTATTTATTGTTGCATGAGTCAAAAAGTATTTCCTTACAAAATTCGAAATTAATCTAATATCTATCACGAAAACCGCTTTCATCTATGCCGCAGTCTGAAATCAATCTCTACATCCGTCTATGCCGAAGTCTAAACTCGCTGTGTCTAACAAGACTTCAAAAATTTAAGATTAAACATTTATATTTCTTTTGTTTATGAACATTTGACATTTGTTTATGAACCTGCTTGACCGCCACCTTTCTCTTTCCTCGTACCATACAATATAGCAAACCGTGACAAAATTGATTGTATCTTTCCTGGAATTATTACTTCTGATGAAATATTGATTTATTTTTCGTAATGTCGTTCATCCCTTAAAACAACTGTTTATAATAATTAATTCTGATGCTCAACGTTTGGAACCTAATGTTCATTTCAACCCCGATCACGTGTTTTTTTTAAATGTGAGATACTTAAAACAATGTCTAGCTTTAGTACTGCTGGTAATCACGCCTCCATCTTCATTTGGACGTTTTGGATTTATGATAAGAAAGTTTATAATTATTTATATTATTTATTGTTCTGGTCTCATATCGATCACACACCAGCCATGATTACAGCCCTTAGATGTCACTTTATATGTCCCATTCAAAAAATATAGAAGGCAATAAAAGAAAAATACAGAAAAAATAAAAGATATAATATGTCGAAAAAAGACATATGGCAAATATGAAAGTCCAGAGGAAGAAGAAGTGTGTATATGCCTTGATTGTTTAGAACCATTTCAGACATCAAAGGGTGGAGAGAACTAGAAGTAGTAAAAAAACAGGCTCATGAAAATTCTACTAAAAATGCAGTATATTATGTTTAAAATCACTGCAGTTCGGAAGTTCAAAACAATGAAGATTAAATAAAAGTGTCTAAATGAATCAGCATTGTAGAGACGTTTGTTATATTTTAATATAATAATATTGTAGTTTCTTTTACATGTGTCACAACGTGACCAGTCCAGTCACAACTTGCCACGTACAGGAGGAGATTGTGACAAACTGCATAGCTGCATAAAAGTATTTATACATCATTAAAAACGTTATGTTTTTTACATACAACTATATGGAAATGTATCCAAAAATTCATTCAATTTTAACATTAAAATAGGTTACAATGGTATTATAGACAATCACATTTATTTTAATTAAACAGGTATTATCTTATTACAACATGCTTTAGTCAGCTTTTCATCACGATGGAGATAGAGACTCAGCATGCGCTCCGAAACGTTGAAAACTGAATAAAAACTGAATAAATCTTGTTGTAATAAAATAATGCCTGTATGATTAAAATAAATTTGGTTGTCTATAAAATCAGTGGAGCCTGTTTTAATATAAAGATACATTACAGACAATCAATACTATTATTAATCATTCAATTTGTTCCATTTATTATAAATGTTTAATTATGGTACTTGCACCTTCAATAATTAAATAAATGAAAACTGTACCAACTACAACCTGTCTCCCGTAAGTTCTGAAATTCACATATTACGTTTTGTTTGCCTTAATGCCCAACATGGCTGTCATGATGTCTGTTGATAAATAAAATGATCTGACTAGTTTACATTCCAGATTTAATGTCAATAAATGGGTGTTATTTATATTTTTATAGCAAATAATCCTTGAGATATGCTATATCTCAATATTAATTATATTTACTTGATGCTACATTAATTAGTGTATCTCACACAGTATCACACTCATTTTATTAGAATTATCTTATATGCTAAAATTAAGGGTGCGTGCTTAAATTAAGAAATTCCGATTATTATCTTACTCAGGACCTCTTCTTTGAGAATATTTTAATGCATTTCTTAGGAATTTACTGTATTTGTCACTTCGTTCTGTAGAAGTCTAAAATAACCGCCACGCGAGGTTGCCATTTAACAAGACTGTACATTCAGCTTCCTGTTCGCTACAAAATAGTGTGCTACGAATATCCAAGATTGTATGGCATGCAGAGGGAGATGATCAAGATAGCATGCACTGGGAAATGTTTAGAAGACACCTGTGGCTGACACCTTGGCGTGACACCTTTCGCATGCGCGAAAGAATTTCCAGCATCACGCGCTTTTGAACAAGTCCAGTTAATAAAACATAATCAAATCTGTCACAGCATGTATTGATTTGAATATCTCTTGTAAGCAAAGTGTTTCTAAGTTATTTGCGTTGAAATTATGGATTCATGATTTCGTACATAAATCTTAGAGTATTTTAAAATGTTGTCACATAATGTGTGTTGTTGTTATGTTGTTTGGTATATATGTACTTATCGAATTTAATTCATCCACCATATTTAATTCAGTTACGTTTCGAACATTATATATCCATAATCGACTTTCGAATATTTCATCTGAAATGTAGTCTGCTTATCTCTTGTTGTTTCTCATTGAACGGAATTGAATATGAAAACAATCTTCTGCAGTCATCATGGCACTTGCCAAGTTCAGAGAATGTACCTCCCATTCACTGTAGTCCATTATTTTCTTTCCTTTTCACCTATTCTATGCTCTAAATATATTTCGCCATTATTTTTATAATTCATAATTAATCATGAACAGATCACGGAACTTTAGAAAAGGACAGGCACTAGTTGATTCCTGAGACACAATTTCATAATATCCGCCCGGCCTTAGCTGTCGTCCGTTGCGTATTATAAGAAGCCATGTGTCGGACGCTCTCCTGAGCTGGGCCTGCGTCGCTCCCAAGAGAGAAGGCCGTCGACTTACAAGGCTTCCAGGGCTTAGGAGATTCTTCCTTCGGAAATCCCGGATACCGCTCGCACGCTCTTCCCTCTTCGAGCTCCCTCACCCACCCCGTGGCGTTGCGCGAGTTGGTAGCCGTAGCCGGAAGCACGCAGAGGGTAGTCGTTCTCAACCGCTAAGATTCTCTTCCGCAAGGCGAGCTTTTTTACTTTGGGTTTGTCCTTCATCTCTCGCGACTTCTTGCTTTTTCATCTTCCCTCCTCCGTCTTACCCACTCTCTTGCTTTTGGTCTGACGGTAGCTGAAAAGTTCTGCCGCTAATGCTTCGACACATGGATTTTTACTCTTGTTTACGTCTTTTCCTCAGGTGTCTCGTACACTTAAGCGCAATAGACCTTGACTTCACGTTGCCCACTTACATGTTTGTTGAAACCCTATTTAAAGTTTTACATCTGCGAGAAAAACATATACGTTTTTAAACTTAATTATAAGTTACTCTTTTCTTCAAATTACTATATACTATATTCTTTTATTATTTAGAGATTTTAAAGTTTATACTTGCAAATATCACATACAGTTATATTTATCCTGAGTTTCAACAAATTTCTAGTAAAATTGAAAATAACAGAATTCAATAAACCACCTTTGGGCCCCTAATTGCACAATAAGATTCCACATTTTACGAGCATCATAACTTAGCTCTCCAGGAAGATGCAATCAAGCTCAAGGTAATGTTATCATGAATCGTGTGTGAAGATCAAGGAAGAGATAAATTTTAAAAATTTTAAAAAGTACCCTTGGAATGTGAAAAAAACTGTTAGAAAAAGCGAATATTACAATATATACAGTACAATTTTACGTAGTTTTTTTTATCTACAGGTTCAACTACAGGTTCAAGCATATTGTGATCTTTCTCGAAAAGGATTTTTTTCATATACATTTTTTTTCTAAACCACTTGAAAAATGAGTGAAGCTAACTCCACCCAATCGCATTTATGTTTTATTCTCATAACTCATTCTCATTTCTCCACCTCGATCTCTCAGCATCTTTAGTTCTTACATGTTTTGAATTATTGGACTCACAATCCATAATTTTAGTTTCAATGTACTTCATCACCTCTTTTCTTACGTTTCCTATTGCCAAAGAGAAAACCAGTTGCAAATTGTGTGTAGAAGAATGTGTCCACAATTTCAGTAAATTCAAACATTCCCCGTGCTTGATTTCTTCTAGCTACCTCTTCCCTTTCGGAATAAATATTTGTGTCTCTTCCCGTGTGCCCTCCGCCGCTGCCTCCGCCTGCGACTCCGGGACCGCCGCTGCCGCCGCCGCCGCCGCGGCGTCGCGGCCCGTCGCCTCCCAGGGGCCCGCCTCGGAGGCTCCTACACCGCCCGCCGGACGCCCCCAGGGGGCGGCCGGGGCGGCGGCGAGCGGGTTACGAACGTCCGGCCGCCAGGGACTTCCGGTGGCGGGGGCGGCGGAAGGCGGCCGCTGCTCGGGACGGCGCGGCCGCACGGAAATCGCGGCGATTTCGCATCGCTCAGCAGCCCCGGATTGCCAACGCATCGACTCGGCGGCCCCTCGGCCTCCCTTCCCCTCTGCGTCCTCAGACTGCTCCCCCTGCGGCCCTCCCCGCGTCATCCGGTCCGGCCACTCGCCCCACCCCCGGCAGCCCCCGATTCATTCCGCTCTGCACCTTTCTTCCACCGTTGTTCGGGTCGCCCACGCCGTCACGCTATGACCCCTCTGCGCTACCCCGGCTCCTCCGTGGCGCCTCCCTCTTCGTCTCTGCCCACCCTACACTGATGCCTCGCAGCCCTCCTCCCCCTCCTCTCCACCGACCTCCAACCATCTTCGCGCGTCCCGATTCGCACCTACCAATCAGACCTCGCCGCCCGTCCTATCGCTCTTCCTCAGCCTTTTTGTCCTCCTCCTCCCACTTGCTCCATCAATGCAGCTGAATTCGCGTTTATTCCGACTCATTTCTCTCTTTCTCTGCCCATCTCTCCATCTTCTTCTTCTTGCCTTCCCTCTGTGCGTTTATTTGCTTTGTCTGCCGCGCCCACCCGAAATGGACACTTCCTTAACCACACCCTCCCGCCCTTCCTCACACCAAATTCCTCCGAATTCTATTGCAGTGGTTCCGCTTCGCTTTTTTCTACCCCTTGTTTTTCTTACTTCTCTTCCATCCTCACTGTTTTCCTATCCCCACCTCGACTCTTTGAAGTCTTGTATGCATTTATACTCTGTGAATTGAAGAGGGAAAAGATTCAAAGATCTTGTTATTTGGTGATACATCAGAAGCTTTAGTTTAGACCACGTTTTACAAATCCTATATTGTACTTCAATTTTGTACCTTAAAATTTATTTTGCAGAGTCATTTGTATAACATGGATAGTGCCGATTGCCCGGCCCTGTAGAAGATAGTGTAAACAGGATGGGGGAAGAAAGGTTGGGGACGTTGCGTCACCTGTTTAGGGATTGATGTTTCAACAGCTGTAGTCATAAATACCGTTAGTGTTCTGAATTATTATATTTCTGAAAGTGGCGATATTCCTTCTTCTCTGAATGGTGAGATCCCGCGCTGACTTATAGGTCGGTTTCCGAGGAAAATCGTCCAGATCTCTCTCCCAGCGGGACACCACTGCAGCCGGAACTGGACAAGCTCTAATCTTTAGACTGACCTCCCGACAATGTGTGTTGTGTAGGGCTTATAGGTGTGAGGGGAAGGGACGGGAAAAGAATGATGAAATACGGGAATGAGACGGTTGGAGACTCCTTCGTTAGGGTACTGCTCCGGGTCTTTACTGGAGAAAGCATGGTCTTTATTGGAGAAAGCATGGAAAATCACCGTTAAGAGCAACCAGCGCTAGAAATCTCTTCCAGACAGCGGCTGAATCGGACGAAACTTTGTAGTATCGAAACTCCGCCACCCGCTAGGATCGAACCGTAGGAATTCCCAGTCAGAGACGCTGCAGAGTGAACGGCAATGATGGCTCTGAGCCTAACTCAGCTGGCGTTCTTTAGAGGAACTGCTCAAGCATGCTCGTGACATTGATCGAAGGATCGATCGGAACAACCGGCTTCTATTAAGCTCACGCTGATAGTAGCTGACTTCGGTCGTTGCAGTTGCGTTGTCGTCCACTGTGGAAACTCGATTGTAAGACCTCCACGTCTGCGTCGCAGGCGAGAACTCTCACTTTCCGCTAGTGACTCTGAAACCCGTTGGCGGCGCTTCAACATTGCTACAGGACACCTATGGCGACCCGTGGCGTTGTGTGCTCAGGTTGCAGCCCACGGGCCCATGACGGAGCTTGTTTACCCTGGCGCACATGCGGTCATACTCCATCCACTCACAAACATTTTCAGGCAGAGAGAGAGGGAGAGAGAGAGAGAGAGAGAGAAAGAGAGAAAGACAGAGAGAGAAAGAGAGAAAGACAGGGAGAAAGACAGAGAGAGAGAAAAAGACAGAGAGAGAGAAAGACACAGAGAGAGAAAGACAGAGAGAGAGAAAGACAGAGAGAGAAAGACAGAGAGAGAGAGAGAGAAAGACAGAGAGAGAAAAGAGAGAGAGAGAACTCGAAAAAAATGGCGTTATGAAGACAAAATGGTAGTTGGGTGAGCTTGCTACATCACTCAAGCAATCATTCACCTTCAAGTTGGGATTCGAACCCACAGAACTCGCAGCTAGAGGCTGTCACTGCAACCACTACACTACAGAACTAGGCGGTCGGCTCCGTTTATTTGTCTTTCTCCTTCCTTTATTTTTCGTTTATACCTGACGTCTTGTATTTCTTTCATTTTTCATTTCATACTTTCTTCGTTTCTTCATTTTTCTTTTTACGTGCGTGAATTATTGTTTTTATTGGTCTTCATTAGTCTACTGTTACGTTACTCCGATCTTACGGAACGCCCGTGTGCGTCCTCAATCAAATTCCCGTGACCGCACAGTGTCACCGCCCACGTAAACCTCGCCCGCGACAGTGATCCTCCGCGTGGACACACGGTCGCTCGCGCCCGGCGCATTTGCGATGCAAATGCTTCGCCGCGTGACATGTTGATCATGCCAGGAGCTAATGCGTTACATCATTACCGCGTGGTCGATGAAGCACGGCGGATGCAGATTGATTAGGTGTATCGTTACGAGTTAAAGATCACACAAAAAGTGGCAGTTATCGGGATTCTTTATTTCTCCTGTAAATGGTGCACTTTCGGAAGTAAATATCCTCAACTAGCCCTGTAAACGGAACTGAATTTGGCCGACTCCTCAGTGTCTGCGGTGAAAGATGATGATTCCGTCTCAGATACACATGCATGCGCTCACACGAGCGCACCTCTTCATATTCACACACAGTGCACGCTCTGAAGAAAACGTAGTGAAATTAGTAAATGTCCATTTAACTTTCTTCTATAGCTATATGTATGATGCGATTTAAAAACTCAATCATCTATCCGTTCCGCTATCTATGTTTTGAATCGTTACATTTAATTTCCACCTCTAAACAATATTGAATTCGTATTATGAGATAGCTATGTCAGTATCGTTGATGCTTTACACTTCATACATTTTCATGTATCGGATGTATTACTTATATCATTAATATCGGTAAAGTATTATTATGTATTGAGATATATGCTTTGGGATTCTGTACATATTTCTACGTCGTAAAGTCCTTTTCATACCTTAATTCGTATGGATCCGTCATTAAATGGAGTGTGTGTCCCAGCAGTCATGGAGAGGGCTGAACCATTTTTATCCTCATTAAATACCGACAATTGAACTCGATATAATATACATAACGCGCCAGTACAGTGTGGTTTCTTACGCTGGAACTCAGAATCTACATTACAAATTTCCAATGCGCGCAGAAATTGATAGAAAACTATGAAGCCTTCGGCGATGTCACGTGCCCATGAACACGGAAAGTTACCCATGAACACTGAAAAAATTCCAAAACAATGTAGTAGTTTTGAATTTTACTCAAAAATACCAAATATTTGTTCCACCTATTATCATACGGCGCCTATCGACTAATCCCTCACACTCAGTGCGTCAATGCTTACGACGACAATGCGACAGAAAGCGACAGAAAGACAAGGAAGAGGCCTCGCACATTTAAGAACTTGCTATGCAAGTGTGGCGATACGAAAAGCAACTTTTTTATATTCTTGGTATGTAGTGAACTGTTATACTGCGTATCACTGTATATTGTATTATGTTACTGCAGTATTTGTGAAGACTGATTTTGTTAAAATATTTAAGTTATTGCATTTATTGCACGAGAGTATTTCAATTGTTGTTGAGTAGTGTGCGTGCTTCTTTTCGGAAAATCATTTTGTGTAGTTTTGTTTAGCAGCATTTTTGCTGTAGCATGCCACTAGCATATAATATCTATTTATCTTAACATTCTGTTACCGTTCTTAACTTTTCCTACTAACACTTTTCCTGTATCGCAGGCCACAGTTGGGACTACTTTAAGACGTGAGTGTATAGGAAGTCCCACCAACTGTGTGCCACCTTCTTATCTTCAAAACGGTTCACAATATGAAAATGCAGTTGTCACTAAATAATGCGGAATCATGGGACAGAGACAATATACTGTGCAGGATTGTTCGCAATGTTTAATTATATTCGTTTTCTGGACTTAGTATTTGTTCGTAACATGTTTGGTTTTCGAGAAATTTAATTATATTTCATTTTTAAATGAAATTGTATGGTGTTCTCACTAGCAAAGGATATATCATAAAAGGTGGAATACAGTGATGCATCATTTGTTAATGTTATGACAGTAGTTTGACTATAAAATAATTCTATGTGTCTTGTGATGTTAAGTTAATCAGGCAATATTTCCTTTACTAGCCCTGCAACTGTCGCCTTTGGAGAATGAGCCTTGGCTTCGTGTCGCCGCCCCCCGTAACAGCATCGGTGCCGCGAAGGCCACCTTCCCCGAAGACGACAGTTACTATAAGCCCCACTACAGGAAATGTGCTACATTTAATTAAAATCACACGTCAAAAAGTATATTTTTTACTCAAATTTCTATCAAAATACTTACATTTGCCACATCATTGGATTCCTCTTTGTATGATCTATCCATTGCTGGTGAGAAAAATACAGTAATTTCATTTCAAAAAGGAAAGACGATTTAATTTCTCGAAAACTGAAAATATTTCAAACAATGTTATTAATTGCACCACGCACCACATTCCGGATTGGTGAGCGAAAACTGCATGTATGTGTGAGGAATTGCATATTTGGATTCCGTTTCTAGATGGTGTCCATTTCACTCTGAGATGAAGAGCAAATCTGATTCATTTTTGGGTGCGAAATCTACTGATCACATAACGTCTAGACAATGACAAAATAATGAGACAACTATATAGCGCAACAAAGTAAAACATCAGTCTCTTTTTCCGCCCTGGTTCTCATTTTCATTTAAACTATTAGAACAAATTTTGCATTTTGATGACCAAGACTTTCTCTTCACTTTTCCAGATATTTAAATTAATGATCGGGTAAATTTCCCAACTATATCTCTCAAAATTAGAACAAACCTTCCTCAACATTACAATCTAAATCATTGATAAACATTTTAATCAAGATGGAATTCACGAGGGAAATGTTCCTGTATCAGCCAACTACTAACTCGTTTGATGTCCAGAAAATCTCTTGAGACCACCGGGCATAAAATCGACAGCGTTGCCCAGCTCTTTTTATTAGCTCATCCAATATTCAGCATCCACGCAATGTTGCGCTTCCATTTGAAGTCTCGTTTTCATTTCAGGAAACGAACTGCAAACTCGACCAACGCGTCGTAAAATTCGCGCGTCATATACGGAGGCAGCGATCCGCAGACCCATGGCCCATCGGGTGCGGCATTGGGTCTTCTGATTGGCGTCGAAACATTTATCTACGCATACTTTATATTTCTCGCGAAAATAATCCGGAGCTATTCCTCTGGGTTTGTAATGTTTGCTTTATTTCCTGATAAGCAGCGAATTTCTGTGCGTTGGTCTCGTGGGGCGAAGCCCTGCGTGTTAGAAATCGTCTTTTTTGTTGCAAATTGTGCTGATAATACAACGTTCAGCCATGTAATTTCAGTTAAAGACAATAAGGGGTGACTATGACATCCTCCTTTAATTCTTTGGCTTATATTGTAAAGAGAAAGTAGATTTGTAGATTATTAATGGTAGTATTGTTAATTTTACTATCCTATGTGTCAGATAGCAGAGGAAGAAATGGAAAGGGAGTCAATTGCGTATTGGAGGATCTGCGGGTTGGTGTAAACTATAATCTTCCTTCTAATTCAATTTAAAAAGATACATGCATATCGTATGAATAAACAGGAACTTGGGCCCTCTTATCAGTCTGGCTTACAACAAATAATGCTTTAGGGAATACCTTGGTAAAATGCTCTGTAATCTTAATATTAAAATAAATGTTCAAGATAGCCTACACAAAATTATTCCAATGTCGCACAAAAGAGAAATAAACATACACAAAATACGCTTGGAGCTTCTCCAACTTTCTTGCATCTCTAACCTTGTGAACTACACAGATAACAGCAATATACAATGTTGTTTCTTCACTAAAAATGCATAGTTTGTTTTAATTATTAATTCTGTTATGGAGCATAATCATTTTCTAGATAACCTTCGAAACGGTTTTATTGTACAATTGACACTCTAGTAAATGTAGCGCAGTACATGTAATTGTACGTGTGAGTAAAGAGAAAGGATGGAAGAAAGGGGAAGGAAATTGCGCGCGCGATCCGTGACCCGTTTGTTAACGGTCGTGGTCCGGCATTTGCCTAGCACTAATTGCTGAAACCACGGAAAACTACCTATCAGAAATCTCCGCCGCTAGAAACGACCATCAGACAGTAGCTGAGTTCCACTTACTTATATAGCTAGTGTCGAAATTCTGCCATCGTCGGGACTCGATGCCCAGGGCCTCCTGTCGCTGGGAGTCACTGCAGAGACTGCGGAAACGCTGGATCTGCGATGTCTGTCGGAAAATCTTCAATAGCTAAATTTAATTCTTCCCCGTATTTGACACTTCCATATTTTTCTCCCCTTATTTCTGAAGAGATTAAAAATCAACAAACTCAGTCTAATTTGTGTTCTCTTTCAATTTTGCAATTGCTCTATTAATCGTTTTGTATGCAAATCAAGCCACCATTAAAAGGGTTTTTTTGTGAATAAAGTGTTGGTTTCATTTAATAATAATAATAATAATAATAATAATAATAATAATAATAATAATAATAATGTTGTAATAATAATAATAATATTGTAATAATAAGTTCTGGGTGTCATTCATCTGAAAATCGGTATTTGTACACCTCGGAACGTAAAAGTGAAAATGTGAAAGTAAGAACTTTCATTCATTGAAATATGCTGCGCGATTCACTTGTTCAAATTAACAAATCAAATAATTTATGTAATTAGCTGCCACCGGGTTATGCCAATTTGAAATAAATGTATCTTATCTTTAACTTCACTTGTTCACTTAAAGATGTCAACATCAATGTTGCCGACGTCATGAGAGAAACTTATGGCGTATTGATCAAAAATTCCTTTGGGTATTGCAGTTTAATCAACGCCACCTGAATAAATCTATTTAGGTGGCATTGGTTTAATTATTCGTCTACCCACTAAGTTCGCAGAGCTAATATATACAAACACAAATTTTTTGACATCTCTTTGAATTTTCTCGACGAATTCGAAAACAAGTTATCAGTTATTAAGAATTATCATTTCCCCATCAGGACAGCAAGATGCATCGAATGACACCTCATTTGTTTCAATTGGTGCACGGGAAGGGGTCTAGCCGTGAGTGATGAAAACCACATACCCGACCACCCGCACATACGCACTCGGAGTTGCTCAAATACGCACGCACTCGCAAACGCACTCGGATCGTCCAAGGTCGAAATCGTCGCAAATCGCTTCCGTCCACCCCTCGCTCGCCCACCACTTGGCCGCCAAACGGCTGGTGGGGCACTGTAACGTTTAATACTGTATTGCTTGCCATAACTCTTCTGCAAAAGCAGTGGCGCACTCAAGGAGAGGCTCATGCGGCTTGACCCTATTTCGAAAGCCAATTATACATTTTCAAAAATATACAACTTTTTCTAATTTCCTAAACTAACAAAAGCCGTTCAATACATCAGTTGTTCACGTTATAAATATTAACAATACGTCAACAAATAAATATACATTTTTATTCAGGATAAAGAGAAAAACAGCAAGTCGGCTGGAAACCCATACCCTCCCTCTTCGCTTATTTTTTATTTCCTCCGCGTGTTTTAATTTACATCTGATATTTATTCATTTTCTGAAAATTTCTTGGTGTTCCAATATTTTGGACACTCACTGTATATGCATTGTCTCTCAAAATTAATTTTAAATAATTCACAATTGTTACATCATTATATTTCTCTTTCCTTATATACCCATTCCACATGAAATAAACTATGTATGTCCAGAATGTAAAAATCAAAGATGTATGATGTATCATAAATATGTAAAAAATCAAAAATGATTGAATTTCTTCAAAAATGAAAATATTACGAATCATACCCTAAGGCGTATTACCGGTCTCGTGATTTAGTACTGTTGGGCGAAAACTGCAAGTCGACTTTCAGATGTGTGGTCCATAGTTGATGAGGCACCCAGAATATAGTACTTCTTAGGAAAACTTCTGATCTTTATTAATGCTGTTTTTAGGGAAATATCCTTGATATTCTGGAAGGAGTTCACACTCATCTAAAGTAGGGCTGCTCAAGCAGACGTCCCACTTAAGACAGGGCCAGCACTAAAGACACTATTTAAAGTAAGCAGATTACTAAGATTTAAACGTCGTGTCTCTTGAAGGAACTGGAAGGAGAGAGGGGACCCTGTCATCCAATTGGGTGTTTCAATGCCAAAAATGTAAGACATAACGAAGATCGCGGTAGCATGAAAGTGCAACACTCTCCTTTCAGCTCCTGACGTTAAACAGGCTCAACCATTAAATCGGATCATATTTGCGGCAACCGGTGTGGGCCGATGGTTGCCGAGTCACCCCGAGAGGTGAGAAGGGGGAGGAGCGAAGGGGAGAGGAGCCGCTGCTGGCATTGCTGATAGATGGGAAAGGAGGGGTAAGATGCCTAGCATAACGAAAGAGAAAGGGCACGCGGACCAACTGGCGGTTTGGCCCGAAATCTTGCATGTGAGTAGCCCAGACCTATAATTCCATTTTTCTATAGTGGCCGATGACATCAGGTCATTGTTACCCTTCCTGCCTTATAAAATTAATATTTTTAACTAATTCGCGAACGTCCTCAATGGGTCTCGTGGTCTCAAATGTGCCACTCTTAAAAAGATTCCTTTTTTAAGGCAGGAGTTGTAAGAATAACCTGATGTCATCTGCCACTATACAGAAATCGAAGTGTAAACTAACAAACAACGGTGCACACGTCGCCTTCTGCAGCGTCCTCTGCCCAAACGCCAACTCCTGAAGGAAGGCGAGCCTGCGCAACCACGGCGGTATGAGGACGCGTTGCCGTGCGTTCCGACTACCGGAGGAAGCTTTCGACGCAGCAGTGTAGAGCTGGCGGTTGCTGGGAGCATTACGTGCCTTTGTCACCTGGCTGGGGATCGCGAGGGCAGCGATGTGCAAAATCGCAGGAATAGGCTGGCGGCGAGGCGGTGCGGGCGGAGGTATGTAATTCATGGCCACTTACAACGCAGGCCGAATCCAATCGTTAGCGAGACAAGTAGCCACGATGCCACCGGCATCACGCGACACGTGGAATAGCTGCCAACGATTCATCGCGCATCAACAGGATGTGTGGGTCCGTGAGTGTGCGTGTATGAAGAGGGTGAATGAAATTTAAAAAATGCATGTGTTTGCCATATATATTTGGCGCTTTTACCAATAGAGATTACCCTCTCTTTTAAAACTTTCTGTAATTAATTTCAAAACTATCATTTAATACTTGTTCGCCCAGCCTGAGACTGACTCATTTCTAAACTATTACGCAACATTGCACCGTGAAGTTTCTTTCTCATATCTGGAAACGACACTACAATTAATTTGGTTTGTGCTTTGTAAAAATACGGAAGGAAAGTTGTAGTTATCTTCTTTTTTCAGTGAGAAGTAAGCTTTTGTTGCATTAATGAATACATCTTTTAAATATATTTTAATGTAATTGAATTCATTATGTATTTGTAACTTAATTAAAAATAACTGTTTTGAAGTAAAATATGGATCTGTTAATTTTTACAATACGAAAAGTAGCTTGCTAAGTATTTTTTAAATGTATTTTTTAATTAAAAAGTTGTCACTTCAGATATTTCAGATATTACTCGTATAAATCAAACATGTGACTAAAATTATTTTTTAAAAATATTTTTGGTGTATATTGAATCAAATACAATTTCAAGTGAAACTATCTTTAGATAGATGTTACGCAGATACCTTGTGGTTTGGAAACTGGTCACCTGAATAGTCTCATGTAGAATAGGCTTACTTTTTCACTGTCTGCCTTGTAGATAGTTACGAAATCCAGATTCAACAATACGAAACGATAAACTTACTCCGGGGTCTCGCCATAGTTACTACATATACACGTTCTAGTCGCAGGCTGTGGGTAATTATATCGTGATACGACGTGCTTTTGATCATCTTGAAATCAGGTAAAGAAAAAGACCTTTTGTTAGGGAGTGGTGTCCTGTTGGTTATCAACATGACCTCGAGATTGGAAGTAGCGAATAAATGTTTTGAGTCGTTCAAACATTTGGCACAAACATAACATAATTAGCATTCAACTGATTGCTAAACCCTAATGAGGGAACAATGAATAATTCGAAACATTGGCTAACTAAAATCTAGGTGGTTTGATTTACAAGCTTCCCATCAAAATCAGATTAATAAAAACAAGAGTGCTGTTGTACTGGGATTTCTTGCTGACAGTCACATAATGCTTTAAAGAAATTTGCTACACAGCCTTTTCTTCTCTTTTCCCTTATCTCTTCTGCAGTCACTTTGTGTACAGTAACAGATAACACATATCGGTGACTAGTATGTGTGGGAAATCAACTTCATTAACTTAATGAACTACTGTGGTCTAAGTATTGTGAATTTTTATTGTTTATTATCGTTTGAATCGCATAGTGATCATCATCAGAGCTAGCTGCGTCTAGTCAAAAAACAAAATTGCATCAATGAAAAGTTAAAGTAATAAAACTAAAATAATCATACAATTTTGTTAATTAATTTTTACGAAGATATCAACGTCATCACCAACATATTAATGTCTCTACTTCTAATTATTCATCGACTCAAGTTGTATCTCGAGAAGTCATCGAATTCTTAACCAATAAGACACGAACAGAGAATCTTTGCGGCGACAACTTGAATTTAAATTCATTCGTTTCTGAAAGGCCACGGGAGGCAGCTAAGTGTGATAAGCAACTTTCCCTTTTATCCCCGGCACAAGTCGAATGGCAGTTTGCAAAGTTAAAATCAAAACTTCTCAGAATAATAGGTAAATATGATATCATCAAGAAGGATTTTTAATTAGTTTTTCATTTAGTGGAAATATAGCGAAGATCTTAACGTGCGAGAGAAGCTCGCAGAGATTAGAAATGTGTGTTATTTTGCAACTCCTATGGTATTGAAACTTGCGATTGCAGTTAAAATATAAAGTTATATAAGCCACTAAGGTCAATCGTAAAATATATGGTTTGATGTAAAATCTGTATCATAGTTTGGGAGAGCAGAGGTGCATTAACGTGAAAATTTACAGGAGACGACAGAACAGTACGACAACCAAGCATCGTATCAGGAGTCTGTTGAAGGAGGCAGAAAAAGTCCGTTTTCTCAAAAGAGCGAGTCGATGTTGCAGATAATAGTGTTCGAAGTAAGTGTACAACGTAACTTTGTGTAAAGGACTCTAATAACTGATCAATTCTCGTGTGATCAATTGCTTCGGGAACGTTTAGTGCGTATCTAGGTGTCAAGTTATTTAAAATTATAAAAGTTGTCTGCATTAAATTATAAATCGTTATCTGCTGTAGGAGATTCGCGGCAAGCCAACGTGGAACCTTGGTAGATCGTAGTGCAGATGGAGGCATGCGACAGGCGCTCAAGGTCGAGTCTCAGGTGAGCGCCTGTCTCTCGCCTCCATCTGCACTACTATATACCAAGGTTCCACGTCGGCTTGCCGCGGTGCGCGCTCGGCACCGGCTTGGCACAACGGCGTTCGTAGGGTATTAGTAAAATTGGTTGAAATCTGAAAGAGAAAAGGTAAAAACTGCCAGTTAATTTTCAAATGAAATCTATAAATCTTCATAACTGAATCAGTTGAAACATTTTTATTGTTTTTTTTTCAATGAATATTATTTATGAAGTTAAACATTGTATTGCATATTTTTTTACGAATAGTGTACATAATTATAAAACTTAATCATCAGTAATACCACGATTGCTTAGGAAAATTCCCAAAAATTCCTGAGTCGCGTAACGACGAGCAACTTGTAATTGCCCACCAGTGCATACTATATTGTATAGTTCAACGCTACTGGCGTGAACTTACGAATGGAAAGGTCGAGGAGTAATGTGGTGTAAGTGGTAACAACTTTTAAAGAATTGGATGAGTTGTATCAATGGTTAAGTTCGGGTTCCTAAATACGGAAAAGGATTGAAAATTACACTGTATTGAAAACTAAGCAGATACGTTTAGTAGGATCTCATATACATATAGTAGAGTGTATTTGTCCGTGTGGTAAATGTTTCTGGATGGGATTATGATTTCTTGGTTGCTATGCAAGATTATTGTATATATTTTTTTATTTATCTTGCAGGAAACAAGTGTTTAGTTACGTAAATGCTCTTTATTTTGGTGTGGGTGTGTATGTAATCGAAGAGGATAATCCAGATATTAAGTTGTGTTTTGTGTATACTGACTCAAACAGAATCAGTTTTATCATTTTATTGATTTTTGATTTCCTAGTCATGTCCCTGAGATCTTGAAATTATTTTAATAAGTTTTTATCACATAATAACATTCTGAGCTATTTAAATGCAGTAAACATATGGGCCTTAATATAATTAGTAACCACCGGTCATGTAATGGGTCTCTTCCCAAAGACGGGACAGATCATCAATCTACAAATTAGTGTAGGAGAGTGGGTGAGGCCGCAATATAGTAGAATGCAAACGGGATATTGCTTTATTCTTAAAACAAAACCGCCAATTTGCAAAAGACTGTACAAATATATTGAAATGCATGAGCCATATTTTTCAGTATTTTCAAAGATTAAGTTATGTTACTATATACTATTATATATCTTTATTCATTAATAGGAAGCGAAAAGAATTAGAAAATTAAGAAAATTGTTACACTCAATAATGATATAAGAACGAAATCGTTTCTGGTTCTTTGGTAATTATTTATTATGATACATTAGACCTACCGCAGTAGCTCAATGATTGTAAACCGTTGTTCCTCCAGCATCATTGATCTGGAGATCCAAGGGGTTCAGTCTAGCGGTGGCTAGATTGCTTGGTCGAATTCAGCCGCTGTCGCGAGAAGAATACTAGCTTCTGGCTGCTGTGATCGGTTCTTTTCGATACTAGGAGAATGCAGTACCCTAACAAACGCCACCAGCTGCGTGCAATATTTTCTTCGTAACCCTGTTCCATTTTCCTGGCAAACTCATTAGCGCATCTACTGTCCTATCACATACGTCAGGAGATCAGCCTGGGTCTTAGTTTGTCTTGACTGAGGCGGTACTCGCTAAGAGGAAGTTATCTAGAGCCGATGTCTACAGTGTCCAGAATTCTATTCTCTTTACTTTTTTATTTTTACTGCGAAGGGTCACGTGAAAGACAGCAGAGCAGAGGAAAATTGGGATTAGACTTGCAGAGGGGAAGTATATTTCAGTTGTTATCAGGAAGGTAATTCTTCTAATAACTTCTAATCATTTTTTATTAATATTGTTTTTTGAATCGTTAAGAGCAAGTGGCAGTAGAGTTACATCTTTAAATGAGAGTAAAGGAGAGAAAGCAAGACTTGCAATAGATACAAAAATAAGTTTGAAAATGCACGTTTTAAAAATATTTATTTATGTCAATTTGAATTGACCAGTGAGAGGTAATTTAATCGTCTCATTATTTTTTAATCCCGTTGCGCTAACTTCCATCCGCACTTTCAACAAACGTTAAAAGACTGCAATGGAACGGGGCCTGATCAAACAAGCAATCCGCATGTGCGCACAACATCGGAAGGCACGGCGTCCGACGGTGGGACTGAAGTGTCTGACCATGTCAAGGTGAGAAAACATCTCACCGGAAATGTGGGGCAAGGGAAATAGTAACTAAGTGAAGTGCAAAAAATAATGTACAATTTTCGCACAAGTAGTTGTTTAATGTAATGTTAGAGTACACTATAATAGTAATGACGGAAGAAAATTTAAGTGAGGAAAATGTGCCTTCAGAAATACAATCAAGTATTACCTTCACCAGCCGTCGCTGACTGACTGTCCAATGACAACTCATCAGCAAAATGTTGGATCGCAAAAATATATGGAAATTATAACATTTCTGTACATTTTTATATTTTATTATTAATAGAGCAAAAATATTATTCTAAGAAAGTATTATATTCTCAATCGCAATTTACGCCCTTATATTCAATTAAATTTACGTTCTGTTCTAAACAAAAGCGCCTGTGTCTTGCATTTGGTTTGGTATGATCAGTTTTGGTCAAGCAACAGAATTCTTTCCCCATCATTTTACTATATCAGATTGAATGATCAATAGAAGTACTGAGAAAGCAAGGTTAGCAATGATTGAAAACTCTACTTGTCTCCTTCATTTATAAAAAGTCATAAGCATCCGGAAATTGACTACAGATTTTTTTTAGTTTTGCTAATAAAGTAGCTAACCACCTCAACTCTATTACCGCAACTAGCAAAATATAAAACTGAATAAAACCTTCTCATCGTAAAGAATACGAATGCTGTTGAATTCTACTAAACTGAATGTAATGTGATTCATTGAAATAAAATATGGAGGCTGCAATGTATGAACTTATA
This sequence comes from Gryllus longicercus, assembly GCA_038098605.1. Taxonomy (NCBI): domain Eukaryota; kingdom Metazoa; phylum Arthropoda; class Insecta; order Orthoptera; family Gryllidae; genus Gryllus; species Gryllus longicercus. The sequence goes on from JAZDUA010000090.1 coordinate 3,130,604, forward strand.
GATCGCGATCAAGAAATGTCGAGTTTGACCTTACGAAGAAATATTTGCAAGAAATTGGTAGAACAGACCAACAATCTATGGGAAGATAGTGCGTCATGACGCAAATGAACCCTCTTCGCAGTGGCGAAGAACAAGTTAGAGGTCATTGCAATCAGAAAGATAAAAAAACCAAAACCCGCTCTCAAATCTCAGCACCTTGGTGGAAGTAGTACACAACAAATTTTCTAAGCCTCAAACCAACGCGATTGTGGAAAATATGACACTTGCGACATTTTTTCTTCACGTACTACTCGAATAAAAGTATATGGCGATTCGTAGAAGTTGAAACTTATGCAAGTTTTGTGTTGGACACTTAGAACACCTTACGAAAAGGAGGCTGTTTCCCATATTCCTACACTAAAAGAGTTACAATTGTTAGCTTCTGCAAAGGGTCTGTGAGATCGTCAATCTTTTTAGCCACGTAAAAATAACTACAGATAGTGACATGGATAGTACATAAAGTCATTGCCACGTACTTTGAAACACGAAAAAGGCTTGAGTTTATATCTGTATCTTGGAAAGAATTCCAGAAGAGAGTTCGATTTTTTCTTACTTAATGTTTCAAAAATGGCCAATTCCAAAAATTTTGCTTTGACCCAACCAAAAGTAACTCACTCGAAATGAGTCGTGAAGACGCAGTTATCACCAAGGCGCCATGCTTACACATCCGCCACATGGAAGTGCACAGGAACACTAACGCTGGCGTCGGGTCAGAAAGGGCAATTCCATGAAACAGATATGTCAACGGCATTTTTCCTTGCACACTCTGAATAGGAACATTCCCAGAAGAAATTACATGGAACCCGCATCATCCGTAGCTCGACGTGTTCTCGGAATATAAAAAGAGTAAATGATTTCGGATCGCTGCCAGTAGTTAAGGGTTAAATGCCTAAACTTATGCATAAATGACATAAAATGATGCAAGTGTTGTATTCTCCATGGGAGAGCAACCGTTTCACTCCCTTCCGTAGTTCCGCCAGCGGCCGCGAGATTGCGACTGAACCGGATGGATCCAGAGCGCAGCGTCGCGTCGCGTCGCGATGCGTAGTGCCCCCGGAGCTGAACATTCGCGTGCGAGGCGTAGTGCTGCGCGAGTTGCGGAGAACGAACGCACGGGGGTCTGGAGCGGCGGTGGCGGCGGTGGCGGCGGTGGCGGGGAAGCGGGCGGCGGGCGGCGGGGCCACGCGTGACGCGCCTCCGATGGAAATAGACGCGGCCCGCTCGTGGCCGGCGGCGGCGGCGGCGGTGGCGGCGTCGTTGGCGGAGGCACCCTCCGCGCCGTCGGCCCTCAGTTCCGCCGCGTGCCGAGCCTCTGCCCGCCGCCGCCGCCGCCGCCGCCTCCGTCGGCACCAGCCCGGCGCTGCCCCGCGCGTCCATGCGTTGCGGCCTGCGAAACTGTCTCCTGCTGACCATCCAAGGTGACTATCCCCGGCCACGTGACGAGCCCGGCTACGATGGCGGGCGCACCGCTCCACGCGGTTCGCGCGTCAGCTGTTCTCGTGTCAGAGCACGCGTCGCTGGCGGCTGCCAGTGAATGGCTGCAGTGGGGTAGTTTTTGTGTAAATGAAAATACGCGTGTAATATCTTTTAGAATCTGTAGCTTCGTTTATTCTGATTTATCATTAGTCATTATTTTTGCTTTAACTGACAATAGTAAAGAATCGATATAATACTCTATCCAGGCTATCAAAGGTCAGATATGATGATCATGGCGAAGCCACACAAAATCACTCTCGTGAAATGAAAAAAACTTGGACTTGGCAATGCCAGATTCCTTGTTTACGTAGCATGCCGGACCAGTGCTACAACGTATAGTCTTCTCGGAAAACTGATGTAATTATGCAATAGGGAGTCGTGGTCTTCTTTTAATGGGGTTTGCCTATGAGAAATATGAATTTGTGAGAATTGTCATAAATGTCAACAAACATAATTATTTTACTTTAGAATTACTGCATCATCATAATATTTGTATATTTGTGTTAAAATGGTCATGCTTACATTTTCCTTTTGAAGAGTATTGGTTAGCTCATCTTGCATGCTACATCAGTACTTTTAACTAAATATCTTTTAAAAGATCATTATTTATCTGTTGTATTTTTTCTCCTAAATAAATAGCATAATATGTAAACAATGTTACGATGCTGAAACGCGTGTGATGTGATGCAATCTATATCTACCTCTGTCACGTCGTATATTGCTCTCTCTCCCCTCTCTCTCTCCCTCTCCCTCTCTCCCCCTCTCCCTCTCCCTCTCTCTCCATCTCTTCCCTCTCTTCCCTCTCTCTCCTCTCTCTCTCTCATCTGTCATCTGTACTCTCTACCACTTCTCCCTCTCTGACCTCTCCGTCTCTCTGTCACCTTCCGTCTTCTCTCTCTGCTCTGTCCTTGACTGGTGGGCGACTGTCTTTGACTGGCACTTTCTCCTCCCTCTCTCTCACCCTTTCATTTTCTTCTTCTTCTTCTTTATCTTTATCTTCTTCTTGTTCTTCTTCTTCATCTTTATCTTCTTCTTGTTCTTCTTTTTTTCCCTTTTTTCTTTCTGACTCTTTCAGAAATCTCTTAATGATGTTACTACAAAGAACAACATGAATATTCCTACCCCCCTGTGACCAGTCACAGACGAGTAAAAATATTTTCTCGTTACGGCAACAAGTGACAATTTGATAAAATCAGTGAGTCTATCGGGTACGAAGATGATCAGTGCTGATGAAGGAAAGTTGGGGCACTCTGAAATCTGGGAGTCTTTATACTGCATACATCACTGATTGTTTTAATTGCAACTTCTTTTTGCGGACTTTGGTAGGGATTTAGGCTGTCATATGCTGCACTGGGAATCGATAATGTGAAGTAAGAGTTCTCGCATTTAGAGATCATAGATCGTGATTTTTTTTTTATTTCAGTTTACATGGTACCTATCAAATGGCTGAATCACTCAGCTATTACTGCCTTGTGATTAAAATGCAAGATGCCTGGCACTTGCGACACGCTGCTATACTACTTGGGATGGGTCAGCGTCGCTGTGATGTGGTTGAATGTTCGTGGGCGAATGTGGAACACAACGTATATCACCGCGCCATTCATCCTCCTGACGGCTGAATGAAAACACGCGAAGCCCAGACGCCTGAATCACGGGTGAGCTGGTCGGCTTCGGAGAATACGCAGGCGTGTCCAAGGCATCCTTTGGTGCGGTTCCTCCGATACCTGTCAAGGGGGGCTGACCGGGCCAAAACATTTTAGTGGTGTAATGATTCCAGTTAATTGCTTCGCGAACAAAAATAAAATAGCTAGGAAACTTAATGTTTCTAAAACACTGCTCGTAACCTGGCCAGTGTTTCGTGACTCTTCAACAGTTTTAATACCAATCACATTCAACTGTAATACATACCCATTACATTCAACTGTAATACATACCCATCACATTCATGATTGAAATAAATAGCCCACTAAATAAAAATACCGTTCGCACAGAGTGGCAACTGATAAGCCTATCAGATTTGCTGTAGACTTCTTCAATATGCCATGTCTTCAAAGAGCATTTATTTGTAATTATTCATTTCACGACCATCATCACCATCTTGTCTCTATTATTGACATCTCATCATCCCCTGCCTTTCATCTAAGCTAAAGTTCGAGTGTAAGGAATCGTAAACTGAGGGATGTGTTCTGTCACCGCTGCCCTTACAATGCAAAACTAACCCATATCCCGTTCGGTGAGACGTTATTCGGGAATGGCCCCCTTTTGCCAATGTTCCACTGAAATCCTGAATTCTGCCGTTCATGGAAATTATCAGCTTCTGTTTCTGTTGCCACATTATCCACCTACTCGTCTACCTCTTTGCCTTTTCCTCCACCGACACTATCTTTATCTTCATTGTAAGTGCGGCCGACTCCAAATGTGACCTCATTTTTTGACCTCATTCTGTAAAGAACTAATCTTCTGAGCTTCGAAATTTGAGACGTATCTTATCGACGAACATCAATTAACACTCCCGCTTACGATCCGCTACAAACATTTTGAACCAGGATGAATTTCTTGGTTATTACGAGATAGTTCATATTGTTGTGTTATACCTGCAAAATAAAATAATATCAGTAACGTGGAGTATATCAGTAACTTTGTGTTTTACGAGTATAAATTACCGCAAACTCTGAAAAAAATCTACTTCGAGATTCACTTCGTATTGTTTTAGCCTTTGAAGATTGAAGTACTGCAGATAAAACCTACTAACGGGCGTGGGTTAAGACGTCTCTAAAATAACCTTTAACGCATTTGTTTTCCCACTTTTTGAGCCTTCTGTACAGTTGACGGGCTTTAGGAGATCTTACTGACGTTGCCGTAAGCGGGAGATCTTACTGACGGCGGTAAGAGCCATACTTTGTGCGAATATTTCCTCGATATTTTCTATTAATAGAGCTAGTGCATGATCTTCATTTCGAAAGGAGGCTGAGTGAACCTTTGCGTGGAGTCCGCCTCGTGCTTAGTAGATGAATTGGAAGGGGAACGGGGGTGGGGGTGGCGCTTGCCGGATGCAGGGCGTATCAGCCGCCTCCAGCCAGCTCCGGGTCGGGCCCTCGCTCCAGATACCGCGTCCTCTTGGAGAGGCCCGAGCAGATCCCGGCTGAGCGCGTTTGGCTTTGACGATGACGGACGAGTCTAAGATCAGCTGAGAGCGGCGCCGCGAGGGGCGGGGGGCGTGGGGGCGGGGGCGGGGTGGGGCGCAGTGCGCAGGCGCGTCTTGGGGGCCGCTCCGGCGGGCGGCGCTCGCGGAGTGAGAAGGCGGGGCGGGGCGGCGCGCCCTCTCGCGAGAGACGCTGGACGCGCCAGTCGTTTTATTGTTGGCGGATCCAGGTGGCTCGTCATCTCTCTTGATGCCGCGCGTGTGTCGCAGGATCGTTTCGGGGATGAACTCGGGATTGTATGGCATCATCAAGCTTCATTTGTTTTTGATAATTTCGTGTCTGTGATTTGCTGGTGGTTGGGCAAACATTTTCACGTTTCCAGTTTACTGAGAATCGAAAACTGATGTTCACTTCTGTTGGTTCTCGGAGTACATAGTCCTGCAAACATCCACGTCATGAAGATGTGTTGTGAACGTGTTTCTTGTGCGTTAAGTGACAACCAGACAGTTTGTGTTATAGTTGCCAATTTCCCCCAGATATACGGACGCAGTAATGATTTGTGACAGTAAAGTGTTTAATTTGTAGGACTAGTTGATTTCGTTTATTTCGCTGCAACGCACACCAGACGTCACGAGCTATTTGAGCAAAAAAATACTGGATGGATTTGAGACTGTGTTTCAATTAGAAGAGATTGTTCTACCATATTTCGTCACCTTGTGAGCAACTACATACGTAAATAGAAAGGACAAAGGCGTGTGAATGAAAACCTAAACCAAGAGCAATTTCGATGTGCCTTCAGATCTTGATTTATCCTTTGAATAGTGTGCTATACAATGAAGAGGTGCTAATAGTGTTAAAAAAATATGTGTTTCAGAACATTTTTATAAACTATTTTCCTCGCTCATGAACAGCGGTCTGGCTTAATCCTGACCTTCAGAAAAGTACAACGCATCTAAAGAGCTACAACTAGCCTCATCGACTGACCACCGCTTTCAACCTACTCTCTTGTCGTAAATCGCGTTCAGAGACAAACCGACGTGCGTGCTCACACGCCATTCACGCGGCCTAGACTCGTGTGCGTGTGTGAGGGGCATCTGCGCGCCATGTGCCACGTGCCACGCCTCGCCACATCTCTCCACGCCATCACGCGTTGACGGATCACGGAGCCATGACGCTGGACCTGTCCAAGTACCATACCTGCGCAGGTACGCACACGGCCAGAAGCGGCGAGCGCCGTTGTTTTCAAGGAGCATGCGAATTTTGCAATATTGGTGAAGGGCCTAGAATAATAGAACGGGCGTTGTATGAATCAAAATAATTTGATAAATTGTGATAGGTTTACGGACACACTAATTTAAAAAACGCCACTAATTTCGTAAGATTTTTTTCGAGATGGATAATTGTCTCTTGGAAAGATTTCAGAAATTTCATTCATATCTGTGGTAGACATCAGCCGCTCATCAGGCTGCTTTGTTCAAGACTGCGCCGCTACTGAAGACACTCCCACATAATGCGGACCAATTCTGTGGATCGTTTCATTCAAACTGAGCACAGCCCTTCCGCCCAAAAAACAACACACGTCAGCCAGCTAGTCTGTATAGTTAAATAATTTGCGTTTCTAATACTGTACTGTTATATGGAGTTAACGCGGCCAGAAAACAAAATAGCCACTCGAAAATACCGGTGGCCGTTAAGGATTTAACAGTCTGCCGTCCGTTCAGAACATTGGAAACAAATGAGTTGTGGCTAAAGATGACGTAAAAGTTCACTTATTCCAAGAAATTGTATTTTTTTCTGTTTGTATGATTTTTTTTTCTTACAGGAAGATATTATTACAAAAAGTATTGAACAACACAAGGCCGATAAAAAAATAAGAGACTCAGTTGGTTATTTGCTGTGTATCGGCCTATTGACGTTAATAACTATAAAAGACGTAAGGGTTGCGGTCGGAAGTCCACTTCCGCGACGGCAGCTTGAGGCCACACGGGCAGCGCTGGGCGGGGACGGGGCCAGGGCGGACGTCGGCTGTCGTACTGTTATGCGAGCGCCGCTCTTTTGTTTTGCCGACCTGTCACAAGCGTCCCGCGTTCGACGCCCGCCTGTCGCTCGGGGGCATCCGTCGCAGCGTTCGCGCCAGCGCCGCGAGGTGGCGGCGTGGGGCGTGGTGCGAGGGGGGGGGGAGAGTCCCGGGCGGCTGCTAGCGGCTGAGTGATGTTCGGTTCCTGTCCGGGTTACGCCCGTGACGACGCGCACTGTGAAACGTATATCGGGTTTGTGAAAACACCATCGCGCGGTGTGAAAGAAGAGGAACGATGTGTATTTGAGGTGTCTGCGTTGTGTCGGGTTTGCTCTTTTTGCACGAGGCTGAGATGCGTCTGTAATTTCGCGTTCACTGGAACAATTAATTAATTTGTTAGATTATCCGTATACTTTTTATTTTATACCTTATCTTTTATTCGATCGCTTTATAAACTGCTGAGGTTACTACTAACTACTATTATTTTATACAATAGTAACACAATATTTTATGAAATGTAACAAATATAGAATTATTAAGCAGAAACATTTGTTTAGTAAAACAGTAATTTAAACCACTTCATTAAAATCAGCAATTTTAAGATATTTTAACATTGATTTACAACCTACGATTAAAGTAAATGTTTTATGAATATTGTTTGATGCCAACAATTCTTATGTTTGCTTTGTTTTGTTTGTTACAATGTTAAACAAATGCGTCATATTCTCCTTCCATTCAACTAGAAAATAATTTGTTTTAACAAATATTTCATAAGAAAATCAATAATCCTTTGAAAGAAAGGATGGGGAAATTCAAACAGAAATACATATTGCGGAGAATGTAAAAAAAAACAAAAGTTTCCTGAATCCGATGATAAAAACTCAAATAGAAAAATGTGTAGACTATTTATAAAACACATAAAATCCCTCTTATAGAACAAATGTTAAAATCGTGTTTTAGAGGTAATGTATGGAGAATACATAATCTTTACGTAGTATGATTCATCGTTAAGGAACGTAGTATTCTGACGTAGACGGTCACAGGCAGCGGCTGTATTTCAACGCAGTTAAAAATGTGCGGACTTAAGTCATTGTATGTTATGACTTCGCATTTCTCTTCGCGTCAGTATTTTATTATCTTGTTGGCCTCTTCACTAAACACATTCCATTTTGCACAATATCAGTTTGTAAACTTGCAAATGGTAGATTTTACAACGTTCCAATAATTTACAACAAAAAGAAAGCTTCCGTGTTAATTTAAAATAAATGTGATTTTACCATTAACTAGTGTCATTTTCAACATATAAAAATGCTGCTCTCCGTTTAGCCAGCCGTCACAACCTTCTGAAGAGAGGCAAAGAAAGTAAACAAAGATCTACAGTAACAAATATTTTGAAAACTCAGGATGGCGTGAGGTGGGAATGTGGCGGCCTACTTCACGGAATATCAATGATATGTGCTGAATAAATTGTTCCATGGTTTAGAAGAAGTCTTCCAACGGTTGTTTGTTTGTGTGAGCGCTCACGAAGAATTTTATGAGCCCTGTGTCGGAGGATGTTAAAATGCCGCCTCCTCGTGTGCTCCTCAACAGGTTCACGGCAGCTACTGCTTTTCACCGTGTTCTGGGAGATTGTTTATACAAGCGTATGCGGTAATGTAAAGTACTTTATGGTATTAACACGTCCATGGGTAGCATATATTGCACTAACCTTGTACAGAAAATCTTAGAGATTTTAAGCAGTTATTCCCTTCTCGTAAAGTGCTTTAAACATTTGCTAAAATAGAAAAGAAATTTCGTGATGACTTGGTGCGAAAGTTAAAAAAATAAATGTTGAAATGTTGTCAAAAATCAGATGAAATATTATTTCCATCATAAACTTTGCATCAGAAATTGAATGAAGAAGCAATATATATGTTCTTCTGTAAAGTACAACAGTATGTTATAATTGATAAAAAGGTCAGCAATAAATGTTTAGGAGTTATTTAAAATGTTTCAAATTAAAGGTGGATATAAAGGGTTCCAAAATAGACTTAATTTTTTCGGCGCAGATATCGTATGTCGAGTAACAAGAATTCAATTCTTCTTAAATTTCTACTGTCGCGCAAGAGTGCACAGTGTAAGTCAACACAGTCAAATGCTGGATCACTTTGACAAAGTGAGAATTGAGAAAAAAAGAGATAAAATCTCAAAAAAAGTCGGAGTATCGGCAGTATGTAATACCATGTTTTAATTTAATCCTTAACTTATCAATAATTCGAAATCAAGATCAATAATTCACATATATATTATTCCACAACATGATTAACAAACGTGTTTCGAATTCTCAAATATTCATTCATCGAGGCTGAATGTAAACTTTGACCGCTTGTTCTACTACGTGGCGTTCTTCTTCACTGCCATGATCTTATGCTTTTCCTACTAAATTGCACTCCTGATCGATCTCATATGTTGACGCTTTTGAAACCGAGATGTGTTGAACGTTTCCTGATAGTTTTCTAAATTCGTCCAAAGCAACTAAACTTAGAATATATACTTATACAATTATAATCATCTTCTGATATTAAGAGTTTAAAAAAATTCAATATACCATCTAAAGAGAGATACCTAGAGAACTGAATATCATTCTATTTAAAAAGTAAAAGAGAAAAGCACGTCTTATGTGTGGTTCCTAAAACGTTCCAAAAATGACTACTTGTTCTTTCTCGCTTTACTTTTGTAAGAAGAGAAATTTTTGTAATTGTTCACCGAAAATCGGCGATTTTTCGACAGAAGTAATTTAACTCTAGAGATTTAAGTAGATGTTTTTGGCTCGAGACGTTGGACCTGAAGGGTTAAAAATCGCCTGATGGGGGAAAAACATAAAGTAACTTCCACAGTGCACACAAAACTGTATATCGTTACTTAAGCAAACGAGAACACGAAGTACCTTTAAATATTAAATATTTCTTGCTTCTGTATATGTAATTAGTCTTCATGGAGATACTTACCTCTAATGATCCTTACAATCTCTAGCGTACATCAAAAGTGAAAAGACGCATTCTAATCGACAGTTGTCAGTATGGCGTCAGAATAACAAAACAGAGTGCGTATGTAATTACTACTGGATACTTCTCATTGTAGAGGTTTGTTCGTACAAAGTGATAGCTGTGAAGTTTCTACGGAAATTCTCTAAAAAGCTATCAAAGCTACGGACAGTTTTTTTACAGTATATTCTTGAGAAATATATGAAAATGAGTATTTTTATTTGCGAATTAAAGAAAAATAAATGTGAATTACGTAAATAAAAAGGTACTTTTAGGTTACATGCGTATTTACCGAAAACTGTATAGAAGATTCTATTTCATTAAAAAATAATATTTGGCCGTTTAGCCTTTTACATCTGTTACTGCAAAGTACGGCTTACTAAAGAAGCTTCTAACTACCAAAGAAAATGTGTATATATATATATATATATATATATATATATATATATGCCATAAGAGTGACTGATGTGAATTTTAAGTTCACGGGAACTTTTCGAAATTATAATTTTCATATTCATTCAACAAAATATTTGTATCGAGTTACTATCCTTATTATATTTTTGTCATTTTCCATCCTCTTAAGTTAAATGAATTGAACTCATTAAACTAAACTAGTATTTTTGTTGTTTCGATAGTTGAGCGGGCATCAAGTAATTCAAAAGGCCCGTGCGAGCTTAAAGAATCCGAAAGCACCGCAAGGGTATGAAGTTATTACATATTTTGTTTCAAGTCCATAAAGGCACAGTAATGAACTAATAAACCATAAAAACTCTTATTACAGGGCCCTTGTAACGAAATGTAGGATACATTTGGTTTCTTTATGTACCACCTTACTTCCTATAACATGTATAGTCATAATCCGTGGTTTTTGGGTCCTCAATACAGAAACATTGATTGGTGGCAAAATGTCTGTCTGTGATGGCACATTGACCGCCAAATTGTTTCAAATTTGGTTCCCTCGTTTCGAATAAAGCACTTTCGATATTTCTTGAAAGCATTTCAGAGGAAAATATCATACATTTCAAACTTCGCGCCTAGATTTCTTCCAAGTTGACCATCACTCACTTATTTCGCACAAATTTCCTTGATGTAGATTGTCAACTGCTTCCTGTTAGTTCGGAGCGTCACCGAAAGATCGCATCGGCTCCAGGGCAGCTCCTCGTGCGAAAAAAATGTGTGCACATTGTCAAACTTCTTAGAATCCACCGATTTCCATTTTAGACACTACGAGCTCGCATTGTCATTAGAGGCTTATTGCAGAAAGCTCAGTAAAAAAACGTGTTGAACACATTCAAGGTTCGATTCAGGGTGTGCCAGGCAACCTTTCTGCAGCCTAACAAACAGTAAAAAACGACGAAATTTGTAATGAAACATTTCATTTCGTTTGGACAGAGGTAACCATGACAATCTCTTCAATACTCGTTGATTCTTTCTCCAAGTAACAATCTTTGTCAATTGTGTCGTTTCTTTTCCAAAACACTCCTGTCTGATGAAAAATTATCGATGTTCCTCGCAGTTCCTGCTAATTGCTCTCCCAATGTATCTACGAGTATTTCGCATCCTCAACAGTCTGCCGCTGTCTGTCTGTCTCTGTCTGTCTGCCCATCCGTCCGTCCGTCTGTCCATGGACAATGCTAGCGACTAAACAGTTCAGACGGTTTTCTCCGAAATTGATACTTCTCGATCGATCTGAACGAACTCCAGCCCCTTCATTGCAAGATTCATGTACAGTTCGTGACATTTATAACTTTTAATATACAACTGACATAATAGACATGGCACGTTGAATGGACTTGCTAAATGGAATGCCATTCAAAATAATTGACGACGTTATTGTTTTGATCTTGTTCATGTACAGCCCTGAGGATTGAAATAAATTTTCGTAAACATAAGCATTCCACGCATTGAAAAACAACAGTTTTTAATAATCTACTTTTAAGATATTTATTTTTTACTGATATATTATATCTTACTGCCTTCTACACGAAGCTCGATATAGCCAGCCTGGATCGAATGGATCGTAGGTACGAGGGAAATATCAAACCAGTTGAATGATATTACATGTTCTCTAATGGAGGAAATTATGGGGGGGGGGAAATGTGAAAAGACAAACCAAGTCAAGTTAACATGAGTTAACTAGTAAGTAAATAAATATGAAACAATAAAATTAGGTAAGAAATAAAATTGTGCAGTTTGTACTACGGGCGTTAACTGGTTCTAATGATCTCGGGCGAATAAAAGTCCCCAAGCCAACGGCTCTCGGTCATTTTGTCACCGCACGATCATTTGAACCTTTATCACGTCCTTGGTGCATAAATAACCATACCTTATTGTTCCTATGTCTGGGTGATACTGGTGCCCATTTGACTCTGCTTCTGGAGTTGGCGTTCTTGCTCTTGCTGTTGCATGGCGCGTGTCCATTGGTGAGGGAGTTGCCTGAGAGCTCGCGAGCGCGCTCGCGTTCAGCCCTAAGGCCACGGCCAGCGTCGACGCACATCGCGGACGTCGCCGATGGGACGTGAATTTTCGCAGCGGTCCTCCCCGCCCCGCCCCGCCCCTCCCCGGCCCGCCCCTCCGCGGCGGCCGCGCGCGCCAAAATAACCCGCCCCGCCTGGCCGGTCCAGGCCCCCCGCACAGAATGGGTCAGCGTCCGCCGGCCGCAGAGAAAGATCCCAAAAATCCGTTACAACTATTCAACGGGAACACCGATGTACTTCAATTACCAAACAAGTTGAGAGGGCAACGGTATAGGTAGTTATGCAGACAAGAATGGTCCGACGAGACCACCCGTTTCATCGTTTACAGATGACGTTCATTGGTCGTTGGAATCGCTCACATAGGAAGATCGCAATAATGTATCAAAACTCATTCGATTGCTGATGGATTGATTACTTAGAGATTCCGAGCGCACCAGCTGCTACTATAAATAGTCCCGTAAATGAAATGCATGCTTTTGTCGCTGGAGGAGACGATTTTCCACCGCTGAAGGGCGATATCCGGAGCCAATCTACAATTTGGCCTTGCGGGTATTTTCCCCAAACAGCTCTCTTCCACAATTGGGGCACACACAGCCGTGAGAAGTTCCAGTCAGGTCTCCTCGTATATGTGATGGTGTAATGCATGTAAGTGTAAAGGATAGGATAAGGAAAAGATGGGAAAGATCGCGCGCGGTCGTTTTGTTTGGGTACTGCTCCCGCATTCGTCTGGTGCTGATGGGAGAAACCACTGATCGAATTACCCGGGCGCTGATAGATGAAGAAAATGATATCTGACCTTTAGTTATTTTGTGGCTGTTTGATGTGCTTCTAGGAATGGTGAATACGCGTGTATTCAATCAATGTTTGCTGTTTTAAATGTGATTTGTGTAATTAAAATTAACAAGCTACTTTGAATTATTTCATTCGATCCTTATTATGTTCTTATTCTAAATTCTGTACTACATATTATTATCACACTATTTTCGTTGAAAATTCATTGTATCTTCAGTCGTTTTTGTGAAAGTCTCTTGTCTAGCCCAGTCAATCAACCGCCACGTTTCGTGTCTGTTTACATCGAAATTATTATTGTAATTTTTCACATTTGGTCGGAATATACATGGATGAAACAATTTGCCTGATAATACGTCTGAAAATATTTTAATTCTATTTATAAAATTACAATATTTTGTGAAATAAAACGCTTTGAAATTATTCTCATGATCCGTCAGTAGGTACTCAAAACACAAGAAAGCTCTTTAAGTTTTTAGAGATAACATTGAAACACTGTTACGTGTGTGTGCTGTTATTCATCATTATAATCTCAAACAGTTTACAAATTATTTTCAGATAAATCAAAAATTTATTTTTATGAAATTGATTTGAATATCGCGTATGGTGTTGCGTCATTCTTTCAGGAGACCATTCCAAAAAGTCACAACGACAAAACTTAATAGAAGTTTGAAGAATTTGATCCGTTGCTTCCTGTTAGCGAATACTGCTATTTTTAACGCAGCAGTAAAAGCAATTTGCAATAAACATGCCTAGATCCCTCTCTGTCTATCCTGAGACTCTTCAAACATCTCTTGCATTTAAGAGCATCCGAAAGCTCAGAGCGCCGCAGTAAACATTGCACATTCGATCTTCCGCTTCTCCATCCAGACTCTTTCCGCTTGTCTCGCACAGGCTATCGCGTTCGCTGAAACTCACCCTTTCTGTTGGGGGCCTGCGTTCTGTTATTCCAGTGAGAACCTGGCTGTTACTTCTAGGCTGTCCGGGTGACGCCGCGTCGTTGGCAGATAGGCCGACGTTTCGTTAGAAGTAATGGACTCGAGCCGCGGAAGCCTACGTGTACAGAACTTGGCTGTGTTTTTTTGTGGTCAGTTCTCAATCCTCCAAACCCTGCAAAATAAAGTCATCCGCACAGCCTACATTTCAAATATACAAATTCACAATGACCAAATCCTCCCTCCAGTTGCCCAGCACATCACCCGCCTCTCCAAAAGATTTTTCAACAAACTCCATAATCTCCCTTTCCGACCGACATTCTCATTAGGAAAAACTATTCATCATCTAAACCGCATCCCCCCCCAGATTCCCCAAAGATAAATTCCGCCCTCCGTAACTGCAGTTCTAACCTCACATCATAAGCTCTTTTACCGCACTCATTTCACAAACCACCAGCAAAAGCTTCTAAACATCTCACCATGATTTTCTTTCCATTGAGGAGCCCAGTGGGGTCACCCTCTTTATTTTTTACTGTACTTACATTATTACAGCCAAACAATTCTGTATAGTGACAATGTACTCTGTATGTAATAAAAAAAACTTTAAAAAACAAAAGTTTCCATTCCTACAAGGCGGGGACACTGTGCAAATTTACCTCTTCGAGGCCACGTGGTTTAGTACAACTCACAATTTAATCTGGTAACAGAATGCACAGAAGTGATTTTGATAGGTAAATACCACTGTGCTACAACGATTAATATTTACTAAGACTACTTCAGGAATGAAATAAAAAAATAATATTAAACTACTACTTTCCTTGTTATATTGAATCATTTATCATAACAGTTCAATTAGTGGCACATAGGGGCTTTAATGCTGTGATAGTGCTAGTGGCCATGGAACAACAATATACTCGTATCATAAAATAAAACTACTTAACTACCTAGTTGTAGTTTTACTTTTTCACATTCGCTTATATACACGGAGAAATACACGTTTCTTTATACTTAAAGAAAGTTACGCAATGCTGCGACGTAGTATAGTGACGTGTTTTTGAGAGAAAAACTCATTTTGTGACCCTCTTATACCATAAAAGAGGCTTTTTCTTGCTCTTATATGTATCCATGCATGTACGTTTTGTGCGTTTCGCTAATACGTAGCGTAATCAGATTCCATTTTTCTGGGTTCCTTAATACTGAAAAGGCTGTTGCTTTTTTTATAACGTCCGTCCACCCACCCACCCGTCTGGCTGGCTGACTGGCTGTCCGGTCGGTGGGCCAGCGGTCTGACTGTTGGCCTAGACCTGTCAGTCATCATTAGAAATAATAACACAAACATTAGATGACTTAGGTTAGAAAGCTCTAGATTTGAAGATAGAACATTATCAATAAGGTGTAAATATGAAGTGCAAAATAAATTTATACTTCTATCGACGTCAGTCTATTACATTTCGAAGAGTGAATAACTCAACTTATATGATACTTATTTAATTCTGGATTATTTACAATGTGGTTAATCTCATTTATAATAAGGTCAAACTGGATTTGTCATATATTTTAATAATCTCAAATTTTAATAATATATCTTATCATACTTTTTAAATAATTATTTCTTAAATACAATTCTGAAAACTGTAATTCGATTGAACTTCATTACCTCCAGAATGTGTAACTGTTGAGGTTTATGTCGATGCAGAACAAGTGACTGATTTATATTACTCTGTGACGTTTGTTCTTCATACAAGTATTGTTCCTTTTAAATACGGGTTCAAAGAGGAAGCCCTGTCATGCCTAGTCACTTCTTACTCTAATATCCCACCTTAAATAATTTCTCATTATATTGTGGTTCGTATGGAACGAATCGCTTTTTTCTTCTTTTTCACTTTCTCATCCTTACTTTGTAAGAAGAGAAAACTTTGTAACAGTGCGCCAGAAAACGGGGAATTTTGGCAAAAATACTCTTATTGCCGGGCCCTGGTAAGGAAAATGGATACATTTTGTTTCTATATGTAGATGGAACAACTAAGTGATTACAACCCAATGGAAATAACAGCTTCAGTGGAAAATAAGTTACAAAAACACATTGATTTCTAAACGACGACTTGCTTGCTGCAAAGATGTAGACATATTTATAATCGCCTTTTTAAGCACATACTTTAAAATTTAGCATATGGTTCCATTTTTTTAAAAAATTGACCTTTTATCTTCGTGGTAAAAAATAGTACAAAGACGAAGTATGCTGTAATCAAGTAGCTCCTCTTTAAGCAATCATCCATACGGCATCCTCGTATGTTGCACTGTTGAGATAGAAAGGGTGTTATCACTTGGTTCTTCCACCCTCTGTAGTAAATTACTTCCTCCAACATGATGTGTAGTCAGAATCCATGTTTTGTGGACCCTTGATACCGAAAAATCGATTGGCGGCAAAACGTCCGTCTGTGGCGGCAAAACGTCCGTCTGTGGTCAACACTGCACGCAAACCGTTCTGCCGATTTTCTCCAAAATTGATGTTCGCCAATAGATTTAAATGAACTTCAGATCCCCTATGACTGAAACGGATATTTTCATTTATGAGGGTAATTTGCATGAAGCTTCAAGAAAGTTTTCAAAATTTTCTCAAAACTTTTGAGTGAAATGTAGGTAATTTTAGTTTTTTATACATTTTTTTAAAAAATGGCTCTAAATTTTATCTATGAAAAGACGGCAAAAAGTGGTACGAGCCTCATTTTCAGTAAACTGTATTTTCTAAAAGTATAAATTAAAGCCGCTCCAATTTTTTTCCCACGGATAGAACAAGGAACGCTTAAAAGAGGTCTTAGTTTCGTTGAACTCTCTGAATTATCGAAAACATCAAATGTTGAAATATTTCCAGAAAGTATGTGCTGTTGTAGCACCTCTAGTTCATTTTGTCAGTGACGACACAAGGAATTGAAACAAATCTCACAAAAGAATGCTCACGGAAACAAAAGAACGAAATTACTTCTGTTAGTTAACCAAAAGAAAGAACTGAATGACAAAAGTGATACTTTCAAATTCGTAAACATTGTGGTTGATGATTGTTCCTATTGGTTGTAGTTTCTATTAACTCTGAATTTTTATCTATAATCTAAGAGTAGAAAAGTCGCGAAAATTCCATTTATATCTGACCTTATATATTTAATTTCTTATCTTATAAAATGTAAAAATATTCATTTACATACGTTTTTATTTAAAGACTTTTTTCTTCATAATTCACCAGTTTTCTTTTCATGTTTGTGGCAGTTTTTTATATTCATTTGCTTTTGAGTACTATCGCTCTGTTTCTACGAATTGTGTCCCATTAATTAGTCACTACTTCATCCATTCGTCCATACTCCTTATCATAAATATTTTCTTTCATTTCTGTTTTTCTTCTTGTGAATATTAGTACATACAAACAGCAAAAACTGCTTTTGAACTACTTGAATCATAAGACTCTTCTTAGAATTTTGTTCTATTAAAGTTCCCTTTCTAGTACATATCGGTGGTTGTAGTGCATACGCATAGCGCCCTCCTTTTCTAACGTGCCGTCTTCTTCCGTAGCTTTCATCTCCCACTTCCGTCTGCACCCGACATGCCTGCTCTGGCCTATCCTGCCCTGCCCCTCCCCTCCCCGCCCCGACCCTGGCTCTGCCTTTCCCCCTGGCCACGCTTCGATAGCCACCTCACTTCTTCCCCTGGACCCCGATCTACTCTCCCCCGCCCCTCCCTCCCCCGACCCCCCCTCTGCCACGCCCCTAACCCGCCTCAACTGCGCGTCGGAACTGCCCCAGGTCCCGCCCCAGCCCAGCCACACCCCGCCTTTGCCACTTCACCTCACCCCGCCTCCGCCCCCTCACCCCGCCTCCGCTCCCTCCCCCCGCCTCCCCCTCACTCCGACTCCACCCCCTTCCCCCGCCTCCGTCCCCTCCCCCTGCCTCCGCCCCCTTACGCCGCCCCCCGCCCCCTCACCCCGCCTCCGCTCCCCGGCCTGACGTGGCCTCGCTCTTGTTAGCGCCGGCAGTTGGTCGTAACCCGGCGGCTGAGACCGCGCCCGTGGAGCACTTGTGGCGAAGCGCCATTGACGGCTGTGACTGAGTGCCCGCCTCCCCCTCGGGCTGCTCTCCCAAGCACCCGCCCTTTCCGCCTCACCTGCCGCCCCCGCTCCCTCGTGACCCCTCGGAGAAAATGCCGTCTCAGTGCAGGCTGTATTTTTGTTGGAATTAATAAAATGTTACATTTATTTATGTTGTACTTTTTCTCAAATGTTTCGGCCTCTTTTTCATTGTAAAAAAATGGCCACCCTAACAATAAGCACTAGAGAAGTCAGTCACACAAAAACATTGATGGAATGAACATACACTGATATTCGTCAAAATTTCAACACCCAGAAGTAATGGACGGAATCTCTTGAAATTTGGCAGATGTATAGATCAGTGTGTCCATAAGAAGTGATTAAATTTGCCTAGAGATGGCCTAGCAGCGCCATGTGGGGAGGAATGTGCAAGCTTTCTGCGAAGAACGAGTGTTACCACCGCTTCCCTGGTCTGTACGTTCTCATGAGATGTCGCCCATCCAGCATATCTGGAATGTGATTTGTTGGCAACCTGTTCGTTCTGATCCACCTGCAGCCACTGTCGATGTTTTGTGGCCACGCATAGAAACAGCGTAGCAGATGTTCCCCAGCAGCATATCCAGCTCTCTTTCAATTCACGTCACACCGTCTAGAGGCTCTGATGGCAGCGCGTGTTGGCTTCACGCCGTACTAAATACTCAAGATCAAAATGCAGGTACAATTCTGTGTTTCAAATCATTTGTATATTGCGATATTCCTACTATGTGGAATAAATTTATGTCTTGGAGTTACAAATTTTCCTCAACATCAGTTTAGATTCATCGTCAGAGGAAAAATGCAACAATAAAGGGAATTGTTGTACCACTAAGGGTTTGCTAGTAGAGGTTTTCGTCAGTTATTTTTGTAATATTTATGGTAAATGAAAGGAATTAAAGAACCACGCAACTGACGGAATCAGCGACACTACTGCCTCGCGAAAGACTCCTTGGACGTAGAACGTAAGTTGAAAATTAGTGAATCGGATCTATCTAGGACGTCGCGAATGAGGCGAAAAGGTTTTTCAGAATAGAAGAGTGCGATTTCAAATAAGTAACAAAAATGAAGGAAGTTGAGTGTGAAGATGTAGGGTGTTGAGATTGTATTAAATATTTAGTGAGTGGACAATGCACAACATTGTTTAAATAAAAGACAAAGATGATGACATTTTAAATTCTCGGTTATTGAATATAGTACAATGCCCCTGAAAGAAAAAAACGCAGTAATACTCACCACTGTATTATGTTTTGAGATTATCGTATACTATAATGAACCATAATACTTAGTCCCCAAAAGCTCACTATGATCGCGGTTCACTGCGTTTTCCCTCGTCAGTCGGTCTGCGACATTGTCACCACTCGCAAATTCCGCGATACTTTTCCGAGACTTCTTCCTCGCAGAACCACCCCAGTCGCACACACAGCCCTTGTTAGTCTACAACTATAAGGACTTTCGTCTCTCTTGGCACTTTCGCGTTTCCCAACACCTGCACCGCCTCTCCATATTCCCTATACCCCCGACAGGTATCGCTTCTCCTTCCTGGTTTATCGCCCTTTCTTCTCACAGTGCACAGCCGTTTCACCCTCCTCGGCAATCTACTGTCGACTCGTGTCAGTGCCACTCTGTGCTCGCTGCAACTGCTTTGTTTCCGCTCGCCGCCCACGCCCCTTCTCCTGGGACGACACTGGTCGTTTCTCGTCGCTCGCTGTTAACCTCCGCGGTTTCCGTGCCGTCTAATTGCAGAGAGACGGTGCCTCGACTCTGAGAGAACGTCGTCAATGCCAAGCAGAGCGGAAGTGCAGGGGTAGACGTGTCTGGAGGCGAACAATGAAACAGGGACGCATCGGTATTCGGCAAAATTAACAATGAAATCTTGAAAAACTTAACGTGCAATTCCACATTTTCTTGGAATTTTATTCATGCCCCTTCTATTTACCACAAATTTTCGACCACAGGAACCTTGATAAGACTCAATATTTGGTTGACGTACCCTTTCCTATTCAGACGAGAGATACTCCTCTATTGTAATTTGTTCTAACCCCCGCAGAGTGTATTATATTTCATTATAATTCTTATTTCCTGCTGAAAACATTAATTAATGTCAGTTTTAGTACACCTTAACAACGGGATATCACCTTTTAGACAGAGTGAACGACAAAAGGCGGAATGAACGGCGAGAAAGCTTCATGACTTGTGACTAATAATTGCGTTCTATTTTCTTCCCGTTCCGTGAAACAAGTAAATGTAACTGCGTTTAAAAAAAGCATATCTAGGACGTATCTCCATCCATTTTCGGAACTAAAAGGCAGTTAGATGACTATCTTATTAATATCAAAAACTTTAACTTTCGTCGTAATACCTATACGACATATGTTCTGCCACTCAGTCCCTTCGTTAGTCCGGCGAATCCAACCAACATTCGGTACGTTTGTCACTGTCTGTTCGCCAGTCTTTCCGTCCGTCCGACAATCCGTAGGTCCATCAGTACGTCCGTCCGACAAACTGACTGTCCATGAGTCAGCCTGTCAGACAATCTGTCATTCCGTTCCTCAGTCCGTCCATAAATCTGTCTGTTCGTCAGCTCGCCAGTCAGTTCATTAGTCATTCAGTCAGTCCGCCATTCCGTCGGTCAGTAAATCCTCCGGTTTGTAAATCCGACTGTCCGCTTGTCCGTCTGTCCGCTAATCCGCCGGTCCGCTAGACCCGTAAGTCCGCTAGTCCGTCGATCCGCAGGTCCGCCTGACCGCTAGTTCTTCTGTCAGTCCGTCAGTCTGTCCGTCAGTCTGTCCGTCAGTCTGTCCGTCAGTCTGTCCGTCAGTCTGTCCGTCAGTCTGTCCGTCAGTCTGTCCGTCAGTCTGTCCGTCAGTCTGTCCGTCAGTCTGTCCGTCAGTCTGTCCGTCAGTCTGTCCGTCAGTCTGTCCGTCAGTCTGTCCGTCAGTCTGTCCGTCAGTCTGTCCGTCAGTCTGTCCGTCAGTCTGTCCGTCAGTCTGTCCGTCAGTCTGTCCGTCAGTCTGTCCGTCAGTCTGTCCGTCAGTCTGTCCGTCAGTCTGTCCGTCAGTCTGTCCGTCAGTCTGTCCGTCAGTCTGTCCGTCAGTCTGTCCGTCAGTCTGTCCGTCAGTCTGTCCGTCAGTCTGTCCGTCAGTCTGTCCGTCAGTCTGTCCGTCAGTCTGTCCGTCAGTCTGTCCGTCAGTCTGTCCGTCAGTCTGTCCGTCAGTCTGTCCGTCAGTCTGTCCGTCAGTCTGTCCGTCAGTCTGTCCGTCAGTCTGTCCGTCAGTCTGTCCGTCAGTCTGTCCGTCAGTCTGTCCGTCAGTCAGTCTGTCCGTCAGTCTGTCCGTCAGTCTGTCCGTCAGTCTGTCCGTCAGTCTGTCCGTCAGTCTGTCCGTCAGTCTGTCCGTCAGTCTGTCCGTCAGTCTGTCCGTCAGTCTGTCCGTCAGTCTGTCCGTCAGTCTGTCCGTCAGTCTGTCCGTCAGTCTGTCCGTCAGTCTGTCCGTCAGTCTGTCCGTCAGTCTGTCCGTCAGTCTGTCCGTCCGTCTGTCCGCCAGTCTGTCCGCCCGTCTGTCCGCCCGTCTGTCCGTCCGTCTGTCCGTCCGTCTGTCCGTCCGTCTGTCCGTCCGTCTGTCCGTCTGTCTGTGTCTGTCTGTCTGTGTCTGTCTGTCTGTCTGTCTGTCTGTCTGTCTGTCTGTCTGTCTGTCTGTCTGTCTGTCTGTCTGTCTGTCTGTCTGTCTGTCTGTCTGTCTGTCTGTCTGTCTGTCTGTCTGTCTGTCTGTCTTTCTGTCTGTCTGTCTGTCTGTCCGTCTGTCCGTCTGTCATTCACTTTGTCACTAATGCGCGCTGACAGCCGCTCGCTGACAGCCGCTCGCTGACAGCCGCTCGCTAACAGCCGCTTGCTAACAGCCGCTCGCTAACAGCCATTCAGTGTAGAACCTCCTCTTTTTAATACGAAATCCTTTTCTCTATTCTTGAGAATAATATGATTGTCGAAGGAAGCTTAAAAATAAAATATTCTTATTTTAGATTAAGTGTTTAATAATTTGCGAGTGAATTTCGCAATGTCCGCAATGCAAGATTTAGAGAAGTCAAATGTTCATTATTTTTTTTATAAGTCAAAATGCCGTTTGGTTTATACTGTAATCAACGAAACAAAATGCTTTCTGAACCAATTTTCGTACCTGCTGTGATTGGGATGGATGTGGCGATGATGAACAAAAAAAACGAATTTCATGAAAAAACATTTAATTAAAACTAATATTATGAAGGTAACTGACATAAATGAACAAATGTAATAAATAATTGTTTTTGATCATTTTTTTCTTTTTGCTACGAAGTTGAGACAAAGCTGTGTAATATTGTGCGAAAAAACAGCGAATTTCCAGCAGAAAAACATTTATTAGAGAATAGTTTTATTACTGGGTAATGAAAAAGTGGATTCGTGCAGTTCCTAAATTTAGAAAAGAAAATACTCTGACATGTGATGTAGCCATGTAAGAATCCATTTTGTGAGGGTCCTTGAAGCCGAAAAATCGAATGACTGCAAAATATGTCTGTCCGTCCTTTTGTGAACAACGCATGCTGCTAAACCTTTCATCCGATTGTCTCCAAAATATGATATTCCTCAATCAATCTGTCCGATGTCATGACCCCTTGAATTTGAAACCGATATTTTAATTTTTTGGGATACTTACGTGAAACTCCTGGGATATTTTCCTGATTTTCAAAACATTGCTCCATCGTTTTTGTTATTGTTTTTGTTGGGTTGTGTAAAAATCATTAAGATAATGTTGCAAATATCACGTTCGTTAAAACCCTGATTTTTCAAAAATCGCAAAACGTTCAAATTTTGTTCGAAGTCTTTCTACAACTAAAATATAAACGAAGGAGATTTTCCCTCAATATGCACCATAAAGATTTTGAAATATGTTCATGTACAATTTGTCGAAAATCTGAGTATTTTTTGCGTAATTTTGCGTGAAAACACGAGCGAGAAAGTTCGTGCTGTTTTAGCGCCTCTAGTTTTACATGAGCTTAAGTTTTCAGACAGAATAGCAAAATATTAACAACGTCAAAAATAATGTATTACGTGCTGCTTTAAGGCGTGCCGTAATCACAATACGTGCACTGATGTCAGCCCAAGTCTTCCGCATTTCTCTGCGGAGTGAACGGGTGGTTGTGGTTCGGCCGTGAGGGCCGGTATTGTCTCTTCCGCCATGTGGCGTCGTTGACCTCTTCACAGACAGCTGACGCCTGGCTCGGACAGGAAGCAGGGCTGCAGCAGCGCCTCTCGTGGTCAGACCGGCGCGCTGTCATCCGCGTGCGGCCGCACGCCCAATACTTGCGCGCGCCGGGATTCCTGTCGTCGAGACTGACGGCGAGCCCTAGGCATTACTCGTGCTACTGGCGATGGAGGCCGCGCATTTCATTGGCCGTTTACGGTGATGAATTCGGTTAGATGGCCTCGCGACATTTCTGGTTCCGGAATTCAGTAGGAGCCACAGCTCCTATTCGCGGGAGCCAAGAGAGCATCTCCTCTACGCCGTAAACTTCCTGAATGGTGCTGTTACTTGGCATGACGTACATTCGAAGTCCACGGCTACTTCTATCGGAGATTTTCTACGTCACGACTTCCTCGTTGAAGCAAGGAAAGGAAACTATCTGTGCGACCGTCTGGTCCGAGGAACTTTGCCAATCTCCCCGATTGCTCTGCTCTCGGAATAAGGAAGGTTCGGATTCCTCTCCTCGTACGTGATTTTCGATTCATGATTGCCCAAAATTTGAACTGTCAGGAATGTAGGCGAGTCTGTTTTGCATCAATTAATACTATAGCTTTAGGTTTTATTCTAAAACGGCTGCTGCAATTTTGACCGGGTGACCAAAGGTTTCCTGCTCCTGCGCTGAGTGCGAAAATTAAAAAGACGTCAACCGCTTCGTCGATGAGACTTTGGAAACATGCTTCTTTTTTTAAGTATTCCAAATTGGTACTTCGGGGGTACTTGAAATCTTTAGATTTCGCAAAAGACCACTTTTGACCGAGTGCACCTGAGCGTGGACTGTTTGTCACTTGTAATTGGCGAGGCGGGGCGAGGCGGGGCGAGGCGGGGCGAGGCGGGGCGAGGCGGGGCGAGGCGGGGCGAGGCGGGGAGAGGCGGGGCGAGGCGGGGCGAGGCGGGGCGAGGCGGGGCGAGGCGGGGCGAGGCGGGGCGAGGCGGGGCGAGGCGGGGCGAGGCGGGGCGAGGCGGGGCGAGGCGGGGCGAGGCGGGGCGAGGCGGGGCGAGGCGGGGCGAGGCGGGGCGAGGCGGGGCGAGGCGGGGCGAGGCGGGGCGAGGCGGGGCGAGGCGGGGCGAGGCGGGGCGAGGCGGGGCGAGGCGGGGCGAGGCGGGGCGAGGCGGGGCGAGGCGGGGCGAGGCGGGGCGAGGCGGGGCGAGGCGGGGCGAGGCGGGGCGAGGCGGGGCGAGGCGGGGCGAGGCGGGGCGAGGCGGGGCGAGGCGGGGCGAGGCGGGGCGAGGCGGGGCGAGGCGGGGCGAGGCGGGGCGAGGCGGGGCGAGGCGGGGCGAGGCGGGGCGAGGCGGGGCGAGGCGGGGCGAGGCGGGGCGAGGCGGGGCGAGGCGGGGCGAGGCGGGGCGAGGCGGGGCGAGGCGGGGCGAGGCGGGGCGAGGCGGGGCGATCGTTGGCGACCTACCTCTCGCGGGACCGCCTCCGACTACTTGGGATGCGGAGGTTCGCGCCCCCAACCACCAGTCATAAGTCCGCGACCCCGCACGCTTACATCCTTCCAAACAGGCTTCGTCGGGGCCTTCTGTCGCCAGCGGAAGCCCGCTTCACGTGCGGAGACGCGCGAATCGTCCCTGCGTCTACGCCTAACTGGGAAATAACAGTGACCCGGGGCGATTGATAAAAATATGCCAAACCATAGAGGGATCACGTGCATTAGAGTAATTGTTTTTCCTATAGATTGCAAACGGATGAGAAAAAGCATTTAAAAAAGTATTGTTCATAATCGTTTAGGTGACATGAGAATAGAATAAACCTTATTTTTTGTTTATAAAATAGTTCTAATATAAGATCCAAAGCTTTCTTGCATTTTTTAGTACGATTACGTAATAATATAATATAAGAATTTCTGCCCAGCTGACACTTCAGCCACTTGAAAAGCTCAAATCAATTCAAATGAAGCGCCTGCAATACGAAACTGCAATTATTTCGACAACTAGAATAAGTACTCATTTCATATTTCTACAAAAGAAACGAAAATTAATAAACCACAACTGGTATAGTATTCACAGCACATAGTACACACAACTAAGGATAAATTTACATAAGCTTGCCTTGATTGTAACGAAGTAAGCTTCCAATTTTTGAATGATTATACTATAATCAGCGACGAATCCTTTTCAAAGTAAAAGAGGTATATAGTATATTAACCTTCAAAAACTGAAGGAATTCCAATATATACCCTTATAAGTGCATAAAAAGGTGACAAGTGGAGCATCTTTTATTATTAAAATAATGTATCTGAAACATAATAAAAACGTTTGTTTGCAATATTTTCAAACAAATTCATTATTATAAATTTAACAACTCGAACATCCATTTATTGTTCCATATAGTGATAAACATTATCACTCAACAATGAGAATGATCTAAAATTTAAATTGCCTTGTCGTGGCGTTGCCATTGTCTTGCGACCTGGTGACTCATGAAAATCTCTCTTCACCAACAGAAAAGAAGGAAATTCGAATTTGCAATTTCAAAATTATGCAAAAAGTACGCGAAACTAATCGCATTTTCACAAAATACGTACATGTCCTCACTAAATGATATAAATTTAAGAACAAGTGTAATTAAGTAAGAAATCTCTTATCAGTATTATATAGTTTGGAAAATACAATTCACCGAAAATGTAACCTGCGCCATTTTTATAAGTATACGTTGCTCTTGCATATTTTTATAAGCCCATATTCACCGAAAAAGCAAAGAAATATATTGGGACTGATAGACGGACAGACATTTTGCCGTCAGCCATTTTTTGGGTAACAAGAACCCACAACACGTGGATCCTGATTGTTGAAGTGTTAGAGGAAGTAATTTACTATTCATAGAAACAAGATCTTTACAATTTTCGGCAGCCACACGTATGTTGTTGTTTTTTGTCGAAAAATTGCCGCATCTTTTGCCGCAAAATTACAATGTGTTCGCATACTTCGTAAGTAGTGTGCGAAAAAGCAAAAAATCGTTCTTTATATGATCTTTCTATATGGTATGTAGATAAGCTTTCTCATGTTCACTTCAACTGAAAGTTTCTCTTCTCTCACAACTGTACTTTGCTGTGGCAAAATTAAAATTTCTTTCCAGTGAAATGGTATTTCCGAACACCGCAGACACAGTGACACGTCATGCATTTTTAAGGAGTTTGTCGAACACGTGTTTCTGGTATCTTGTTAGCAAAGTAATTTGATCTTCTTGTAAGGCGAAAAACACAGAAAGTTTGAACCCGACAGTAGTATGGAAATCATAATAATCTCTGCATAATCCGAAGTGCGAGTTTCAAAAGTTGCTGCTGTTCAATTATGAGTTGAAATACACTTTTCGGTCGCGCTTAACTTCTGCATATATTGAGACAGTCTTAACCGCGGCAGATTCTCTGAAATTTAATTACTCGAGAGGAGTCGCCAGAAGCCGGCAAATGCTGAATTCCGTACTCTGATTCGCGACTCCCAGAGAGTTCTTTCTGCGAAAACCATCTGTGAGAGTCTTTTGGGGTTGTAAGCGAACTCTCCTTTACGCTCAAGCAAACAAGAAATTTGCATGGATCTTGAGTTTCTTCTTCTTTTTCTTTTTATTTTTCTTCTTCTTCTTTTTCTTCTTCTTTTTATTTTTCTTCTTCTTTTTCTTCTTCTTTTTCTTCTTCTTTTTCTTCTTCTTTTTCTTCTTCTTTTTCTTCTTCTTTTTCTTCTTCTTTTTCTTCTTCTTTTTCTTCTTCTTTTTCTTCTTCTTTTTATTTTTCTTCTTCTTTTTCTTCTTCTTTTTCTTCTTCTTTTTCTTCTTCTTTTTCTTCTTCTTTTTCTTCTTCTTTTTCTTCTTCTTTTTCTTCTTCTTTTTCTTCTTCTTTTTCTTCTTCTTTTTCTTCTTCTTTTTCTTCTTCTTCTTCTTCTTCTTCTTCTTCTTCTTCTTCTTCTTCTTTTTCTTCTTCTTCTTCTTTTTCTTTTTCTTCTTCTTCTTCTTCTTCTTTTTCTTCTTCTTCTTCTCCTTGTTCTTTCGTTTTATGCCCTACTTTTAGTAGCTGTTGATGAAGTGCATTTGGATGTATACCACGAGACTATGCAATGTCACGATGAGCAATTCCATCATAAGAAACGGAGTGAATATTATGGATTATGAAATGAACCGATGACGGCTGTGTTATTACGACGTATTGCCAATACCCCCTCACGCACACATACATACCGTGCTCACACGCACACTCACGGGTGCGCGCGATTTCGCACAGAAGCATCCACCAAACAATTTTATTTTCTTTAATCCTTTAGGAATGACAGTCGTTTCACCTCCGTCATAACGCACAAAATCTTTATTGATAAAAAGAAGCCGCAAGTTGTCTACAGCATAAGAGATGGATAATGTCCGGAAAGTTGTAGTTAATCATTTATTATTAGTATATTTTTGTTATATAATAATTGTAACTATATATTATAAAAATAATATCACAAAACATTTTGAAAATATTGCAGAAAGAACCCACAAAGTTTATTTAATTTCAATTATTTCAGGGAAGAGATATATTCACAGTACCATAATTAATGAAATCACATTTTAAGGTTTCATTTAAATAGTTTTTTCCTCCTGATTGGTATCTACATTACCGTTTATTGACGTGCTCAGAAAATTTGGAAGTTCACTGTCTCAGTTTCTGCCAACGCTTCTTGCGTCTCTCAAATGTTAACATCTGTCTTGTGAAAAAACGTTTGTTCTTTGTTTGGCGTGAACCTTAATGATTCATTGTGATCAATGGCTTGAATCCAGACAACATTTATACTAGTGTGTTTATCTTTTCTTTTATATTCTTCAACTGCAGCATAAAATATACCTTGTAGAATATCCGGGTGTCGATAAAAGCCCGTTTTATCACCGAACAAACATTATTGCGAAGATGACGGATAGTCTTGTTTGACAAAACGTTTCAACCGCAAGAACTCTGTTAGTGTTTGGCTGCTCCAGGGCGTGGGGGGGGGGGGGGATCGTGATTCCACGCCCACTTGCTCGCGCGCTGCGTTGGCTGGCGCGCACCGCCCGGGGCCCTTAGGCGGCAGCCGCCCACGCCCCGCACACGACTGCCCCCTTCCTCCTCAGCCAGCCAGCTTCCTCACCAGCCATCTCAACGAGATGTAAACAATGGGAAACTTGTTAAGGTGCCCTGCGTTGCTTTGTCATTGAATTTATTACAATCATGCAGTAAGAGAAACCAAGTACATAAAAATCAATGATTGTTGGTTTTTTTGTTCGTATTTTATTAACTACGCGTTTACTACGCTGATTGCGATAAATGTTTTTCAACTTATTGCTTGCACTTGCGCGAAGAATATCAGCATAGTACAATGGGAACGTGCGTATGTCTGACGCACATAGATGCAAAATTTACACGTTACGTCACGTACATGATTTAGGAAATTTTAGTCGTTTTGGAGCAATTTTAAGTGAAATATTCTCTCTAAAACACCTCCCAATTTTTTCTTCAATTTGTTTTGTAACAATAATGATACATGCACTGTATAACATGACACAAACGCCATTTTGTTTTTTCTTTGTTGTTGTTTTTAAATTACACAATTGTAATTTTATATCTCCCACGTTGTTATTTAATCGTTACAATACGCGGTTTGTATACTTTATTTCATTTATGAGTACATGAGCTCCAAAACATGTCTTTCAAAGTGCATTAAAAACTTAAAATATTCTGTGAAAAGGAGTTCAAAATACCGCATTTTTAGAAACGCTCAACCGCTTTTTTTAAGAAAAGAAGGCTCCAAATGTTTTCTTTAAACTTTTTGTACGGGTAGTACTTAATGCGCTGAATAAGTGCCATTTTGCTGCTTTCTTTTACTTTTTCTCAATTAAACAAATGTAATTTTTTAAACCTTTCTCACGTCGTAAACATTTACATTAAGAAAATTTCTTATTCTCGTAGGTTATTACATTTATGAGTAGAAATGCTTCATATTACATGATTTCAAATCCGTTTTCTCGAAAACACAAAATTCTATTTGAAAATTTGTTCAAAATTGCGCTTTTCAGAAACATTCAAACGACATTTCTCTCTAAAATAACATTCAAAAAAGTTTTAGTCTTCTATAATATTATTGGTCATATATCAGTTCTACACAGAGGACCGAAAAATTGGGGTAATGTAAAATGATGTCGATTAAGCGGAAATAGATGACAGCTGGGGAGAGGGTGAGGGGCAAACCTGAATAGTTAGTCCAGATCAGGGAGATTAGAAAGCTTTCTAGAATGAGAAAATTATTGTCATTCTGTATCATCGCTAGTTTTTTTTTAATTTTTTCCTACGTATAGAGCAAAGGCGCTTAAAAACTGGAGCACGTCTCAGTTTCGTTGAACACTTTGAATTTTCAAAAGTTGAAAAAATTATAAATAATGCGAGAAAATATATGTAGTTTTAATCCTCAATCAGCTATCTAAAGTTAATATTATGGACTGAGAAAATGATTATCTTTAGCTTTTTACTTTCTCACTACCATTTCGCGGTAGAGAGAAAGTTATGTAATGCTGCACGTAAGAATCAGTGAATATTCGACGGAAAAGCTCTTATTAAGGGCCCCGGCAACGAAGAAGTTCATACATCCATATGCTAAATTTAGAAAAAAGCGTTTATCACGTGGTGTAGCCAGAATCCATGGTGTAAGGAACGTAAAAATCGATTGACGACGAAACGTCTGTCGGTCTGTTTGTGAACAACAGAAGCGTCTAAACCATTGAGCAGAGTTTCTCCAAAATTTATATTCTCCAATCGATGTGGTGTCGCGACGCCTTTAATTTGAAACCGATATTTTAATTTTGGGGGGTACTTTATATAAAACCCCTGGGACATTTCCAAAAAGACGGCTCCACCGTTTTCGAGATTTAAGTGTGAAGGACTTTTAAGAGAATGACTCAGGTTTCATGTTCATTAAAAACCCCCGATTTTTAATATAATTGAAAAAAATCAAAGTTTTTCGACATCTTCCTACAACTACAGTTATGAAGACAAACATTTTTTCGTAATGAAATGTGTTCATCAAAAACAGATCTTCCAATAAAGTCAGGTTGAAATTTTTGAAGTACCATTCCGAATTTACTAATTAATTTCATAAATTATTTAAAAACTTGAAATATATGAAATAAAAATGCAAGATTTCAGGGATTATCAGATGGGAATGCAACAATGATTCGGCAACACAACTCGGGAGCTACTTTCTGTGAATTACATCTTATTGTTGGGACATGATTTACTTGAATGAAAAGCAGTTAATAATTGTCAAATTTGTGTTAATATATGCTTGGTAATATTTAGTTTGTAATGGGTTTTACAAAAAATGACTGATGTATTAATTCGGAGACAAATTGAAGTATAAATAGTGTTACATAAATATTACTAATGACGAGAACGTAAATACTGATTTAACTCCACTAGTTAAAAATTATTATAAAACTTTCGAATAAATTGAAGGTTAAAGTTAAGATACCATTAGTCCTAAGCAAGGACTGTAAAAATTAGGATTAGCATTTGAAATCACATCTTTCTTCTTTCAAATGTTTATTTTGGTTTATTTAGTAAACACATGTTTGTCGGTTAATGTTTGTAGTCTATTTACACGAATTACTAATGATATCCGTAAATTAATCTCAGAAGATATTGAAATTTACGCTAAATGTGT
Source organism: Gryllus longicercus (assembly GCA_038098605.1). NCBI lineage: Eukaryota > Metazoa > Arthropoda > Insecta > Orthoptera > Gryllidae > Gryllus > Gryllus longicercus. The sequence goes on from JAZDUA010000090.1 coordinate 3,161,534, forward strand.
CAAGCCACGGAACTATTTAATATTTTCTGAAATTCGTCCACATTTTGAGTTAAAGAGGCATCATAAAAGAAATTGAGGGACCAGTGCTACAGAGTACCAAATGCTTCCTCTGTGCCCGCCACTTTGTTATGTTGGTTTCGAAAAGCTGACATGACTTCTTATTCAGTTGTGAGACGTTCCCGCTTCTTTCTGTCGGGACTAAGTCGTTTCCTTCGGCATTCAAGTCGGTGCGGCCGACCCCAACCGACGTCCTTGTCCCGCCAATCTGCCCGGCACCCTCCTCTCGCCACTGCCGCCTCCCCTCCCCTCCCCAGCCTCCCCTCCTCACCTCCCTCCCCCCGCTGTTCCCCGCGCGTCTTTTGTATACAGAAGTAATGGATTTCTCGCTCGACGTCTCTCATTTTGCCCTCTCCCCTGTCTCCCCAAGGCTTGATGACGCCTCCCCCTCTCCCTGAGGCCGACGCTTCGTCCGGTGCCCGCCTGGCAGCGCCCTCGGCGTCGCAGGCTGTCGCGCTGATCGCCTGTCCATTCGTTCTGCTCGGGGTGGAAATGTTCCATGTCTTCAGAGGGATTTTGAAGGGCAGTTCGGGAAATGTGCACAAAATAAACTATAAATAAAGTAAGAAATATACTGAAAATAACCATAAACTAAGAAAACACTTCGTGGATCCCAGGTACCGGAAGTATCATGGCTGTGTTCCGAAGGGGAGTCAATCCCGTGTATGTATACGTAAAATATTTAGAGCAGTAATAATTATGCACTAATTAAGAGTTCCTTGTAAATATAATTCATATAATCGGTTCGCCTTCCATAGTATATGTTACTCTGCCACCATTTCACTCTCCTTAACTTTTTCGCCGAGTGAATCACCAAGCGTCTTTCAATATTCTGGCTTTATTGTATTTATTGAGTTACGTCAATTCTCGCATTAACCTTTCCGAATCTTTCAAATTTATAATTTTTGTGTCCTTTTGTGTCCTCATATCTTTCTCATCTTTGTAACTCAAATTTGCTATTTTACTTTCTCCCCACATCCCTTTTAATTTTACTCTGCCATAGGTTCCATTAACCTCTTTTATCCCTTATCCTTTTTCTTTTGTCTTATATTTCTTGCGTCACCCCTTTTTCGCACTTCAGTCACTTCTCGCTTTTCTTCATTCTCCATCTCCACCCCTCTCTTCTTTCTCGCCTCACTGCTTTACCTTTGGACTCCACGCTTTCTTCAAGCCTTGAACTTTATTACTACATCCCCCCCTCTCTCTCTCTCTCTCTCTCTCTCTCTTCTGTTTCTTCCCTCTCTTCTCGTTCTCTCCTGGCTTCTTTTGTCATATTCAGTGGTCATGCGACCTGGTGTGGACATCGACCTGTCTGGCGGCGGCGGCGGTGGGCAGCACGTCTCTCCCTTCCCCTTCAATCCCGCCCCTTCACCTTTATCCTTTTTCGTCTCTTCCATCCTCTCTTCTTAACTCCCATTGCCCAACTTCTTTCGCAAGGGACGCCCTTTCTAACGCATCACTTATCGTCACATTCCTTCCCTTCTCCCTGGCACTTTACTGTAATTCACCTTGTGACGTCGTGAGTAGGGATGTACGCCACTATAACACAGACAGAAGTGATCTATATAAAGTTTTTTTACATAATTAAATGCAATTTACAAGTCCTCACTCTGAGGAGTTTGTCGGAGCTAATTCCCTTTAGCCCCCCTTTCTACAAGCGCCTTGGCGGCGGCGACAGCGAATAGCCAAATCGGCCAACTCGCGACTCGGCGTCTGCCGTGCTCTGACAGACACACCCTCTTCCCTAGAGGTAGAGAACCGCTCAGACGTGCCCGAACTTATCGGAGCACCTCGTACACACAGCAATTCGCGCCAGCCTGGGCTGGTAAAGTTTTGCAGTATTACTACGAGGAAACAAAGAAGCAAGAACCGAGAGTTGCTTCGCGACACTCTTTATAAAGGCCCGAACCACGTGACCTCTACGACATCTGCCCTCACGTGCTGCCCTAGGGCGCTCCGTAAGCGAGCTGTCTCACCACGCGACACTCCGGCGCCCGGTACCCTCCCGCCCCCCTCCCCTGAAAATCTCATTGGTCCGGTGTGGCGCTCACTTTCGGGTGGCTTACCTCATGCCCATACCTTTTTAGCTACCCTCATGCCCATACCTTGCAAGGGCTTCTCTGATGCAGGATGTCTGGCCCTATGACTACACTTAAACCAGAAGGTGGTAGGTTCGTGTCCGACAATGGCTAGATTTTCGACACTACCTCGACAGCTAGGTCGAATTCAGTCGCTGCGCTGTCTGGCGGAGAATTCTAGAGGCTGACTGCTCTGATTGGTAGTTTTCCGTGTTTTTTTCCCTATCAACACTAGGTGAATGCCAAAGCAGTACCTAAATAAATGGGCCACGGAACGCGGGAGATCTTTCCTTCCTCTTCCTTGTCCCCACCTCACCCCTTACATTCACTTACTCTAACATGCACTACGCTACCACACATGCCGGGAATCCGGTCGGGAGCTTAGAGCTTCTCCCGGCTGGGAAGGTGCTCCGCTGGAGGGAGATATCTGGTTGGGAGAAACCTCGCTAGATGACAGTAGGACAGCGCTGGAACTTGCCATCCAACGGGGGAAGATCATCGCCGTTCCTGAGGAGAAAAAACATGCACTACACATACGGGACTAGTGACTTCACTTGTTGACGCGCACGGAATCACTAAACACCGACCAATCCTTCGCATTCCATTTGTCTCCTTTTTTTGTCATTTCCCTTGCCCTCCCTGTCTCCTTTCGTCCTTTTTCTTTCCCTCCGTCCATTCTTCCGACCCTCCCTCCCTTACAAACTCTCCACTTCTTCACCTCCCCGTATATCCCCTCCCTTCTACATCCAGCCCTTTCTTCTCCACTCCACGTCCCCCTTTTTTCCTCCCCTTGCCACCTTTACTCTTCTCTTTCCTGCCGCTCTCCAACCCTCTACCCGCCGCGTGTGGCTGTCGCGGTTGACAAATGAGCGCTGCGAGCCGCGCGCAAGAAGTGGACGCTTCAACTCGATCTCAGGCGCGCGCCGCGGCGCGTGCATCGCATCGCATCGCATCACAGTGGCCCGAGCGCCCGCCGCAACGCTGATTGGCCGCCGACGGCGACATCACATCGGCCCCAGGAAATGGGCGCGGGCGCTGTTGCTCATTTAGCGGCCGAGTCGTTAGTGCCTTGTCCTCTGTGCGTTAGAACCACAACTTAGAAATCTCGGGTCTTGCAAGGTTGAAGGGTAGTTAGGGTGCTGGTTTTGTTACAGAATCCGTGAACAGTACTTCTATCAGGTTGTTATAAAACCCTCTATCTTAAGTGAAGTGAGTCCGTTAGGTACCTTAACGACTCAGAGCCTTTGATTATTTTCTGTCATTTAACGAAAAGTGATTTCAATTCCTATCTTTTCTCATTAGTTTCACTGACTTAACATATCGTTTGAACGGGCCATTATGTTCAGAATTAAATTTTTTTTAAAATAAGGAAAATTCTTTGTTCGAGATTAAAAAGTGTTGCTTGGAGAAACGACATAATATTCAATGATTTAGGATGTAAAAATTACAAAATAGTTATGTAATATTTATTTTCTTCACGAGGATGAAAATGAATGTTGTTGCCTAACCCTACGACACGTTTTTAACTTGATGGATACTTCTGATCTTTATACGTTATTGAACATTCATCCTTTATATAAATATATATATATATATATATATATATATATATATATATATATATATATATATATATATATATATATATACACGACAAACTCCAATCGTGCGTGAATCACCTGTTTCACGCAGTTGCTATGTAAACTACTATTTTGTCTTCAAAGTAACTAATAACCATTATCATCATTGAATTCGATAATGGTTTGATAAATTCATTAGTTTCAAGAAAATTGTCCGTCTTAACTACGGCCATGTAAGTTTCCTAACTAACAATCACTTGCAATCACAAATAACGTTTAACACTGAGTAATGGTAATGGCTGGTAGCCTTCTGACTTGTAGACGAGTCCGCGGGGCTCTGGGGTGGGCGGGGCGTTGAATCAAATGCCCTGCCTCGTTCTTTACGACCTGCTCCGTCGCGTCAGCGGGACTTCGCGCATTCATTTACTCATTTTCGTCTGAGCGAGCAGTCCGCGCAGATGATGTACGGCCGCGCTGGATAAGAAAGTGGTTGTTTGCGTCCCTGGAGCAATCGTTCAGATTAAAACTGCAGCTTGCGCAAAAGTTAATATATCTACTTGGGAATTATGTTAATTTACTGAATGAATAACACTTTGTATGTACAAGTCTAGAGTCGTGATGAATAGGAGGAGATATTTCTTTGGACGAAGACGTGTATATTATGAAAAGAAACCAAGAGATTAAATGTTCAAAATACAGATTCCTTTATTTAGGATTTCAGTAACTAGTATTAAGGCTGCAAAAATGTAAATTGATTTTTTAAATTTTTTTTTCTCTCTTCCAAAAGCCTGAAGACTCGTGAGTGTAACATTCATTCTAAATATACTTGGCGGACGGTCGTCCAAGGCAGCGTAAAATTGGTTGTTCTAAAACATCCATAAAGAGATTTTGGGTTTATTTCACTTTGTCTTGAAGTCAAAACTTTTAGAGAATAACAAAGAAAACTAATTTCCTCTTTGAAATAGCTTAAAAAATATAGTTAAACATGTCCAGGAAAATAATCGGAAGTTATAACTTGTCAGATTGTTATGAAACACTTGTTTGACTTGGTATACACGGTATGATCGATGAACATCTTACACAGGAAATAATTGAAATTATCAGGGTATTAAGTACAATTCTTCTTAGAGAATTTGAGAATTGAAGACCTTGAAATTGTTTTGTAAATGTTAGAAAATATTGTATTTCCTAGTAAAATTTCTTTAAAAAATGTTCCTCACTGGACGTCTGTCACGTCGTTTAAATAAATTTGAAAAACTATCGGTGCAGGTGTGACTAAACAATTTAATTTACTTGCCTTAAAGATCAAAGACCAGATTTTTAAAAAAACCACATAATTATTTTATCAATAAAACATTCCAATGATTTAATCATGTTTATTTTTAAATTATTTATTCAACTATTAATTGTTTTCAATAACGAATAATAGATTCATATAGTGAACATCAAATATTTTGGTGTGTTATATTAAAATATAACTCGGGTTTTCGTTTAGAACTATTGATGCTACAGATTCCTTCAAAGTGGCTTTTATGAAGCCTCACACAATTTTCATATTAACGAAAGTAAGTTTGCTTGGCTAAGGATTCATATTTCGTTCGGAGGTTTTCACTAAATTTTCTTCTCACGAAATTTTTGGGATTTTTTTCATGCAGATTCTCCTTTTTCATGTTCTTTCCGTGTTATTCCTTATTAGGCAATTGTAAAAATGTCACACAAGAAAGCACAAAATCGGTGTGTTTATGAAAATACATCTGAATGGATAATTGAGACAGGAGTTATGTCGATAATCAGTGAAAGCGAAGACGACTTTTTGTTTTTAATGAAACGGATCAATACAGGACAGCTTTATTGACCTTTGAACTTTACTTGCGGTAGCAAGCACCATCAACTCTCAGACCGTTAGCACAAAAGTGTTTTTCTTTTAGATATTTCTGCCCCCTTCGCTACAACCACAATATTCTGAGTGATTTGCCCACATCATTACACATCGAGTTGCAACGTCGTCTGCACGAGAACATTCAGTGGAGACGTTTTCCGCCAATGCCTGGCTCAATAAAGTATACTTAAAGAGCAACGTCCTCTAAATCGTTATTTCTTATCCCGCCTTGCCAAACGAGGACTAAAGAACCCTATTTTATTTGGAACGTATCATTTTTTGTCCGATCAAAGAGCAGCTTTCGAAACATGAAACATCAGTTAGTTAACATAGGGTTTTTTTTTGTTATTTAAGGTCGCATCAACTTCTAGGTCATTATCGACCACTATTGCGTGTAACGGTATGGCAACTAAGAGGATGACACGATATGATGATGATATGGGTTGACAGGGTGAATACAATACAACCATGCCCGAGGCGGGACACGAACCCGCGACGTAGAAATCGGACCGGCAACGCAGTTTTGTAAAATAAACAAAGATAATATCCAGGTAGTTCCAGAAAGGCATATTTGCCGCTGTTAAGTGAAAAATTATTAGAAAAATGTAACAGAAAATATGAAAACAATAGTTTAAGTATTTGTTCTTCATGACAACATTAATAATCAGCTGAATGATGGAATAGAAAGAAAGTTGTAAGAATATTTTGAGTAAAGTCTCACAAACAAAAGATATTTTGGGCACAGTTGTCACTTTTGGAGACAATATTTTATCAATATAGAGTTAAGTCAATCATCCTTTCTGATAAAACATCGAAATACTTAAGGTTTGAAACTTTTCTCGTAAAACATACAACGGTGGTCCTACGATGTTTAATGGAACTGATTAATATCACAAAATTAATGTACAGTGCATAAATAAATTCTACACCTTCTCGTCTTTAGTTGGTCCCAAGAAGGCGATCAATCAAAAGAGCAGCTAACGACCCGAGGGAGAAACAACAGGGTAAAGTAATGATGCAGAAAGGGCGAAATGGAATATGAACGATGAGAGTGAAAATCAAAAGATGGCTGGGAAAATGAAGAGGGCAGTTGAATGCTGCAAGATGAGGGGCAATTATTCTGATGATGGAACAGGGATGGCGAGACAGCGCAGAGGATGACCGTGTAAACTAAATGGCGAAGTGCAAGGTGGAGGGACGGGTGGAGAGTGTGACGAAAGGCAGTAGATTTTGTGGCCGAAAAGTTGGTACTGGCCATAGGTTTAGGTATAGGGAATTAAAAAATGAAGATGCTAGGCGATGTTGCTTCAGATCAGGAATAATAGCGAGCGGCGGGTGATGAGAGGAGTTGAGAACGAGAAGAAAAGGTTGTTGTCACGGAGCAATGGGGCGGACGCCGGGCGCACTCGCTCCTTTTGGAAAGATCAGTCATTGTACCCCCGGGGACCGCCCTTCCCGTCACGCAAGCAACCAATAACCGATGCAAATGCTCGACTTCTTTCTTGTCATTCGTAGAGGACGATCAGATGAAGAAGAATAAAGAACAAGACTTGAAGAGGAAGTAGATGGAGCGCGCGGAAGACGGAAAAAAAGAGAAGCAATAGTTTAAGTATTTGTTCTTCATGACAACATTAATAATCAGCTGAATGATGGAATAGAAAGGAAGTTGTAAGAATATTTTGAGTAAAGTCTCACAAACAAAAGATATTTTGGGCACAGTTGTCACTTTTGGAGACAACATTTTATCAATATAGAGTTAAGTCAATCATCCTTTCTGATAAAACATCGAAATACTTAAGGTTTGAAACTTTTCTCGTAAAACATACAACGGTGGTCCTACGATGTTTAATGGAACAGATTAATAGAGAATTATTTGAGTGAAAATGCAAAAAAGTTATCTCAATGACGGACTCGATGGACAAAAGCGTAATATGAAAGAACAACATGGAAGGGAGTGGAAGTAATTTGGAACGTGGAAGATTTAAGGGTAAGAAATGGTAGTCCCAGAGTCTTGTCATTGATGCTCTTTGCTCATTGCTCTTTGAAATCGATATATAAGGCGGTAACTTGGGATTCGAGTGACAATGGGAAGTCTGTTGGGCGGAAGAAGTCGCAGGGGTAGTGGTTCCTTTGTGAATGAGTTCAACGCCTGTAACTCGCGGGAGGAACGCAAGGGACATCGACCTAGTGGCCGTCAAGTCGTGAGGGAGGAGAAGTCGTTTCTCGTGGTGGGGGGCGGCGCCCTCGCTGGCGAAGAGCGGACGTCCTGCGCCCTTCGCTGCTCCCCGGGCGTGCCCGCGGGCGATGCGACGAGCCCTCGGGGCGGCGGACCGACAGCCCACGGCATCGCCCGCGAACAACGCCTCGAGACGCCGGACGCTTCACAGGGACCGGAGATGGAAGGCGGTGGGGACTAGGGACGGCAAAAATATATCGATTTTTTAAAAACATCTATATTTTCGAGCTGAAATATCTGGTACTATAGTATATATTTCACGCGACAAATAAAATTGTGCCCCGATAATATTTATTTTAGAAAAAAAATAGTGGCCATGACTTCTGTACCAAACAGTCGTAGAATAAGTAAATCAATATTCAGTATTCAGCCACTTTCTCTGAAAGGAGCTACTTTTTAATCCCAAGGGCGTTTGTCGCGCGTATTTCTTTCCTAAGTTACATTCGCGTTCATAAACGCCACCGAGGCGTTGATGCATTGAATCGTTCGTCAGGACGTTTGCAGCTCGCAAAGCGCTCTGTGGTTGGCTGGCTGTCAAGCCGCCGAGCTATAACGCCCCCACTTACGACAGGCCCGCGCCTCCCGCGCAGTAGCCAGAGCGGTAACTCGCTGCGATGGCGTCAATGAGACGCAGACAGCAATCACCGGCTGGCTGAGTTGGCTCAGGAAAACAAGTGTTGCCACTGTCTCAACTCTGACAGGATGGTTCTGTAGTTAATAATAATAATAATAATAATAATAATAATAATAATAATAGTCGACCCCGTGGCGCAGACGGTTGCGGCAGCCGGCGTCTGTGCCGAGGAGGCTGCAGGTTCGAGTCCTGCGTAGATATGGTAGTATTTGTGATTGTCCCTTCACCTATCATCTCATAATTCACACTACAAGGCGTAACAACCTTGTTGTAATCCAAGGATACAGCTGAAAAGCTGAACCTGGAAGAATTACATACGTTACTCGTGTAGCGTGTTCAGTAATGGCCTATACGCTAATAATAATAATAATAATAATAATAATAATAATAATAATAATAATAATATTAAGAAGAAGAAGTGTGAAGTAGAGTTCGAGTTCTAACGGTGGCGGACTTGATTGATTGTTAGTGATTTCAAGCGCGACAACTGCTACGATCATTAGTCCCGTAAGTGTAGAGCATTTGTTTCTCGGGAGGTGGCAATGAACTTTATGAATGGCTGAATGGAAGAACTGAATGGCGAGATCCAGCGCCGACCTACCGTCCGGTAGCGATGTTTTCCCTAACAAGGTATCTCCCACTAGAGGGGGAACCATCTCTGCCGGGAAAAGCTCTAAGCTCCCGACCGGTCTCCCGGCATGTGTGATAGTATAGCGTATGTTACTGTAAGTATGTGTAGGGAAGGGGTGAGGATAGGAAAGGAACAAGAAGGAATGATCGTGCGCGGTCCGTGTCCGGTTTGTTATTGCTCCGGCATTTGCTTGGTGTTGATTCGAGAATCCACTCAAAACTACCGATCAGAGCAGCCGTCCATTAAAATTCTCCCCCCAGAAACCGACTGAATTGGATCTGGCTCACAGTCTAATATAAAAAATACTGCCACCGTCAGGACTTGAATCTAGGACCTCCCAGTCAGAGCAGTGACCTCCTGGTCACAGCAGGTCACAACAGGTCACAGCACACCTCCCTGCAGTGACATCAGGTAATGTCGTGAGCCACCTCTCTCAGTGTGGGGAATTTTTGACACCAGCTAAATACCTAGGTTGAAATCAACCACTTTGGAGAATCGTAGTGGTCGTTTGGAAACTTCGGTAGACTTCTATGCTTTCGACAATAATTTCCTGGCGAATGCTGTAACAGTACTCTAACAATAGGGCCATGTTCCACACGCGTCCTTGTCTTCGTCATCCTCGTCCCAACCTCTCTCCTTTATCACTCACTCACACACACACACACACACACACACACACACACACACACACACACACACACACACACACACACACTTCCATACATTACATAGCCTCACATATCGATTCATGAGCTTAGGTCTTATTTTTTTATATGCCCTGCTGGAGACATGCCTAGAGGGGAATTTCTCCAAGCCAACGTGTGTGTCGCCGCCGGTTCTCTCGTTCCAGCGGAAAAGAAAAATTGCCATCTGCCGCTAATAATCACAAGACCACAGAAGTTGACACTTCGGGAATCACCAGTCAATCAAACAAACTAGGTCGGTAAACAACCCATACCCCACTGCTAGAAAGCTCTCCATTCATTCGCGTCTCACTGCTTCTGTTCTTGTCGAGCGCGTTGGAACGGCGAGCTACGCGCCGTGGGACGAAGCTAACGTCGCAATACGTTGTCTTCAAAGCAACTTGAGGTGTCGGTATTTTCCGCGTTCGACACGTTCGGGGATTTTATTCTTGCTTCTTTGCGGCTGCAAGTGGCGTCAGCAGCAGGCTAAAAAAGAAACAACTGTATGTTTACCGGTCATGAGTGTCGCGAGTACAAATGACAGACGTGAAACGAAACAAAGTCAACGGGGGCTTGGCATCGAGCGCCGACTCTGGAGTCGCAGGCGCTCTCCCCTCCCCGTCTCTCCCCTGCCCCTACTTGCTACCCCGTCAGAGAGCCCTAAACGTTCTGGAAAGACATGTGAAGCGTTTTGTGAAAATTTTTAACAAACCATGTGCTTTGGACGATCCACAATATATCTCTACACCCTAGTACTTTCGGGGTAATCTCCTATCATCTAGAAAATACTTAGAAAAATACTTGAGAAAAATTATAACCATAGAGTTTGCAATGAATGACAGTTTAGTTTTTTTGTTTTTGTACTTTTCTGCCAAAAAAACCTGCTGCGGCATACAACGCAAAAAGCTGTTTAAAATTAGATTTTAGATTGAGTTTAAAACCATAGATACAAAAAACAAATTTAAAAAAATGTACAATCTCCCTCAGGATTTCTTAAATACTGCTATTGAATGATTAATCAAAAAAGAACAGCTATTGTAGATACACCAATAGAAACATAAAATATATATTCTTGGTGAGATTAGAAATTTTTCAAAAGCAATATATACTCAACATTATGTAGTTCAAAGAATATTTTTCTGACTATATTTCCGTACGTTGTTAATTGTGCTTTGTCAACGCTTGATCTAAGAACTATACATTTCATTATTCTACACCCCCTTTCACGCCTCCAACCCATTTCACGCTTCAACTGTTCTACGCCTCCAACCCATTCCATGTCCCGCCCCATTCCACATCTCCAACCCGTTCCACCCCCCATTGAATACCACGCCCCTGCCCCATTCCATACTCTCTCCCCTTCCACACCTCGACCCAATCCATGCCACGGTCCTCTTCGATGTCCTCGCCCCGTAGCTCGCCCCACTGTATCCCACCCCTTGGCCCAGTCTGCGCCACCTCCTCCTCCATGCCTCAGGCGCTGAGCATCTGGGCCATCTAAAGCTAGCAGCGCCCAAAACCCAATTTCAACCAAACTATATCCATAATTTTAGGCTAAATATATCCTATATTCCCGAATTTTAGGTTCTTTTAGACGTCACTAAAACCGTGCTTTAGTCTAAAGATAGCACCGCCCACCTAAAATCCAACTAAAAACAATTAAAAAATATGAAATCACACCCAACATTTAAGACTAATTTGAGATTCTAGGGAAAAAATCCCGCATTTTTTATTCCTAAAATTAGGGCCTTACAAACAGAAACAACTAACATTGGTTATTATTGGCGAATAAACACAAAAATAAAAAAATAAAACATTAGAAAAATTCAGAAACCCTACCCCAAATTTAAGGCTAGTTTGATTATCGAGGAAAAATATTTCCGAAGTTTTATTCCAAAAATCAGGGCTGTACAAACAGAACAAATTAACAGTAGTTCTTATGGGCGAATAATAATAATAGAACCCTAGAAAAATTCTGAAACCCTACCCAAAATTTAAGGCTGATTTGAGGCTTAAGGAAAAAATATTCTCGCATTATTTCTCCAAAAGTTAGGCTGTACAAATGGGAATCAATTAATATTCCTTGGGACGAATGAACGCGGAAACCGAAAACCTCAGACACTAGTAAAACCATACCCATGAATGTACATAAAAGTTAATAATTTTTATAACAATTTTTTTAGAAGCCATATTAGTATTTTCGATTTTATCCCTCAACAAAGGATACAGCGGGATAAGATGTAAAAAGTGCCGCAAAACTAAATCAATAATCAAGCCTCTCAGATGAAAGAGATTAAAAAATGCTTTTGATTCCCGAAAAATTAGCCTCCTATGACAATATGTTGCAGAGATACCAAAAACGTGCTTTTATGTTTCATTTTTCTGTTCTTTTGTTGCATGTATTAGGATAAAAACATTTTCAGTCACGGTGGAAATAGTTCAGTTTATGGTATTTCCGTCAAACAATTTTGACGTCATAGTCAAATAGAAAAATAAATAAATACATTTTTGAAATTAATTTTCGGCATGATGGAGTACTGTCTCAATTTTTCTCCTATAATATGTCTTATAACATTCTTCAACATATATTTTCTTCAGAATTTCAAATAATGTGGACAATAATAAATGAAAATTAAAACCAATTTTATCAGATTTAAAATTTGAAATTCGCGCCAAAATGTGATCGGAAAAAAGTTTTACCGCTATTTAAATACAGATTCAATCGCGACATGCGCTCTAAATCTTATAGGTGTTACATCGATCATGCACCAAACTCAGTCGGAATATCCATGGTGGATAGTATGGGCTCTTGCTCGTCCGACTTCAACTTGTAAGCCCGGAACATCACTTTGCGTCTTAACATAAGAAAGACTTTTAAATGCCAAAATTATCACAGTTACAAGTCATTGGAACAAAAACAGATAACCAGTTTTTTAAATATTGCATCTTTTATTTCAATTACATCTTCACCGTGTTATTTTTGGCTGTCACCGTTGACAATTTTAGTGCCACTTTCAGAATGTTTCTCAACATCTCTTGATCTCCATGAAACATGGCGACCGACAGTTGGTCGCGCTTTTCAATCGAAGTGCCCGTGTCGTGGTCACGTGGTTCGTGACGCAAACTGGTACTGTGCAGAACGAACAAACATCAGGTGCACCGGAGAGCTCCATCTTTCCACCATGGGAATATCGGGAGTGGACTACATTATTGTGAACGTGAGAACGAAAGTCGCATCCTTGGATGCTGTTCCCACAAGGCTGCGATCATTTATTATTTGGCACACGCTCCTTACTTGGCCGTCACAATTTTTTAGAGTACTGTTTATAAACGAATGCGAGATTCCAATAATTGAATAATGTGAAAATGATTAATTGACTATGATTGTGTAATTCTCAACGATTAATATATCTACAACGCAGTAATTTTATTTATATTATAAACGAATGATTAATATACCTAAAACTGAGTAATTCGATTTATATCAGAAAATAAACATGGATCTAAAAAAAGAGATTTGATGATTTTATTTCCATAATATAAATATTTTCACATAAAGAACAAACATTTGACAGCAAAACGTCTAAAATCGTGCTGGTGATACTTTAAATATTGGTGATCAAATTTTCCTATTACATTTTGGCGTTAGTTTCAAATTTTTACACTGGCGAAATTGGTTTTAATTTTTTTCACTATCGTCTACATTTTTAAAAATTCTTGGAATAAAAATACGAGAATCATTTTTTTCCTAGACCCTTTAATTTGCATTGAATCTTGGGTAGTGTGGCGAAACCGATTTCCTCATGCCAGGAAAATTAAATTAAACAAACTGACTCGGCCACCATGAGTTCGACTGGGAACAGATTGCGACATGGCCTCACGCGCGCAACCCTGCTTATCTGACAGCCGTCTCCGCCTCCGGCACATTAAGAAAGTCGTTAAAGGGTCAGTCGTCGACAGATTTACTGTGGAGCACGTGTTCGCATGGCCAGCTGCGCGAACCTTCTAGATCGCTTTTGAAATCGACATCCAGTGAATCCGAAATCGACAAATTCTTTCACGGACAACGCCCGTCTTGTGCGAGCATGTTCTAGAAGGGCAAAGAAAATCCTGGACGCTCACAGTTATGCAAAGAGTCGGAACTCCATTCACTACCCCTGTCACTATTGGTCGAAATAACGTAATGCGCCATTTCTTTCGGCCAATAGCGACGCAACTATCTTAAGGAGTCAGAATATGCGAGAAAACGAGTGGGGGGTAAAAGTTAACCTAATAAGATTTGACTTATAAAATTGGCATTCAAAGCAGGGCAGTCGGGAGAGAAACTTCTCTGGGAGGGAGAGCTATTCACCGACCAGAGGCAAGTTCGCCTTTGATGGACTTAGAAAAAACTTCGGTGTGGGCTATTGTAATAGAGCAGAGTAACGTGGGCAGAGAAAATTCTCTGAAGCGGGAATCAGTTGCAAAGTGAAGCGAATGTGTCGCTGCAGGATTTCTAGACTTTCCAAAGTTGCAATTGTGAATAATCACGAGTATCAGAAGAATCCGTGACTGGTTACTACGCTCTTGAAATCGAGAGTGACTGCTGGCCGACCCCGAGCTCAACCAGACTGCCAGGCGCCGTTACAACGCCGCACCCTCGGCCGTGCCGCCGCCTCCCCTCGGCCGCGCCGCCGCCTCTTTGGGTGACGCCTTCAGACGGCCGATCAGCTGACGTGCGTGCCTGGGTGGGCACAAGGACATCGCCCCGGCCGCGCCCTCTGCGAAGGTTGCCGCCGCCTCCCCTCGACGGCAACGCGCCCGTTTCGGGCCCACAAAAAGAAACTTTACCAAGGCAATATAATTCAGGGTATTCATCCCTGCGAAAATCCTGTAATGCGGTGTCGCGCTAAGACACACTGATCTGTAATATTTGTTACCATTGTGATGCTAACTATAAGTCTTCCTAATTTCTAAGCTTTACACTGGCTACTAACTTTTCATCTTCTTATCTGTCCACCTAATTTTCAGATTTCTGATCCTATTTACATGTGTAACTTCCCTGGGGCATTTTGAATTATTTTGCCCAGGAATAAAAGTGATTTTACCAGTGATCAAAGTGTTTCTTTCATGTTACCAGTATCTGTTAACGATTCCTTCCATCACCGACTGAGCTATTTCAGGGCCGCTTACCGGGCGTTCTCTCACGAGACGACCGGGAGTGTTACAGTAGGGTTACAGAATTTGTCTAAGGTTTTTTTGGTTTTTGTGTTTATTTGCCCATAAGATCCAATGTTAATTGTTTCTGTCGGTACAACCCTGATTTTTGAAGTAAAAATGCGGGAATAATTTTTCTCCTAGGGCCAGAAATAAGCCTTAAATTTTGGGTGGGGTTTCAGAATTTTATTAAGTTTTTTTTTATTTTTGTGTTTATTCGTCGATAAGAATCAATGTTAATAGTTTCTGTTTGTACAGCCCCAAATTTTTTAAATTAAAGCTAGCAGCGCCCACGATTTTGGGAAATCCAAAAGAGCCGAAAATTTGGGACTAGGGCATTTAATTAACCTAAAATGATGGATATAGTTTGGTTGAAATTGGTTTTTGTGCGCTGCTATCTTTTGATGGCTGAGCATCTGTGCTGCTCACCGTTGCGCAGAAGAGCCACTTTGTGCGGAACGAAATAAAAACACGAGAAGTAAACAGTACACAAGGGGGCCTTGCGCACACACGTGTACCATTGTGCACCGTTACCAAAGAACAGTCTATGTTGCTGATTGGATTGGAGTTGATTGTGGCATCTTCGTGTACTGACCATCGAAACTTCGTAATTATATAGTGTCTTTCGACAATTACGTATTTTAATTAGTTTACTATTAAGTTAAGAAATCCAAAAATATTGTCATTCGTTAATTTAAATCTAGTATTTTTAAAATATTTTTTTCGAACAAACTCTGAACTATTTGAAATGATCTTGGGGTGATAAACAATTGAAATGGCAACACACTTTCTTAGAACTGCCGATTTCATTGGTGGAATAAAAAACACTAACCATAAATTTCTCTTTATGTAATGGTCGTTTTTAGTTTGTTATTGATTTGTTGAAAATGTTTGTTGTAAGAGTGCAAGTGGTAATGAAGTCGAATAAAAAACGAATGCTGATTATATTTTTTATAATTATTCTGTGAAACAATGAAGTCTACGAGTACATTTCAGGAACGTAGTAAGTGCAAACATAGTTATGTCGCAAATATCACAGTATTCCATTAAACATATGTTTTACGTCTTAAAACACGTGTGTGAACATTTGTATGAAAAAATGATCATGCTTATGAACCCAACTGTGGTAGCTAAAATATTATTTCAAATTCCATCTAAAATATGATTTCATGTGCAGTGTTGCGTTTGTGCAACCAAAGCTCGTGGACTTCTGTGTATCAAAGGTCGAGGGCGCGTCCTGGCTCAGAGTAGCCAACGCAATTTCATGTGAGTGTTCTCTCTGCTCACTCGCCCACTCGTCTTGTGTTCGCCTTCCCCCATTCCTATCCCCATCCCGTCGGTCGGCTCTGCCCCCATTCCTCGAGGTTCGCGGCGACCAAGACAATCTCCCGGACTGCACAACACCCGCCACACGCCGCTGCTCTTGCTGTCTCCGCTGTCGTCTTTCTTTATCTCCGGCCCCATCGGCATCACTCTCACGACAGTTGACCCTCCACCTCGGATGCGTACGATTCCTTAGCGTTTTCATTGGTGCAGGCAGCACATTCAATCACTCTCACCACCCTCAACCTACCCCTCCCACCATGCCTCTCACACTCTAAAAGTCTCGCCCTGGCCCATTTTTCGTACGCCTCCCCACCTCAACCCCTGCCCATCTCGGACTGCCCCTCTCGTACTCGTAGCTCTTTCCCTCTGTCCCTCATTCCCCTAGCTAGGCCGAGTTCAGCCGCAATATGAAGGAGAATTCCAGCGGTCACCTGCTCTGTCCGTGGTTTCTCCTATCAACACCAGGATAATGCCGTAGTAGTGTTCTAAAAAACGGGCTACGGATTGTGTGCGATATTTCCCTCCCCGTCGTTGTCCTCTGCTGTCCCCTACTCACACACACTTTCTTGCAATACATTACCGAATATGTCAAGAAACCAGTCAAGATCTGAAAGCGTGTTCCGGCTGCGGCGGGGCCCGCTGATGAGAAATGACTAGTCGGGGAATACCCTGCAAACGGTTATGTCAGGATCTCGCCAACATGTGGGGAAATAACGGGGGATTAAACTTGCACTACTCTAATGAGCCTCATGACAATAGCAGCTAACGCGCCAGGAAACACGAAATACAACCTATCAATCAATCAGTCAATCAATCAATCCTCATGCCCCTCTCACCCTTCCTCGTACCACCCAGCCCCTTCCAGTCGTACTCCTCTTACCATTCTCTTTTGGTCTGACACTCTCGCCACGCCCCTCTGTGCGTACTTCTTCCTAACTCTTATCAATCTTCTCTCTCTCTCTCTCTCTCTCTCTCTCTCTCTCTCTCTCTATCTCTATCTCTATCTCTATCTCTATCTCTATCTCTATCTCTATCTCTCTATCTCTCTATCTCTATCTCTCTATCTCTCTATCTCTCTATCTCTCTATCTCTCTATCTCTCTATCTCTCTATCTCTCTATCTCTATCTCTCTATCTCTATCTCTCTATCTCTATCTCTCTATCTCTATCTCTCTATCTCTCTATCTCTCTATCTCTATCTCTCTATCTCTATCTCTCTCTATCTCTATCTCTCTATCTCTCTATCTCTCTATCTCTCTATCTCTCTATCTCTCTATCTCTATCTCTCTATCTCTCTATCTCTCTATCTCTATCTCTATCTCTCTATCTCTCTATCTCTATCTCTATCTCTCTATCTCTCTATCTCTATCTCTCTATCTCTCTATCTCTATCTCTATCTCTATCTCTCTCTCTCTATCTCTCTATCTCTATCTCTATCTCTATCTCTCTCTCTCTCTCTCTATCTATCTATCTATCTATCTATCTATCTATCTATCTATCTATCTATCTATCTATCTATCTATCTATCTATCTATCTATCTATCTATCTATCTATCTATCTATCTATCTATCTATCTATCTATCTATCTATCTATCTATCTATCTATCTATCTATCTATCTATCTATCTATCTATCTATCTATCTATCTATCTATCTATCTATCTATCTATCTATCTATCTATCTATCTATCTATCTATCTATCTATCTATCTATCTATCTATCTATCTGTTGACTCACCCACGTACCTTGCACGCCAACCGCCATCCGCGTTCCCTAATGCTTTTACGGGCACTTTTTTTCTCACATCCTGTACCGCACGCTCCCAACCTCTTCCCCCGGCCCGACTCGGTTGGCCGGCCGCCCCGCGCGGAAGCTCTGGTCTAAACGTTGGCGCGGATCCAGGCGACTGCGATCTTCGCCCTTTGTTCTCGCCTTGTGTATTTTCCGCTTTCACAACACGCTTTGACTGCCCGGCAGCGGTGGCGGCGGTGGCGATGGCTGCGCTGCCCGCCGCCCGCTGCCCGCTGCCCGCTGCCCGCCGCCCGCCGCCCGCCCCCCGCCGCCCGCCGCCCGCTGCCCGCGCCGCCCGCGCCGCCCACCCCCCGCAGCCCGCGGAGCGCCGGTCGAGACTAGGAGCCGCGGCTCACGTATGAAGGTCTACAGCGTTACTCCAGTTGATCTTTTTTGGACTCTGTGAAATATCCTCGGCCTGATAGAGATCAGTCAGTTTCGCAGCAGATCGCACCAGATGTAGAATTTACTCGAACCATACATTGACTAATTGTGTAAAGACTGTGCGGATTGCAAATACTCCCTCAATGCAACACACACAAAACAGAATAATGCAACCGACATACCACTTTCTCTAAGAGAGAAATGACGGAACTATTAGTATGTTCTATTGTCATGCACGCTTACTCCACCAGAATGTTTGTTGCTGATACTTATGCATTAAATATGCATTTACTAATATTGTTTAATTTTAACCTAGTCAATTTTATAAACAAATAAATTTGAAGGACTATAAGTGATTAAGAAGCAAAAATTTCTTCAACCATTTGCACAATAAATTGTTTAAAACTGGTTAAAAATAAGAAGAAACTAGTACTGCTAAAATATCTCACACTTTTTCTAACTGTTGATTTAACAAATATTGCTTCTTGTCATTAAATTGAGAGTATTCTGCTATGTTTTTTCAAAATGTATAGAGAAAAACGAAACTAAATTCGGTTTGAATCAGGCTTGTATTACAACCCGAGAAATCAATTTTCATTTCAGATTGTGTACGCAAATAGAGAAAATAGGATTCTTTATTGACGAAATATTACTGATAATATTAGCATTTTGTTGAAAATATTTTGCTTAATGTATTAATCATTTTTAATAGACCAGAAGTTAAAAACTTTGTGCCTTGTTTGTATGTTTTGTTGTAAATAAATTTTGTCCATTTTTCAAAAACAATCGGCGAAAAAGCTGATGATTATTGTTGATTTAATGCACATATCGTTAAAATGTATTGAATATTAGAACTTTGCAAAATATGAGCTTTGTATTGAGTTTTCTCAAAATTATGTTTACACCAAATTCACTGGAAATGTAGTAGCTGATTTTGTTTCATGATGTATTAATGTGATCGATTACTTCGCTAGTTGTATGGATCGGTTCCTCCGCCATTATCACTTTTCAATTGCACATACAATATTAACATATTTCGAATTTGCGTCGAAACACGAATTTTTTTCCCCAAATCAATTCTTGTACTCTGAAGAAGGAAGTTATTCAAAGTTTCCAAAATATGTGTAACTTTACGAGTTAATGTTAAATTAGATTTCCTTTCAGTGTAATTCATGATGCTACATCAACGCTCATCATTATTTTAATAATATTACAACGTGAGACTACCCATAACCTATTTACCGAATGGATGATGTCCAAAAAATAAATAAAATTAAAATTTCAAAAGACGATTTCTCATCATCGTCAATGATGTATCAACTGCAAATATACTAATACAATAAAGTTAACTATTTCATTTGAAAATGAACTTACATTTTCAATTTTTCGTTAAATATATATATATATATATATATATATATATATATATATATATTATTTTTTGTTCCTTAAATCGTGTGATATTACTGTTAGTAAATTATTTTCACCCACAGTAGCTTTTGTTAGTTGTCTCTATTCCCCTGTCTCTATCGTGCAAAGGGGTATCTTGAATTAGTACGTTTGTGGTACAGTAAACAGAAAATGAGTGGAACAACATCCGCTTCGCTGAATTGTTTTGTGTTCTCTTGAAAGTAAATATCGCAGAAAAGGAAGTGATAAGTTTTCTGTGTATTTTTCCTGGTTCGGAGAAATCCCAGATGACTTCACATCCTGTTTTCATCTCTTATTTCCTTGCATTTAAAGGAACGTACTCATGGCTTAGTTATGCGAAGTATTCATCCAGTCAAATCCTTCTTTCCTTCCTTCTATTTTACTGTTTATGGTGTGTGGGCTGCAAAAAAAGTTTGCAATTCTTACTATAAGCTGTAAGGTAAAATTCAAAAAGCATAAAAATGTTTAAGGTTTGTATATCATAGATTGAGTCTTTTTTAATTTGTTCAGCGACTCTACCTATCTGACCAAGTGTCCATCCGTCCAACTGCCTGTTCGTCCACACAATTGCCGTCTGCCCAATGGCCCGTCTGCCCGACTGCCCGACTGCGCGTCTGCCCGACTGCGCGCCTGCCCATCTTCCCACCTGCCCGACTGCGCGCCTGCCCATCTTCCCACCTGCCCGACTGCCCGTCTGCCAGACTTTCCGTCTGTCCGTCTGCCCGTCTGCCAGACTTTCCGTCGGCCTGAATGCCAGTCTGCCCATCTGCTCGTCTACCTGACTGCCCAACTGTCCGACCGACGTGCTATTCGCACAACTGCCTATCTCCGCAACTGTCTATTCTCCCAATTTCTTATCCGTCCGATAGCCTATTCGCCCTCCGGCATATCCCCCCAACCGCCCCCCCACCCCAATCGGCTGGTTCACCAATAGCCATTCTGTTCAACAGCCCATCCCCATAACCTTCAATCCACACCATGACTCCTCCGCACAACTTATCGGGCACATTGTCCGTTCTCCACACTGATCATTCGATCACGCAGCCGCCCAACCTGGCTCTCGGCTGCCGGGAATTGTTCCTCGTCTCCTCTGCAGGTGCTTGCGTGTCTTGACAAAGCGCGGGATGCGATCTACGCCGTCCTTCGAAGTCGTGGGCGGTCGATCGCGTCACCGCTCACCAACATCGCCTCTCACCGCCTGCCCCCCGCCACCCACGCAGTGAACTCGGCCGCACCGCTGGCTCTCGAGTGTCGCCAACACTCGCGGAAAGTTTGCAAACTGGTCGCGCTTAAGCTGGCTTCGATAGCGCAGTTGGAGAAATATGACCTGGAAGAGGACAGTGCTTATTATGGTGTGGTTGATATCGCGGAGCGTTAAACTCTTTGAAGTTGAGTTAGTAAAAATATGCACATACGAACGAAATAATTACAAACTTCGAACTCGGTTCATAAACTGTTATATTATTGTTGCGCCATTACACTTATTTTAAAATAGAGTTCATAATTGATATACCAATGTAATTGTAACTTTCTTCTAAAAAGTTAATGATTTTTTAAGATTTTAGCACTTGTGTCTGTTGAAATATATTTTACTATCTGTGTTTCTTGTTGTATATAATCTTTCGTTTGACATGCACATCAAGTGCTATGAGATCAAGCGCTCAATTCCGCTTCCTTTTCCAAAAACATAAATCTACTAAAGAGAGGTCGATTAAAAAATTTTAAAAAATTTTTAAAAAAATATTTTAAATCCTACATACACATTGTAACCAATACCTTCCGGGAAAATGTCAGTGACCCAGAACGGAACAAACATCCAGCTCTGCAAAACCAATCGATTAATGTCTTGATAACAAGCTTCTCTACCAGTACCCAATGCCGGGGACGAGAAAAAGTCGCGTTTGAATCCGCTGTGGCGGAGGAAAGTTTCCTACGAAAACTACTACGAAGCCACCCTCGTCCCCTCGCGCCCATTATTCGTCCTTTAGGGAGCGCGCCGCCTAAGTCCTGCGAAGTGGCCAAGTGAGCATCACACTCCACCTCTCTGGCACTGCGCTTCTGAGTTATAGGAGATGCACTGCGCTTATTACACAGGCACATACAAAAAAGTTGTCAGAACCAAAGGTTTAACTCCTGTTTCTCTGTGTATGTCGACGCGCTTCTCTGAGTATGTCGACGCGCTGAATCCAAATCTGAAGCCAGAATTGCACCACTATCCTCCAGTGTTTTATCGTGAAAAAGTGGAGTGAAATTTACCATCTACAGTTTTGCATTTTCTGTGATTTAAAAAAACTGGAGTTTGGTAGCGCAATTCTGACTTCAGATTCGGATTTAGCTCGTCGACATACTTTAAGAAACATGCGTCAAGTCTTGGGGTCTGACGACTTTTCTATGTGTGTGCCTGTGTTATCTGCGTCAAAAACACATCTTCGCTGAAGAATCCCCGACCGAGAGGTTCTAGGGAGCGAAAATAGACAATGACGGTTTTTGATCAAAGCTACATTGTTAGGTCGTATTCAGCTGCTGTCTGGAGGCCAATTCTGGAGCCCGCCTACTGTGGGCGGTAGTTTTCCGTGATTTTTCCGATGAATTGTTGCACTTATTGAAGGTGCACCTTAGGAAAAGAGCCACGCGCCGCACGCTACTTTTACTTACTCTTCCTGTTCCTCTCCTCTCTCCTTACAAACACACTTACTTGCATGCACTCTCACGTTGTGGGAGACACAGGAGCTTAGAGCGTGATACCAGGAGAGGAAAATCCCTCTCGTCGCCCGATCTCAAGTTCTATAGGGAGAGAAACATCCCAATTTCTCGCGATATATCGAGAACTATATAAATGGGGTTAATGATAATTGCTGTTGACGAGCCGAGGAACAGAAAAGAATAAATCAATCAAAAATACTTCTAGCGAAACAAATAAATTTGAAAAAAGGCGACAATAAATCTTTGTCACAAATTTGATTCGAATTATACTATTTGTGTTATTGAGATATCTAAAATTCCACTTACTATAATTCGTATAGAGAAACAATTGTTCTACGAATCGTATACTAATGAAATTGATTATCAGTTAGTATGATACTTTTCTGTCTGGCACAGCTATACAGAATAACTGCTGAAATGAGCAAGGAGGTTTCTCTATGAAAATTTGTAGGGATGTGATTGAGGATCAGGGAACTCTGCTTGGTGGCCTCCGTTGGCAGTATTTTAAAAAAGAGGAGATACTCGTATTCCTTTTGAAAATAAGAGAGTAAATTTGTTCTTCCAAGAATTGCATTCTGGCCGTCGCCACGCACGCAATATCAATACTTAACTCAATCCGCCGACGGATTGAAGGGGTGGGACGGGCCGATCAATACGCCTCACTTACGCACGCAATATCAATATTTAAAAAAAACACTTATTGGATGTTGTCAAACCACTGAATCGACTAATCACAGACACAATACAACTATTGTACCAAAAATATTTAGCTAAACGTTCAGCTTTTGCAATTCCATTTAAATATTTCCTCAATCTAGACCTGCCGTGTGACTGTTTCATTTGACTCTTTCATTAATTTCTTGAACAATGACATGTGAAGTTAAGAAAATATTATAGAAATAACAACATTTATATCTCTTAATTAATATCTCTTTTCCTTCAAAATGAACTTAAGATATCACAAAATCACTTACACTCGCGTTTCTAGGATCTAATAATGTATAACTTCACAAACATTCATCTGTATACATTTTTTCTATGTAAATTTCTTTGCCCAAAATTGGATCTAGGGATGAATCAGAACTACGTTTCAGAATACTCTTGAAATGTTCAAGAACAATATTATCTCGTCTTGACAAAGGAGATAAAATAAAAACATTGAAGGAGAGGTTTGTTTGGAACCGTGAAACAAGGATCTCGGCAGACCATCCGTTGATTGATTGTTTGTTTTGTGATTCTGGGATCGTTAACAGCCAAGGTCGTTAGTCTAATAAGTGTGCTACATGTTTGTTCCTCGGGAGGTAGCGGTGATCTCCCCCGTCTCCCGCTGGATGGTAAGATTCGGCGCCGAAGTACCGTCGGGTAACGGGGTTTTTCTCAACCAGATATCTCCCACCAGAGGGCACTACTTCAACCGGGACAAGCTCCAAGCAGCCGGTCTCAATGTCTGAATTGAATTGAATTGAATTGAATTGAATTTGCCGTGGCGAGACTCAGGCCACCAGGCCTGCTCTTCCGTCTGACCACGCAAATTTCACTACGCTCCTTTCACCAACTAGCGGAGAAAGGAGGTTTTTCTTGGGCGACGAAATAGGCGATTTGAATTTAGCTCAGAGGCTTCATTTAGCCTTGAGGATCTTTTACATGCAAGTAAATCTACTAACATGGGACAGCCGTTCTGAGTCGTAGGGTAGTGAATGTAAATGTATAAGTTTTGAGGATAAGGCAAGGAAGAGGAAGGAAAGGACGACCACCCCAATGTCGACAAATGATCACGTGCATTCCGGCCTCACGATTCAGTTTCTCGCATTTTCCAAAAACTATGGCATTCGCCTTAAATCGTATCCTGTTTCTTTCTTATCATTGCACTCACAATAGAAAAAAAGGAAATTCTTGAGACGGATGGATGCCAGCAGACATGTCTACACTCCGACCGCCTTCCGATCAAGGTACCTCTTCCGTCTCTGTCAAGGTACCTCTTCTTCTCTGGTTCATCGTAGAAGTACCTTCCCCAGCGTTGATTCTCCGTGCGAGAGATACCCCTCTTTCGGCGTCCCTGTTGGCGCTACCCTCCCTTCTCGTCACGATTTCGGGTTCGTAGCCCGTCGTGAACGGGATCGCGAACTTCCGTGCGGTAACATTCAAATACATAATTTATAATTTCGCAATAATTCGCCACACACAAATAAAAACACCGTGCCAAAAAATTAGTCTAAGTTAAGGTATACGAAATTATTATATTCACAACAATTCAAGTCGTAAGATTGGAGAATGTTTGATATTGTGAACAGTAAGTGGTTTCTCAATATAAACGAGTGATGGTAAAAAATTGGATCATACATTCGTTAATAATTTGGTCTCGATTAAGTTGAAGATTGTATATATGATAAATATATTTTTATATTTTTATTTATATGTACTTTTTGTACAATTTTCTTTCAGTGACTCACTTTGAATATCATATTGAGGGTTTTATGTTTCAATACATTGAACCACGGCGTTTGGGATGCACATCGGGTTTATGTTGTCTGACGGATATGTTGTATCCGATATACAGACATTCTACGATACAACTACTTTGCTCGTCGTTGCTAGTCGTTGAGGAAATTCGGATTAATGCTGCTTAAATGGTGGATGTGTAATGATAAAATGCATCAATTAAAATTTCAATTATTTTGTTTTTATAATCAATGAGGATATATAAGTGAATTCGTAAATTGCTGAAAAGCCCACATGTATGAAATTATCGGTATAAGCAACCCGCTTGACAGGGACGTGTGGCATGTTGCAGAGAGCGCGGGCGAGGATGAGGCCGAGGACTCGGAGAGCGCGCTAGCGCTGTCTTCGCCCGCGCCGGTGCGGCGGCCGCCCCCGTCCGCGCGCCGCACCGCCGCCATGGCGTCCGCCCTCGCGGGCGCCGGGGGCGACGGCGGCGGCGGCGGCGACCGCTTCGACGTGGAGGCGCAGGGGCGCGCCGACCCGCCCCCGCACGCGCCGCCGCCCGTGCCCAGCATCGTGGAGAAGCCGCTAGAGGTGGACAAAAAAGTCAAGGTGAGTAATACCCCCATATTCTCAAATACATGACTGTAGCTCTACGAGCGTGGGCAAACGACCACGCCTTCCGTTTTGAAGAAACCAAGGTTCTTGCCATGGAAGACCAGTGGTGGCCCAGGACGATCAAGGACTTCTTGGAGGCTGCCAAAACTCCTCATAACAACAAAGGGAGGCGTAGGGCTTCGACTCCGTAATGCTTGGCAATCTGTGCTGCAGTGAACGAAGACCCGTGAGAACTCCTCTCAGGACTGTTCTTTTCCGTTCGATCCTGTATCGCGCCACCCCCTCCCGTGCCACCCCCTCCCGGGCAGCCCGGCCTGATTGGCCGGCTAACCTGCAACTAAATTCTGGTGTCTACACAGTCACACAGTATAAAAACTCGAGCGGTCACCATTCTAGCATCTCACCATCCTAGAACAATAATTATCTCAAACAGCTAGAAATATCACATATCGACCAATTTTTACTAGCCACAGCAACAGACCAAATCCAAAATAGATTTGCAAAACTAAATCTAAAAGCCGTATTTAAAAAATAGACAATAATATGACAAAATGCCAACTGCACAAAGACTGCATTTTCCAACTGAAGCCCGCTGCCTACACCCACTAAACAGACTAACTAAAAACGCCATATCAACTAAAAATAACTACTTAAGGGCCTAATAAAACTCCACTCTTTAATTCACGCTAAACGGACTAGCCGTAAACTATTTTTTCTAAACCTGCTCGACACCCTCCAAACTCTTATACTATTTCTCAATGCATTCAAACTTTATTTAATCATACCACCACACAAAGCAACTCCTCCGCGTCTCAGGTCGTAAAATAAATTGACAAACTAATGGAAGAGTTTTCTTTTTGCAAGGCCTCGTATGCATGGATACGAGGCAGGGCACTGAGTCGACCTCAGCATTCCCCACACAACACTGCGGCGGAAGAGCGCCAATCGGTGCGCAGGACGCCCAGAACATAAATGCTCCACAAAAAGGGATCCTAACGTTGAATATACCACGACGTGTTGACCGAAACGTCGACATCACTCTCCGCGGCACTCTGTTGGCGCGGCGTCACCCGGAAGCCTCCAATACTGCCCATCCCGCGTTATAATATTCGTTCGTTCCACCGATATGACGTTAATGGATTTCCTCGTTTGCATTTGATGACCGTGCTCCTACGGGTGGAAAGTCAAGAGGGGGAATTTACTCGTCCCAAGACGGACTCCTGCAGTTTTGACCTATTCTTATCTCCTTCCAGTTACATTAACAGTGTGGCTCCCGTCCGGACTCGCCGGTATCGCTTCTCCGGAACGTCTGCACGGTGGAAGGCAATTGGATCCTCCCTGCAAGCTCAGAGCTACCAACTTTCGATTCGTACCGGTGTCGAATTGAGCTCCTCTCACAATGTGTCGGGACAAATTATTTTCGGCGTACAATGCCTATCGGGCCCTGCCTCGACGAAGCTAAAATCGCAACTAGATGGGTACATTTCTGGACGTTTGTGACGAAAGTATGCTTTGTGTCGACTTTGAGAGAAGAAGAAAAATTCACAATCAAACAATTTAACATTATTCGTACTTCAAGTCAAAGGTAGCGTGGTTTCTTCGTAATGCTTTTAGGAGTGCAAAATGCCCTTGTGCTGTAATTTGATTATTAAAGTAACATAATCAGCACATCGTACAATATACTTAACTATTGCCCTGACTTATTGAACAATCTTGCACACGCGTACATTGCGATGTGAAGAGAGTGCGGGCTTCGTGGGACGCGGAGTGCACGTAGCAAAGGATTCCCAGCAGGCAGCGTGGAGCGTGGCGGTGAGGGCCGCTGGCATCGCGACCTCTCTGTTTGTAGACAATCGAAATGTTTGTTACAGTGCATTGTAACTAAAAACTACGGTTATTGTTATTAACAAATGAAATGAATTATTGGGTTATTTAGCATTTTTAACTGTGGAAATTATAATGCTAGTTTTAGGTTTAAAAGGTTAAGGCGACAGTGTTGCGTAATTTGGCGCAAGACTGTGCCTGTAGTACCACACGCCGAGGTTAGTTCTAGGAACGCGAGGCGCTGCTGTAATTCCCAAAACTATGTTTCTTATGCGAGCTTGTTTGCAAAATGCAGTTTAGAAACGCTATACAGAAATAATTTGTTCTGAAACCTGACTGCGTTGATAAGCGTTTGAAAAAAACATACATTTATAAATATTTTGCATTCCCGAACAAATATGTTGCTTCCCTTGCAGCGCAAAAAACAAGTTTCCTCAATCAACATTGATGTGTTTTTCTCTCACCATCACTAAGTAAACTAGTGGTGCTACAGAATGGAACAGACTTCCTCGTATTAGTTTTCTATTTTCTTTGGTCTGGCCTTACTATTGTGACTTGCCCCATCCTCTTTTCAAATGCCATCTATTCCCGCCAAACGTACATTTTAGAAATCTTATCAATGTTTTCGTTTTCTGATAGTAGAACCGAACTATTACTTTAAGAATATTAAAGGAAAGTAAGAAAGTTCGTCCTGAATAACCATTTTCATTGAAACATTTGGAGACGTACTTGAGAAAATGGTGTTTAAGCGTCACTATGAATGCGAAATTTGAACCCCTTTTCACTCGTTATTTGTTCATTTGTTTATGTACAGATACTATTCACAAAGAATATTGACGCAGTGTGTTTGGCTGTACACCTTCAGTTTCTAGGACTTCCTTCTATAGTCGTATAGACACCCTCAGGAGTAGCCATGTCTATTAGCGTCTCCGATTTGATACAATTGGGTAGTCAACCAGGTACGTTGTTGCTAGTAGCAGATCATTCATCCGAACATGACACTCATTAGAAAAGTGCGGTATGTGTGACTGCTTCTTTATTGTGCTCTGTGTCACTGGCGTCGTGAGAAAGGACACGCCCCCTTTTTGGCCGCTCTTTCTTCCCTCTCTCAAGCGCCTTCGGTTGGAAAATGCACTTTCAACGTTCTGAGATACCGCTCTTCCTTGGAATGTCTTCTCTCGGGCTCTCTGACATTTCCAATATTTTTCTGCTCCTACACAAAGCACGAGTGCCGATTTATTTACGATAATATTTCGTCGATATTTTATGTCAGCCAGAAGATCTGCTGCTCCGATAAATAGGAAGTGAAAGTCCATTTTTACTCACCGAATGTTTCGAAGTGCGTAAGTTGGAATGACGGAAACAGAAAACAAGAAACTGGTTTTTGAAAAGCTTACTCTTCGTTGCTTCAAGAATATTTTTCGCTACTGCGACATTTCACCTCAATGATTCAAACTGCGATTTCTCAGGTTTTATATATCGCCTCAGTTTACGTCATTTTTTCTCTTCAGACTTATGGCTGAATCGAGTTCTCTTTTCTAGCGTTTCCCTTTTAGGTTAAACGCGTCCTCAGTGAATGATTTCTAATAATTATTTTAAGAAAATTGAGATATTAAATGAAGAAAAATAGTGAAATTTCATATTTTCTATTTTTATTGAGTAGTATACTTTGTTTCATTTTCTTTTAAATACTTCAAACCATTTCTATATATCTTAGTTTTTGAGAATTTTTTTTTTTCAATGCAAGTGCACAAGTGCTACGTTTCCTATTGTCAACTGTCAAGTCCATAGTGAGCGAACTTAAGACGCATTTTTCCTGTATTGTGAATTTTTCGACATATTCATGGATGTCAAACATCATAAATCATAAACCATAAAAGATAATGACATTTCTTCTTACCGTTTGCAACCCATGATTTTCTCTAGAGAATGAATTAGAATAGTTAATGTTACGCTTCTAAATGCTACGTTTAAATTAACTGAAATGTTCAGAATATACTTTAAATAATTATTTTTTCTGAATTAATCTAACCCTGACTCTTCAGTTTTCAGATTATTTTTACCATTCGAATTCATTCTCTAGAACATGTGTATTTAATTTACAAAAATAATTATTAAAATGTATTAATTTATTGAGGAGAAAGGATGTCTGGAGTAAAAACTACATTTTGGCCAATTCATTATTAACAAATAGAAAACATTATTTTTTTAATTATTTGATCTCTAAGAGCACATTGGAATCAAATGTTCAAGGGAAAACAAAATAGAAACAATATTCTTGATATTATTTCGTAAGGTTGGAAGCTACGTTAAAGGAAATACCAATGAATAATATACAAAAGATATGCATAACAAGAGACAAGACAGTTGTTATTTCGTATCACCCGACTTTTGTTGCGCATTTCCTACTGTGTCGTCAGTGCCTCGTCCACGAATGTGCCCGGGGCCTCACCTGCTGCGACATTGAGGCCGGAGCATTGGCACTTCCGCCCGCAGCGCTGCTTTACGAGCGGAGGCGGGGTAGCGTCTCCCGAAAGATGGAAGACGGAAGGATGACGGAAGGGTGAAGGGAGACGCGGCGGAAAGGGGCGGAAGCGGATGCACTGGGTGGACGGCTATCTGCCTCCCTACCTGTCCTCTTTCTCTCACCTGCGTCATCTCGATTCTGCTCTTTCCTCTCCTTTACACTCGTTCGTCTTTTCTCTATTCTTCTTCTTCCCCGTGAGCTCTTCGCTTTCGTGACCCCATCAACTATTGTTACGTAGAACAACATTCTTCGCGGTTCAAACGTCTCTTTTCTTACCCTCGAAGATTCTTCTGGATCTTTCTTGTTTCTGCTGATTTCCTTGCATTTTTCTTTTCAGCTCCTCGTTTTCAACGTATTTAGTATGTTTTAGTCCAACTACATTCACTACTTTTTCTAATTGTGTTTCATCTAATTATTTTTTCCCTTCTAGTTGTTTTCCCCCAATTGTTGCTATTTTCCCTTTTATTACTTCTCAATTTTATTATTTCTCTCTTTTTAACCCACTCATCATTTTTTTACATTTTATTCACCTCATTTCCACAGTTATTTTGTTTTATTGATTTTCTCTATTTTCCCTACATTTTAGTATTTTTTAAATTGTTATCATTAATGCTATCCTTCTTATATTCCGTGCAATATCACGCTCTCAATCTCTCCCTTCCTCTTCTCTTCAACTTTGCCACATGATAAATTGTTCTTAAAGTTTTCTTCCTTTCAACATTTCTTTCATTTCATTTCATTTCTTTCCTTTGCCGCTGCTGTGAAAGGAGAAGCGAGCGTCGACGAGGAGAGTCGCGCGTCGCAGCCCTTTGTGGCGGGGCGGGGCGGGGAGGGGGGTGAGTGGCGGGGCGTGGGCGCCGCCTCGGGCGTTGGAGCGCCGCTTGAGCGTCGCGCGGTCGCCGGAGGGGAGGCGATCGCAGCACGGCGCGCGGCAAGGGCTCAAATGCGCAAAATGGATGTCACACGACATTCGTACAAGACGTCACAAATCTTTAATCTGTGACTGATCTGCAACAAAGATTTGATTAAAAAAATATATTGCAATTTGCAGGTATTTAATTATTTTTATTATACTCCATTTTGTGTTGTTTATCTTGCAGCTTGCAATTTCTAATGTTTTAAATAATAATTATTGTTTCATTTTTATCTATTACCTTACTGGGTACATTACCTTAGTTTTCTAACATTATATATATATATATATATATATATATATATATATATATATATATATATATATATATATATATGTTACTTCTATGTCACTGAATAAAGTTCGATTATTCCTGGAAGTTTTTAGATTAGTTGAAGTTCCGAAATGTACATTGAACTACATATGAGTTAAAACTCGTTTTTTTTTTGACATTTCAAAATCATGTAGTTTTTGTCGCGAATGGACGAAGCTGCATTTGGTCGCAAATAGTCGAAGTTAAAAAAAATGTAGCTGTTGGGTTTTTTTCATAATCTTCGCAGTTTTGGACACCAGACCACAAAAACGTCATAGTATTTGTAGGGAATATCCAATTTTCATTGAGATAACATGAATACTAATTTTCTCATTTTACCCGGTGATGAGCGAGAGTTTTTCTTATCAATTTCGCGATCAAACAATGGGGTAAGATTTTACTTCTAAGAACTTATAACAATCTTAGATATATACACTTTCATCATTATCTCGGATTGTTTTTCTTCCGATGCCCGCTTTCCGGCTCATTTTGGCCCACTGCGACGTTGCGTCGCAGCCGATTGTGGAGTGGGGTGACCGCACGGGGCGACAGCTTGAGTCGGCAGCGGCTGCAAACGGCCGAGCGGTTGCACCTCGTTCATCGTGTGTAGGGAAATACTAATGGCGTCGTGAAAAATCCGCAACGAGTCGTCGCGCCCCAGAGGCAAGACGAGCGATGCGAGGGGGATTAGTGTTGCCTCAGCGCGAGAGCGCAGGTCATGTGGGGTGAGAATGGCGGGAGATCCATCCTGCGAATCGTTATGAACGTACTATATGAACTGGTAAATTACGCAAAAAGTATTTGTACATGCTGCGTGAGGAATGGAAGTCGGGTAATGATTAGGAGCTACTAATGGTGATTGAAGAAGTTTAAGACAAAATAAAAAGGAGTTTCTTTGACAGGCTTCACCTCTCTGCGGGAAAGTTCTTTGTTTCGTGGAACACCTTTGTTAGTTCGGACAATTGTTGCTACTATTGTATGTGCAAGGTCATCTATCTGTCGTAAATGAGAAACAACACGCGAATTTCTTTGCTGAAAGCGCGAAAGAAATTCAAAACCAATCGCTTTTAGTTTTTCAATTTGATTATTCAATATATGCTTACGAAATAAAACGATTTCCAAGCGGTTTCAGCTCGAAATTTAACCCTTAGGGACACTTCACATATCTTCGAATGTCTCTAACTATCGATTACTCCATATGTTTTTAACCGTACATTTTTCTCCTGATTGATTACTGTGTGTTCTCAGTTGTTGACCTTCCACACTGACTGGGAAATACTCGCCTTCTGTCTTCATTACGCCATTTAAACTTAACAAAGCTGGTGTGCTGGTATCGTATCTGTAGCGGGCGGGAGCGATGCGGAAGTCCCAAGGGCTCAGAGTGTGGTTGGGGACAGGCCCCCCTTCCACCCCTCTCATTCCCCGCACCTGCAGCTAACGTCAGCGGCAGCGAGAGTACAGGCTCATCCATTACTCGCCGAACCACCCCTTCCACTTTGTCCCCGACCCGCATTCTCGTAGCCTCCACCCTATCCCCTCCACCCTAACCCCGCCCTACCCCCTCCACCTCCGTCGCTCTCCTGCCTCAGCCGAGCCGCACCTCATCCCTGCCCCTGCCCGTCCCTTGGCAGACCCGCCTCGGCCACGACCCACGCTCCCCCGCTCCCGCTCACACCTCCCTCCATCACACGGAGCCGCCCCGTCCCATACCGTCCCCCTCCGTCCCTCCCCGTCACAACTCTGTTCCTTAGAAGATCCGAGCTCGTCCCCGTCCCGTCTCCCGTCCGACCCACCCCACCCACTTCGCTCCTCTCCCCCAACCCTGACCTTCGCAGATTCGTCCCCGTCCCGTCTCCCGTCCCACCCACCCCACCCCATCCCACCTGTCCCACTTCGCTCCTCTCCCCCAACCCTGCCCTTCGCAGATTCGTCCCCGTCCCGTCTCCCGTTCCACCCACCCCACCCCGTCCCACCTGTCCCACTTCGCTCCTCTCCCCCAACCCTGCCCTTCGCAGATTCGTTCCCGTCTCCCGTTCCACCCACCCCACCCCGTGCCACCTGTCCCACTTCGCTCCTCTCCCCCAACCCTGCCCTTCGCAGATTCGTCCCCGTTCCGTCTCCCGTCCCACCCACCCCACCCCGTGCCACCTGTCCCACTTCGCTCCTCTCCCCCAACCCTGCCCTTCGCAGATTCGTCCCCGTTCCGTCTCCCGTCCCACCCACCCCACCCCGTGCCACCTGTCCCACTTCGCTCCTCTCCCCCAACCCTGCCCTTCGCAGATTCGTCCCCGTCCCGTCTCCCGTTCCACCCACCCCACCCCGTCACACCTGTCCCACTTCGCTCCTCTCCCCCAACCCTGACCTTCGCAGATTCGTCCCCGTCCCGTCTCCCGTTCCACCCACCCCACCCCGTCACACCTGTCCCACTTCGCTCCTCTCCCCCAACCCTGCCCTTCGCAGATTCGTCCCCGTCCCGTCTCCCGTCCCACCCACCCCACCCCGTCCCACCTGTCCCACTTCGCTCCTCTCCCCCAACCCTGCCCTTCGCAGATTCGTCCCCGTCCCGTCTCCCGTCCCACCCACCCCACCCCGTCCCACCTGTCCCACTTCGCTCCTCTCCCCCAACCCTGCCCTTCGCAGATTCGTCCCCGTCCCGTCTCCCGACCCACCCACCCCACCCCGTCCCACCTGTCCCACTTCGCTCCTCTCCCCCAACCCTGCCCTTCGCAGATTCGTCCCCGTTCCGTCTCAGCCTGAGCTCACTTCACCCTCCCTCACTCGGATCTATCCTGTCCCACGCACTCCATCCTTTCCCACCTGTCCCACTCCATACGTTCCTTCCCAACCCAAACTTGTCCCTTCGCAGATCCGTCCCTCCTCCTTAAACTCACTCCTCCCTCCCTCCCTCCCCCTCCCGGGCTCCCCTCCCTCCGGCTCGCTTCCGCTTGAGCGGCAAAACATCCTGCGGAGCGGGCGGCCATCCGAAAGAGCGACGCTGCGCCGTGGGTTCACCTGAGCGAGGCACATTCCGATGAAGACCGTCGTTTGTCATGGCCGGCGCCTGATCATCGCCTCCCTTATCGTCCACATTGCTCAGGCGCCTTCTTTTGCTCCACGCGGTTTCTCTTTCGCTTACCTCACGTTACTCTCCCGCGAGATGCTTTTCTACCAACGCCCTCCCCCCTTCCGGGGATTGTTCTTCGCGGTAGTCTTTCGTCGTGTGTACAATTTCCATCAACTCAAAAAGAAATAAAAATGGAGGAAAATGATTTTGATTGTAGACTTGTTTTTTTTTATTTCAAAAATGTATATTATGGAAAAAGTAATATCTATTAGAAACAATAGGAACACTTCATAAATACTCAATTGTCCCAAAATACGATGAGTAAATCAGGCCGTAATCAAGAAGGAAGATCAAGGAGGGGACGACTAGTTGAATCGAATTCAATTCTCGGTCCGCAGGACTAAGCATGGAACATTTTCTAGCATTCATAAAAAATGTGGTTTTGCAAATGGAGGCAGACGAAAGAAAAATAACAATTTGAAATAGCATATCGATTTTA
Source organism: Gryllus longicercus (assembly GCA_038098605.1). Classification (NCBI taxonomy): domain Eukaryota; kingdom Metazoa; phylum Arthropoda; class Insecta; order Orthoptera; family Gryllidae; genus Gryllus; species Gryllus longicercus. The sequence goes on from JAZDUA010000090.1 coordinate 3,196,341, forward strand.
ACCGTTGACCTATTGGAATAGAAGGTATAGCCCGAAAGTGTAGATCATAAGAATTGATATATCACAATTCATGTTAGGTCTATGTTGAGATAATTCATTGGGTGTAATGTTGAGGGAATTTTCAGGGAATGTTGGGAGAGTTGCAGGGAATTTATGTGTTTAAATTAATGGTTTTGTTATAAAATGGACGCGGGGATGGAGAAATTTAAATCATGATGTATGGCTGTTGGGGGTTGCCGATGTCTGGAGTTTATATAGTGATCAAAGATCAGCAGTAAGAAACATATTGATAACTTCCCACCAAGTACGTCAACTGATATATTTACTGAGATTTTATTGCGAAGTGGTTTTATGATTAAAAATGGTAATATAAAAATATTTTATTACTTTGAACGTCATCTAATCGAATCTATTGAAATCGTAAACAGTCTTGTAATATCACAGTTTTAAAACCTCAATGTTCCTAAACATAGTTTCGAGCAATTTTGAAGAAATATAAAAACGTTAATGGTATTGCATTTTTTTCTTTTTCATTTTTTCTTCTTACTTTTGTTATCCTTGCTTTAAACCCACATTCGTGGACTGTTGAATCTACTGACACCCTCAAACATTTATCGCTATTGTTGTATATTACGTATTGAAATGCCCACCAGTCGACATTAAATCGACATCAAACATAATATTGGAGTAAGTTCATTTACGTATACGGAAGTACGATACTGATTAAAAAGATATTATAAATAGACTAGAAGGTATGACCATACGACGAGGAAATTTTCTCATAGCCCGTGCAGAGTGAGGTACGACATGAATAAAATGGCTGTTTCACATAACAATTCGAATCGTGAAACAGTTTAATGTTTTTTTAAGAGAAGAATCCCTGATTTAAAATTATATTTCTAAATTTTACTTTCATGTTACAATTAGACTACAATCGAATACCATATATAACGCCATTGAAAATTACCTCTTTCATAATTGTGACATAATGCGCGCGTGATTATTAATTGTGATACAGAAATATGTGTAAATTAACTCTCTTCCCCTTGATTCTTGTTGACTTCATCTCATTCTTCGTTTGTTTACAGCTTAAATGATGAAACACAAACTCTCTTATAAGAATTCCACTGATTATCTCGCCTCGGTAGTCTTCAACCTCATGAACTTGGCTCTAAACTGCGGACTCTGTTATGCTAAGTGTCGTCTTGTGTGCAACCCGTGTGTGTTGTACTATACTAAGGCACATTATAATGTAGGTTTATTTGGTTATGATAATGAATCCCGCTGCAATCATTACCTCCAAACAAGTCTTGTTAATGTAATAATGTGTAACCTCCTAACAGAAGTTAGACATTTATTAGGAAAGTTGAAACAATGTAGTTCGCCATGTGACATTGCTGCTGTTACTCTTTTCACTAGTAGTCCTTCGGTTATTTCCCTAGGACTTGGTGAAAATGAATACCTTATTTATCTGAATATAAGACGAGTTTTTTCTCTGAATACTTAATTAAAATATGCGAGGTCGTCATGAATTCCCAGATTAAGCTTTGTCGATGGGCATAAATACCTGCAGAAAACCAGATTTTTTGAGCAGCAAGTTCTAAAGTACCTGCAAGAGGAACGCAATGAATAATTCCTATCTCTCGAAATATTATCCCAATAAAGACACTAGAAATTAGGAAGATTATTCTTCAAGAAGGTGCGAATTTCAAAGTGAGTGTGGGCAGGTACGTAACAATGGAGAAGAGAACTGGTCTAATATTACGGCGAGTAACAATGTTAGCTCAGCAACTTACCGTAGCTTCTTAAAAAAATGAAATGCGTTCCAGTGTAATTTTCACAAATTACAAAACCAAAGTAACCTTTTGATCAGTCAGATCGGCAGTGCTAACCAGACCCCCGTTTCTTTTGGTATGCCGTCAAAGTTGAAGTTGAAGCCATGGACGTTGAAATGTTGTCTTGCTAAAAATGGTCATGCTATTTGCTGAATAAGTGTGCCACGTTAGTGATAGATTAAAGGTTTAGGGAACTGATATTAACGAGTATCACGGACCTAGTAATAATTCCCGGCGGGATGAAATCTCAAGTACAAGAAGCGCATATTTCTGTAAACAAATCATTCAAATATCATCTGCAGTGCCTCTGACTGGGAAGTCCCAGAGTTCGAGTCCCGACGGTGGTAGGATTCTTTAACAGACTATGTAACTAGAATATCGAATTCGGTAGCTGTCTAGAGGAGAATTCTAGCGGACGGCTGCTGAAGTCAGCATTTTTCCAAGTTTTTTTCCAATCAACACTAGGCGAATGCTGTAGCAGTCTCCTAAGAAATGGAGCACGGAACAGCCCGCGATCGTTCACGCCTCTTTCTTGTCCTATCTTCACTCCTCACTCGCACACTCTTATGAACACTACACAACTACGCATGATGGGAGTTCAGTCGGGAGCTTACGCTCGTCGTGACTTGTGGAGGTACCTGTAAGGGGAAAACTGGCCGACATGTAAATCGGCACCGCATATCACCACCATAAAAACATGCACCCGTGTTGAAAACGTGTACTGCACTTACGAGATTAATGACCACAGCCGTTGACGCGCCCGTAACCAATAAAGAATCAATCGAAGGACCTTCTGCAACAACTTCGTAATGACTGGCTCTTCGAGGAATTACTGACGTCGTCTTCTTCTTCTTCTTCTTCTTCTTCTTCTTCTTCTTCTTCTTCTTCTTCTTCTTCTTCTTCTTCTTCTTCTTCTTCTTCAACTGCTCTAAGAACTTTTCCTCTAATTTATACACCAATTTCATGTCCCTCCGAATTGTACTGATTGTGAGTAAAACACTGCAATTTTCGTTTTTAGACACCCTTTTCGAAAAATGTAGTCTCTCCTCAGGTTTGTCTATTTATGATTTATCTCTTTCGCTAACTGTTCCTTGAAATCTGAAAGCCAATAATTTTCGTTTTTGATGCAAAGTGTGTTTCTGTTGTATGTAGTACTTCATGCGTCTGCTCTCGTGATCAATTTCAAGTTCTTGGAAAATTAAATTTTACGCTCATTTAATCAAGTCTATTTGAAAATATTAAACTTGGAATTAGTTTATATAAGTGATATGTGTTAGTCAGATGCAAGATTCCTAGCCTAACACTTCATATATTTCCTGTACCTAACTGAAGTTCTCTCAGAGCAACATAATTCACATCTGACTTAATTCTAGCTTATCGTCGTGAACTTGTGTCTTATGCACCACAAATGAAAACAGACGCGCAATCAGCAATTATATATATATATATATATATATATATATATATATATATATATATGTGTGTGTGTGTGTGTGTGTGTGTGTGTGTATTATATACGTCAATGATTCGAATAAAAATTTGTTTGCAATAACGGTATCACATTTATATATAGGAAAATAAATTAACATCAATACTGAAAACACTGCAAAATTTATGTCGCAAATATGATTGTGCAATATAACATGCTGCATTAGTTCAATAAAATTTGATATTAGAAATTATACTCTGTTATATTGACTTGTTTAAAAATATATTTGCTTAAAACAAAATGTTATAACATTCAATTAAAGAAAATTCACAAATACCGTAACCTATTGAATATAACTACAATGACAGTTGTAAAAAATATTCTGAATTTAGTCAATGTTCTATGAGGTGCACCGCGCGACCGGTGATAATATAAATTAGAGCGTGGCCGGAAGGTTAATTTGTTGAAAGAGATTGGTTTTGTGGCGCTGGGCTGTCGCTGCGCACCTTGTGCTCTTCCGCCTGGTTTACTCTGCACTGCACGTAATTCCCTCGCCCCGCTCCCGCCGCCAGCGCGCCGCTGGCCCGGGGCTGCGGGCGCCGCGCGGCCGGGGGCGATATTACGGCGAGGCGCTTACAGAGGCCGCCGCCTTGCCCGGCAGGATTGGCTGGCTCTGCCCCATTTCATCTTAATATACGGCCCGCAGTATTAGCGACACGTATTATAAGTCATTACATCCCCCTTAGCTGCCGGGCGCCCCTATCTGTATGCCGGGCCGCAGGCGTGTCGGTGGACTATTAATTTTTTATCCGTCCAATTTATTCCGCCCGCGTCCCGTGCCTTGTAATTTTGATCCTCCCCGCCCCCCTCCCCCCGACCGTGCGGTCGCCTTTCTGGGCTCGGCCCTGCCCCCGTCCCCGCCCCCGCCCCCGCCTCCGCCACCGCCACCGCTGTCATCACGGTACACCATTCCACTCCGCCTCATCCACTCTCTTGTTTATTTTCTCTGTCCTCCGCCTCTCGTCCTTGAATTTCCTTCGCAGCGTCTGTAATTCCTTTGCCCCATTGACATTTTTAGGAACGTTAACAAAAATTAATCGCGAAGGGATAATATTTTTTCTCTACTCCATATCTGATTTTTTGTTTCTTTCGTAATTTTTCATATGCTCTCCATTGATTGTCTTCACTTCATTTTGCCTTCCCAAGGGTCGTGAGATTTCGAATGTGAAGTGTGGGAATTATCTTTCCCTAATCACCTATCTTCCTTGATTCAGAGTGATCTGTATACTGTGAACAGGTCTCTTCTGCTGCAACAACCAGTATTCGTCCGTGTGTTGTACAAGTGTGTTGTGAAGTTTCGTGTGTTCCCTTGCACCTAGCTACTACTGCTCCTCTCGTTCTTCTGGCTCCTTGTGTCTGCTGTTCGCTGCAGCCGAGCACTTTGCCCCGCCCGCCCCCGCCTGCCCGGTGCCGCGCCGCGGCGCCTCATCATTCCTCGCGGCGCTCGCCTCATGTGTATGCCCCCCTTGCGGCGCTGCGCGGCGCGGTGCGGTGCGGGTGACCCGCGCCCTCTGCCGCAGAGAAGCTGTGCGCTGCTTTCCCCCCCTGCCCCCCCCCCGCTGCCTGCGCCACTCGACGCGCCCTCGCTCGCCTCGCGCGCTGGTCGATAGGAGGCTGCTGCGCCCCCCCTCCCGCCCCCGCCGCCGCCACGGGCCAAAATCAACACGGCACGCGCTGCCCACTCCGCCGCCGCCGCTCCAGCGTTCCGCTTCCGCTTTGTGCATCTTCCCCTGCTCCGGCCTGGGATCCTCCTCCACTCTCGCCCTCCACTTTCCCATCTTCGCGCTCGCCCTTCAGTTACCGCCCTCCAAATTCGCCCTCCATTCTTCGCTATCCACCCTCGCCCTTTATTTTCCGCTCTCCATATTCGCCCTGCATTTTCCGTTGTCCTCCCTCGCCCTTCATTTTCCGCTCTCCATATTCGCCCTCCATTCTGCGCTTTCCACCCTTGCCCTTCGTTTTCCTCTCTACATTCTCCGCTCTCCACCCTCACCTTTCATTTTCCGCTCTCCGTATTCGCCCTCCATTCTCCGCGGCCCACCCTCGTCCTTCATACTTTTCCTTCATTCTCCGCACTTCATTCTCTCCCTTCATACTCGCCCTTCGTTCTTGCAATAAATTTTTCCTCGCTCGACCCTTCATACGCGCCCTTCATGCTCCACTCTCTACTCTCGCCCCTCATTCACTCCATTCTTGTCATCCTATTTCCGCTCTCTGCTCTCGTCCTTCGTATTCGTTCACCGTTCTTGCCATCCATTTATGTTGTCCATTTTTAACGTTCATTTTCCCAGTAATTCATGCCAATCGTTGTTGTCAGCCGTTCTTGCCATTTATTATTGATTTCTCAATCTCGCCTCTGTCGAAGTCCCTGTCACCGTTTCATTTGTCTGTTTCTCGCAATTCTTCACGACGTTTAGTTCGCCCTCATCTCGCAGGCCCTGACTTCGTCTTTGTTCGTACCGGGAGAAGTGACTCAGGGCAATCTATGTCACTACATTGCTTCTGATTGGGGTGTCCTAGCTTCTAGCCTTGACGCTGACAGGGTTTTGACACTAGCAAGATAGCTAGGTCGACTTCAGTCAGCGTCTGGAGAAGAATTCTAGCGGCCGGCTCCTCTTTCCGTGATTTCTCCCGACACTGCCATGTGAATGCCGAAGTAGTACGCTAACAAACGGGTCACTGACTGCACGCTAACTTTCCTTCCTCATCCTTGTCACCCCTTTCGTACATACACTTATACTTATATGCAGTGCACTACCACATTGCCGGGAGACCGGTCGGGATCTTAGATCTTGTCCTGGCTGGGACGGCGCCCCGCTGGTGGGAAGTACCTGATTAGGGGAACCCCGTTAGCCGATGGTAGGTCGGCGCCGGATCTCGCCATTCAGTGGAGAAAGATCACAGTCATCTCCTGAGGAAAACATTCACTACACCTACGGGACTACTGACCTTAGCATTTGATGTGCCCGAAATCAATCAATCGTCTTTGTTCGCGTTCCCTCCCGCTGTACCCTACGACGTGTTCTTGTTTCCGTGCCGCCTCACATCCTTTCATCCTCGATTTCCGTGCAACACGTAACGATGCACGATCCACTGTGTCTGCCTATTCGTCGATTTTCTCGTTTACATTGATCCTCCAAATCAGCGACTCTCGGGGCCAACGGTGTCGCTACTATGACACGTATCACACAGTGGGCACAGTGGGCACAGTATCACAGAGGGCTTCCGGTGCGCTATCGCAATCACACGGCTGTTATCTGCTATCCGCCGCCGTTGCTGACCTCGCTGCTGACCCCCCCCTCCCACCAATCACGCCGCTGACACCGCTCCTGATCTCACATTCAATCCCGCCTCTTGGCCGCTCCCGACTCCGACTTCTCTGCCAACCCGGCATTCGAATCCCTCAACGCCGCCCCCAACCCTGCCCTCGGTGAATCTACTCCGCTGCCCAGCCCACGCCCTCGCCTCCTCTCCGCCTCCGGTTCCCGTCGTATTTTTCCCCCTCCAACGGCGCCGCGACAGCGATGCTCATTTGTCTTGCCTGCTAATAAGACGTCGGCGAACAAACAGATTCATCTCTCGCTCTCCCCGACCTCTCCGCTCGCCTACTGCTCCCGCCACTCGCAACCTGCCCCTGTTACTCCACGCGACGCGGGCGCGCGTTTTCAACAGCCCTTAAAAGCGGCTCCACACATTCGGCATTCGCCGAGCAGCGAGCTATTGCTCGCTCACTCCCGAACAGCTGATGTGTTCGGCGAATGTTCGCTCCCATAGTACTGAAGACCAGCACGCGGTGGGTAGGGCGAAGACCGAATGTTCGGCGCTCGGCGAATCGCAAGCAACCCGTAAACACTACTCGGGATTCGGCGAGCGGTTGCTCGGGATTCACCGTATGCGGCGTGTGTGGAGTCGCCCTAAGAGTAAGAATCCCTACCGCAATTTTGGTCGAAATTTTGGCCAAAATTGATTCGCCTAAAAATAATTTTTATGTCCGTAATTTTTTCGTTATCGAAGTAAAATATTCTCGAGGCCTTTCGATTTCGCTAGTACTCAGCATGTTTATTTAAATAATAAAAGTAAAATGTAATGTTTACTTGGGGATTATCACACTTTTTCACAATAATTAATTCCACTTTACAGTTAATGAGTACCTGGGAAGCGACTTACAAAAATCTAAATAGTTTAGATAAAAGGAAGTGATGAAGGTATTTTAGCTTAATTTTGTGTTAGTGTGGATCCGATAGTATTTGATCATTTGTAACACAACAAGGCGCTGTAGGTAGTTATTGGGAAATATCAGGCAGAAGAGAGGCCTGAATCCTGCCATCGGCTGAAACAGGTACATGAGAGTACTTTACGAATGTGGATGAACTGTTCTCAGACCCATGCCAACAGGATTTATGTTGTTCTCAGATCCATAAGAAGTGGATTTGTTATTGAAGTTGCTGCATAAACGTAATTAAGGATGAATGAAGGGATTTTTGCATTTTTATTTATTTAAACAACGAAGTTCGTAGTGTAAATAATATAACGATCTTAGAAAATTACAAATTGTCGCAGAAATACATTGGTAAATGTAGAAACATTTGTTGTCTGTAGTAGCAAAAGCTAGTGAACTATTGTGATGTACTAAAATCTCTTCTAAAAAGTTAGATTATCGATGTAAAATGAAAAAGAGTGAAATATATAGTATTAAATGTCAAAATATGTACATAAATATGTATTGTAAACGGTAAGAATATGTAAAAAATATGTAAATTCAGATTTAGTATGTAATATTAAAATACTCTATTTAAAAACCGATTTATATAATAAGAAAGTACATTTATTAAAATGTCTAAAATATATTTTAAAATTAATACAAGCATTTCAAAAACAATTTGGAGAGCACAAGTTGATGCACACTTTGCATCATACAACTTTCTTGTCAGTAGTAAAAGCTTCCTCTAGTGTTATCCAGAACTGTAGTTCAACATCCAGACAAGACTCAATAGAACACATCTAACTGGTGATATCTACGACAGCAAAATGCAACATTCTCATCGAACTGTTACATGTCGGCGAACTGACACACTTTTCACATCTAAATTCACTAATAATGTTGGAAAAATGATCAGTGTTAAAAAAAATCATAAAAAATATGTAATAAAATTGAAGAAAATGTGTAAAATAATAAAAGATATTTTGTGAAAATAGCAAAATATGTAATATAGTACTAAATATGTAAAAATATGTAAAGAAAAATTCGCTAATTTGTTAGCAGTATTTGTTCAATTTATAAATTTTGAAACGGGTAAGTAGAAAGGCAAAAAATATATAAATACTTAGAAATCCTGTCTCTACATATCACTAATTCAACGTTATAAAATTAGTGTTTTATTAACGTGACCCCCGTCTTTCTGTCGCAGAGATAGTGCTTTAAGCACTAACATTTTGCGCAATTGTTTGCAATTCATTTGATGTCATTATTAGGGAACCACGTGAAAAAAATCGTATTCACTACGTACTCTTCTACGGGAAGAATATAAACATTCCAGTCCTGAAGATGCTCATAGAGGGATTGGAGAAATTATGTTGCAGCAGCTTCCGACGTGGCCGACGTACATCTAAGACAGAACTTTGGCCGCGGCAATCTACAGCGACGTGATTCAGCCATCTCATTTACAGCGCCAAGACAATTAAAAACCCTCAGAAGTGTGAATTTCTTCGTGTCGACATGCTAAATAAAATAACGCGCGGTTGTAGTGACGCACGCCACCGCCCCTACTGCCACCCCCGCCGCTATCACTCCCGCCGCCCTCGTACCCCGCCGCCCTCACCACCTCCCTCGCCGCCGACGCCCTCGCTCCCGTCGCCTTCACCACTGCTCCCGCCGCTGCCAATGCTTCCACCGCCCTCGTTCCCACCACCCTCGCCCCTAAAACCTCTCGCCCCTGCCGCCCTCGCCCCCCCCGCTCTCGCCCCCGCCGCCCTCGCCCCCGCCGCCCTCGCCCCCCCCGCCCTCGCCCCCGCCGCCCTCGCCCCCGCCGCCCTCGTCCCCGATGCCCTCGCCCTCGCCGCTCTCACCGCCCCCGCCGCCCTCGCCGCCACCACCGCCCTCGACGCCCTCGCCGCCCGCGCCGCCCCCACCGCCCTCGCCGCCCCCACCGCCCTCGCCGCCCCCACCGCCCTCGCCGCCCTCGCCGCCCTCGCCGCCCTCGCCGCCCCCACCGCCCTCGCCTCCGTCCCCGCCGTCCTAGCCCTAGTCGCCCTCGCTCTCGCCGCCCTCGCCGCCGCCGCCCTCACCACCGGCGCCTTCGTTGCCCTCGCGACCGCCCCTGCCGCCTCCCCCCGCCCTCGACTCCGCCCCCCCCCCGACGCCGCCCCGGTATCCGCCCCCGACACCCTCTCCCTCGCCGCCCTCTCCCACGCCACCCTCCTCCTCCTCGCCACCCTCCTCCTCGCCATCCTCCTCCTCGCCACCCTCCTCCTCGCCACCCTCCTCCTCGCCATCCTCCTCCTCGCCATCCTCCTCCTCCCCGCCACCCCCGCTCCCGCCGTCGCCTCGCCGCCTGAGAATAATTCAGTGGAGGCTGCGCCTGGCGCCTTTGAAGTGAGCCCGCCTCCGCCGTCGGCCCTGCCTGTGACAAGCGACAGCCCGCCGTCTCTCGGCGGCCCCTTTTCAGCCTCCGCCTCACGCACCCGTCATGCCAAGACTTGCCTAAGCCGCTCCTCCTTCCCTCGCCTTACAGCCCCGCGCCCTCTTCCTTTTGCCTCTGCTCCCACCCTTTCGACCTTGCTGCTCTCTTTCATTTATGTATCTTAATATATTTCGTGTTGTTTCTCTCGTCTCTTCATTTAATTTCATCCTGGCAGGGAAATTATACACATTAATCATATCCCTTGTATGCCTCATTATCTAATTTTTTTAGCCATATTGCACTCCTTTCTCACTTCTTCCTCTTTATTACCATATCTGTGTGCTTATTCATGTCAATATTGCTTATACTGCTGAAACACAAGTCAGTGATTTGGATCACATAATTTGTCATTACGTTTAAAGAGTTCCCCCAAACACTTTTTCCTGATTTATTCCATTGTCATTCTCCTTTTATTCTTCAATATTTCACTCATTTCCTGCAATTCATTCTGAAACAGAGTTATTTCATAATATTTATATGAAAAATTGTTATTCAGTGATCCATTATTTTCATTTGTGAAAACTTGTAAACGTCTCTCCCACTTGTGAAAATCTCAGATAAATTCTCCACCTCGCGCATTGGGGATTTTTAACTCGTTTCCAAAGCACGCGAAGTGTCGCCTTTGACATGGTCATTCGTCCATTCGCCTCCCTCCCCTTCTCCTTCCGCCCCCCAGCTTCAAGAGCAGGCCCAAAGGGCGCATCGCGCGACGGCCGTCCGCCGAAGCTGCGGGAGGCCGTTTGCGCCGTCGCCGCACGGTGGATCGAGAGACGCAAACGAGGAAAAAATTATTTTTTTTCTCAGAACTGTCAAATTCACATTTTTCGAGCAAACTTCATCCACGGAATGCTGTGCCGCGAAACTACAATAAAAATAATAAAGTTGTGACATAATCGCGTTTTAAATTTGCGCTGGCCTTTGGAATGCAGATATCACACGCTTAGTAATTGATGAATTATTGCGTAGGCATCACGTAGGCATAATGCTTCATCCGAGTTCTGGTAATAATAAACATAAAACGTAAAAACGTTCAAAACAAAATATGCATTTTTCGAGATATGCTAGTGTTGTAGTTTATGAACAACCGTAATGAAGCAGGCAATATTTTATGTATCACGCTTCATTAGCTCTTCGTATTTTCGAGCAGTTATTGAATAGATTTCCCGCAATCATTTTTAAGAAATTTTTAAGAGTCATGCGATCATTGTTTCGTCCTATTTCAGAATCGTAAATGGACAATTTTGAATAGTATAAAATTGCTCATTTCTACCGTTACTCATTACACTGCCAAAGAATGACAATGGTTCGCGCTGAAAAATATCTTAATCTTATGAATTTCAACTTTCTGAAGTCAAAAATTACCATAAAATGACCAATTAGCTTCATGCTGTGGAGATATAGTAACTTGCCAGTTTTTAGAGTCTATATTTTCAGTTTCGGGGAAATATTGTTTTTAAGAGTTGTCACGCCTGTCAACTAACAAAACATAACATTTTCTGACTGTTTATATGTTTTAAACACAATCACTATTGCAGTGACTGAGAGTTTCATATTGTTGGCTTGGTAATTAGTGCATACTTTCTGATTTTGGAGTGCTTTTGAAAAGGGTTGATATGAAGTTGGCGGTGTCACGGTTCCTTTGATTTTTTGATGTCATCGTTCATCTATGCGCAACAGAAAACAAATAGAACGGATTTTGACGGGATTTATTTGAGTATTTGTGGAATATATAAAGAACGCATACTCGCCAAATGATTTTAAAGATGTTTATTCGCATAATATGCGTTGGACAGACTGAAAGATGTTTTACACTAACGCGAGGGCAGAGGCCCCTCGTCAACTTCGACACGCGTAGCGATGCGTCATAATTACGCGCGTGAACGAATCGGCTCTGACTCCTTACCGGTGAACGAAATTTTTCCTGTGAAAAGAATCATGTCACCGCCAATTTTCGTGTAAAATTTATTAAATCACAATGCCACGGAATTGTGTAAATTCAGTGAATAATATTTGTAACATCTGTAGGGAAATTGTGGTAATCTGAAAGGTATCGCTTTGCTCTTAGAATTGCATCTGAGGTATACTAAATACTGCTGATTTTATTAATAGAGCACAGCAAAGACAGTAAATCACATTATATTTAAAAATACTGGCCTTCAAGAATTCTGTTTAGCGAAAACAATGTCGATGGAGTGCCTCTCGTACACCCAAAAAATGCCCTTCTTCCACCCCCACATGTAAAGTTGGGGTTGATGAAAATATTGTCAATGCTAGGATTTAATAAGGACCGGCACTTAAGACAAGAATTCTGTATATTAAGTGATGCAAAAGCTCAGGAAGTTATTTGTGTTGGAACACAAATTCGACAACAGTAAAGGATTCTCTCTTTAACAGAGTTTTGGAGGCGAAAGAAAAGGAAGTCAGACTGCATTTGGTCTTGATTTAAAGACAGTAATGATATAAATTATTTGTTTTTGACATTAATTCTAAAGAAAGAAATAATTTATTTCCGAAACTTTGCTGTTAACATGTAATATATTGATATAAAACCGTTATTTTATAATTTTCTGCCTTTAAATAAGGGCCGAAAACAGTCTGACAGAATATAAAATAATAATCTTAAAAGAAAAGGAATCTTTCGAAGCATCATTCAAGGAAGTTATTCATGGATTGTTAGGCAACAAAAGAGATGGTATCTACATTCAGTTGATGGCAGTACGTCCGCAAAACTCGGATGCAAGATGTCCCTTAAAATCCATTTTTCCACTGCCACCTACATTTTTTTCCCTCCTAGCTAGGAGCAATGAATGAAAACGGAGAAAGATTCCATTAGGACATTTCTTTAATGAAACAAAGATATCAGAGCCGTTGGAAGGAAGTTATGCTTCCGGACAACTGCTGGTCTATATGCAGAGATGCTCCGGAAGTCAAGAGAGGGAATCCAAAAGACGGATATCTCGTAAAGACACTATATAAGTCTCTTCAAAATCAACAATTAGTTTGTTCATCAATTAAATATTCTTTATATGTAATTGTCATTTATAAAAATTCAAGTGAACTTCCAATGTTATTGGGATATATTATTTAAATGTAAAGTTTTCTCTTAATATGTTAAAATTAAAAATATTTTCATCTATTGGATATTGCAGAAACAAGAGCTAACAAAAAAATCTTTTCCGTATTCGTTTTTTTTCAACCCAAAAGTAGTAAAATTTAACTTAGATATTGAAGGAAATATTCCAATTGAAGGAAACATTCCAAAACATATATAGTATATTTAAATTTGTAGTAAATATTTTAAATAGTACATACATTTCTTTTATTCGTAGGTTTCAGCGGTTTCGCGGCCGGAGTCATTGAATACTTAGCTGTCCGGGATGAGCCGCGTCTCAGTCGATCGAGCTGACGTTTCGGCCATCGTGTTGTCGCCTTCTTCAGAGCAATACTGCTTCAGTATAGCTCTGAAGAAGGCGATAACACCATGGCCGAAACGTCAACTCGATCGACTGAGACGCGACTCATCCCGAACTGCCAAGTATCCATATATTATTTTGTTTATTAAATTATTTTAATATTATTATTAAGTCACTCCTAACAAGAAATCATTGCGATTAGAACTGACTTTACATCGCAAAATGTCCTGAAACGTCTGATAGTTTTACAAAAATGTAATTGCTAATATATTATTTTTTAACTCTTGACAGTTCTCAACACTTAATATTGAATTATCTTTAATGAAGAGTTCTAGTTTAAGGTAATGAGACCGCAAGGGTAGCTCGCGATCCTTGGCCTCTTTGTGTTTCTTCTCCGACATTCACGGGAATTTATGTGAGGGAACAACAGAAACCAACCATCCGAGAACTCGAACTTAAGACCTCCTGGTCTACAAAATTTTACTTTCATATTAATTTTTATTCAAGTAAAATATTTTTATAGAAACACAAAGATAAAGTAGTCTTAAATAATAGTCATTTTTAAGTCATTTCAAGTCATTAATAAGTAAGTCTTTTTCAAAAAAGTCACCTTTGTAGTCGACAAAATGAGCTACAGGTTTCCTGCGAATCTCCTACGTCGAATTATTTTATTTCTCTACGGTCATGATCGCTTAACCTACTCATTAGAGTCATTCATGAGCCTTAATCCAAAAGTTCAATGACCATAGTAGTTGGAGATTTAGTTCATACGAAATAAAACTAGTAGGAATGCGTGGCATTCAGAAACTTTTCTTCCTATTAATTTTATTGCTAAAAAATACTCAGAATTTTAAAAATGTGAATGATAGCATTGAATTATCTACAATTGAATGAAGGTATGCAGAAAACATCCAAGCCACAACAATGAATGTAATTGAGCAATGACTTGCAAAGTTGGGACGTATTTTAAAATTTAGATTACAGATAAGCCAAAAATTGATATGTGCAGGGTAACGTTGCAGAAACGTTCCACATATTTACGGAAAATAGATTATTTGGAATAGAGTTATTCGGAAAACAGAAATTCACCAAAGAATTTTTCATGTCGTTCATAATTAAGTCTTGAAGACTAGTGAAATGAGGGAGGTTTGCAAATGCTGGAAAAATTCAATCATTGTTCATTGCGAACGGAGGGAACATGTTCTTGAAAATGTAATGGATATGTTTTATGTTTACCAATGTCTGAATATGTATGTTGCAGAGAAACAGCACAGAAATTCTACTGATTACCGTAGCTTAAAAATGTAATGCATCATTATAATTATAATGATAGAATCTTGTTGTAACAATACACATTCGTCAGACGCTTACCGGTCATTGCGTTGCTTCATCACTAATATTCGCATCTGAAAAGACTTGAACTTCGAATTTAAAATAAAACCCTATCTTCGTTTCGCTAACTCGAACCTCATACACACCAAGGCCTTCGTCAAGAGGTTCCACCAAGACACACACCGAAATGCACTTTGAACAAAAGACGTCAGATAAGCGTTCATTCCATTATTTTTACGATTTTTATAGAATAATTACGAGCCTTTGACCAGTTAGTTCCTAGACAACAGAAGATAAACTAATTGCATATTAAATACAGAAAATGAGTAGCTAAAAAAATGCAGCTCACGCATCAAGAACAAAACTATTTCAGGAAGTTAAATAAATTTCGAAAGGAGGAAGTTATGAAGGATCGAAGAATTGTTTTGGTAGTTTTCGAGTTGATTACGATGTTGATTATGTTGACCTGGTTTAAAATGATGTGCAGATAGAAAATTATTAATTTTGCGACAGAAACAAATTTTGAATGAGAAGTATTCTTAACACAGAATTAATTTGTATGCTTGAAATAAACCAATGGGCTTTAATAATCGTTCTAAAACACGTATTATAAAAATTTTGTATTTTTTTAATACTTGTTTTTAATGCGGTTCCGTTATTCGACTAACATAAGGTATTATAGGCTGAATAATTGTTTTATAAATGTTTCATTTTGTCAGAATAATAACTGAAGAAGAGTATTTAATGAGATATGATTGTATTATTTCAATAAGCAGGTGTTAACGAACCCTTCAAAAATGCTGGATACAATAACAAAATTAAATGGAAAAAATATCTATCTTAAATAATGTAGTACGAAAGGGTTCAGAAAATTTTAGACTTTTACAGTTTTCAAAAATTGCGGTGGAACCGTGATCATTACAACCGGTCCTTCTTAATAAGCCTATTTCACTCCATTCTTACAATAATTTTTTCAATTGCAGTCATTGTTGATAAAATTTTGAAAACGTTCCAGGGGTTTCATATAAAATACGTCCAAAGTTTATAGATTTTTTTTTTAAATTGCAGAGCGTTGAGGTAGACCATATCGACAGTGGAGTATTAATTTTTTTTAAAATCGTAGGAACAGTTTAGGCGCTAGTCTTTTTAAGAGCTGGACAACTTAAAGTATATAATAAATCTATCAATCAATCAATCAATCAAAAAGTACTGAAAGTGGGCACATAATTCCGGAAACGTGTCTGTGTACCCTTTGAACATACAAAAGTTATCTCTCGCTTCATTTGTGATATGCCAAAAACATTTCGCCGCAACTATCGGTAACGGTAGGACTTTTCGCCCTTTTCCTTGACCGTTCGGCCCACAGTGCTCGGACTCTTGACGCGGCCGCCGTGCCGGACTCTTTCCGCCTCCGTTGGCGCTGCCACCCGCTCTCTTGCCCAGCGGAGAGTAATTTACCTCAGCAAAGGCCCGTCGGCGACGCAGATGCAAGTTTCTTTTGCTACAGAACCGCCTCTTACCGTCACTTCCCCTCTCTTCACGCGCCTACTCTTTGAGAAGCGTAGCAGAATTGGCAGGAGGTGGCAGCGGTCACTCCCAAAAACTGTTTTTGCTCCGGACAAGTTGAATGCCTACTTTGAAATTTGGATGAAATACTTGCTACGTTACGTCTTATATTTTTGTCTGATAAGGACTTCGTTATATTTATTATTAGAAGGCAGATATCTACGAGAAACTCTGCATGTGTTGTCTACGTTGTATTCTCAATGGTTTGATTGTTTTACGTCATTAAATAATTAAGAGATAAAGAATGTTAATATGGATGAGGATATGGGTCACGTAATATACTAGAACACTATGAATTGCGTTTATCACTTCGAAAGACTCCCCGCTTTTAAATTAAGTTGTATTATATGTACCTTCAATTTTGCTTGTATGGTTGTATCAGTAGTGAAGGACGGTATGCGAACGGCATTAATTTGGAATTGATATCGAACAAACAAAAAGGTGTACACGCATGTGCTAGCACGTTTCTTATCCGTGAGATTTCGTCTTTCGTTTTGTTGAGCAATTTCCAATATTGAATGTTTTAAACAATTTAAAACATTTTTGGAAATCTATTTTTCAGTAATTTTTCCAAAAACAAAGTGTATAAATTTCTATATTTTTGCCCAAATGGATGGTCATTTTACGTGTATCAAAAGCATGTAAGGCTACAAACAGTCTTTACAATAAGTAATTACCACTAATGTTCATCTATTCCAATTCCGGTACTATATTGGATATTAGAGCCACTGAGGTAGTTCAAACTTATTAGTTACCTCTGCAATTACGCTTTCTGGGCAAGGACTTCCGTTTAAACGCGCTGCCAGTTCGCAGCCATTACGGCCCGAGCCACAGGTGCGCGCGCGGCCTGTGATCATCAGTCGGTCGCGTGCACCGCTGCTTCGAGTTGCTTAACTCGCAAATGAACGCGATCGCTGCCATTGGCAACACGAGTTCGGATCGCCCCGACCACACTGTCGCCCCCGTTCCACTCCCTTCGAGTGTCCTGGGTTCTCGATTGCTTGCAGGTCGCGAACGTCAGGTGCGTTCGCATGCCGGTGACGTTCCCGCGACTTACGAGGTTTCTTGCAATGTTTTATCAATTATTAACAGACGCTCGATGATAATCTGGTTCAGTGGCAAGTATTTCACATTCCATGTCTGTTTTCTATGGATCTTTCGGTATATCTGACTTCTACCTTGTATCTCTAAATCCACTATGATATACAGCCTTAAATTTGACAGTGTTGCTATTCCATAGAATTCTTCCGAGGAAACTATCTCCCAACCTGTCTCGTATTTGTTTGCATATCGCCCTCTTGCTTTCCCCCGTATTTGTCTAAATTTGTTTCTACTTTTCTCCATGCTTCTCTTGCACATCTTCCTCTTTCCTTCCTGTCCCATTTGTTTGCCTGTGCGAGTCACAATTAGTTTCTCTCTCCCCTTGTTCTACCCCACTCCCTCCCTGCTTCCTACGCTTTTCTTAAATCTGTGTCCCGACCTCTCTTCTCTTTGCCTCAATTCTTTCTATACGAGTCCATTACTTTCTATAGCCCTCCTCATAAAGTTTCCATTTATTTTCGTAAGTTAATTTTCTTTTACTTTCAGACTGTTCCGTTTACTGCTTGTTATCTCAATTTTATCATCTGCTTTTTCCATTATTGTGCTCACACATGCAACCCTGACGTTGTGAACATTGTGACTAAATAATATGGAGGGCTTATGTTGGATGATATACCATATTAGACTGATGTATTTATACTTAGGCGATGTTCTCGTTCTTTCCTAAGAAGTCACGAAATAGTCTAAACAGACTTGTGAAATAGGCATCTACATTATTAAGTATCCTTTTTTTAACAATATTGGTCTACTATTGCTGTTTCAATTATTTTGTTGGCCCTTTCTTCTTGACAGTAATTTAAAGGACTAAGGATTTTGAGCCTGAGTAACATATATTCTTGGCTTTGTGCCAAATGATGCAAAGTAGGCATGTCTCGAAAAAAAATATTAATGCTTTTAGGGGAAGAGAAAACACTCAAGAAGTGAATGCATATTAAAATCAAACTTTTTATTCTAAATCTAAGTTAGGAAAATATTGTAATTTTATTGAGAAACATTTTGTACAAGAAAATTATAACGCATGTTTGCTACATTGCAAAACTTGAGTCAGTGGCAGAAAATTAACACATATAGTTTTATTTCCACACATATGATTTGTAATATGAATTGTAATATTGTAATATGAATTGTAGAAGGCTGTATAACAGGATAAGAAAGAAACGAAAGAGGCAGAGGAAAATAAGTGAACTAGGGGGACTACGAATCTCGAAGTCAGGTCGGAACTGGGAAGGTTGAAGGTGAAGAAGAAGAAGATGTTAAAGCAGAAAGAGTTAGGACTGCAGAGAGGTGAGGTTATAGACAAATAAAAAATATGTGTGAAGAGGAGATGAGAGAAAAAGCAGGGAGATAGGAAAGGGATTGGTGTGTAAAAGGAAGATGGAGAGGGAAGGGTCATGGAGAAAGGTTAGAATGGGGTGGAGGAGTGAGAAAGGAAAAGGGAGGTAGAAATGGAAAGGAGAGGAGTTGGAGCGGGGAGAGAGGAACGGGGAGGTTAGAGGGGGAATGGAGAGAAGAGAGAGGGAAGGGAAGGGAAGGGAAGGGAGTGGGATAAAGTGGAGAGACTGACGCTGGTCGGGTGTAGAGCGGTGGGGCTGAAAGGGGAGGGCGGAGTTTGCGTTCCCGTTGGGGGAAGGCCGCAGGCGCTGCTCCCGAACTAGCACACGCCCGTTGTTTACTCCTTGTCCTCCCCGAGGAATGCAATTTGACGTGAAATCCAATTCGCTGGGGATGAGGAATATAGAGAAGCCACGGAAAACTCCGTATGTATGTGTGTGTCTGTGTGACTGTGCGAAGGTGTGCTTGTGACAACGGGCTCCCACGAACACTATTATCGCCACCACCACCACCCTCTCTTAGAGTTAGCTTCTCTTCGATGTCCCGTTCCTCCATTTGTCTCTCTCCTCTTCTTTGCCATGTCCACAAATTCTAGTCACTTTGAGCTGGGTTATTACTTTTTAAGGACTGACGAGCGGAAGGATAGTTGGGGTCTTCTTTCTACGCATATGAATTAAGTTTAACAAATCCCATTTAAGCCAATACTGATGTAGTCCTTGTTTGGCTTCTGCGGATTTAATACTATATCGTTTCTTCTCTTATAGTCATACAGTTTTCTCATTAAATAAATGTCTACTATTGAAAAAATTACTGACATTTTGAGCGCTCTTTACTGTTTGGGTATTACAGATACAGCAACTTAATAATAGAAGCTTGTAGAACAAATGTTGAATATCCACAAATTAAAAAAATGCAAATAGTTAAAAATCATCTCAATTATTCATGGATATTTTTATTCCATTCATACATTATCCATTGATGGTGCGACAGAATGGTATAATATTTATTTTATTACATTTTTATAAAAACGGATGATCCACTCTACATGTGTAAGTCACAATTGAAAGCTACAATGCGGCTCGATTAAAGTAGGTCAGCTGTTTCTCAAGAGGTCCCGAAGCATGACACGTGGTTCGTGAAGATACATCTCCACCATAACCTGGTGTTAAATTTAACGGTATGTATTACGAATCAGCGGCCGAGAACCGAGGTCGGTTCGGCGCATCGCGGGGTCGAGCCGCCTCTCCCGCCGAGCACCACCCTCCCCGCGACTTGCCTTCGTTCAGAGCGCGACCCAGTGGCGCTGGAGTACTTGGTGTCGGCCAGTGCGCCGTTACACCCGCAAGACACCAAACCCTACTTCCTTCCCTCCCGCCGGTGACAGTGCAGGGCTGGCGTCTCTCCGAACATACCACGGATAATAGCTGACCACTGCCTGGGGACGATCGTGTCCCATACAGCGACTGAATGCCGTCTGGTGTCGATGGTCATTCACGGACTACGCGAGGGGGAGTTAGTCAGTACATACTGTTAGTCAGAAAATACGGCCATCGGCCACTTCGATGTCCGAATGCGGGAACCACGGTACGATCTTTTGTCTTTTCGTTGGTTCTCTTTTCTTCTCTTGTATTTTCCTCGGTCCAATTTTCTTGTCATGTCCTTTCATCTCTCCTCCTTTCCTCTTTCCTCTTTTATTCTCTGCTCTTTTCCTCTGTTCTCTTTTCTTCGGCTTTCTATTTCCCTCTCCCCATTTAATATACTTTATTTCTTTTTTCTTCATTTCTTCTCTCATTTCGTCTTCATTATGTCCAACATTTACTTTGCCACCACTAGTAGCAGTCGAAGAGGTTAAACGGTACTCATACGTTCGCATATATTTTTTTACAAATTCGTCATTCAATTTTAAACTCTGAATCGTTCTACCAGTTTTCTGAAGTATTTGTAGCTCTACAGTTTATGAGTTACATATTGACTTTCAGCACTGAGTATGATCGGAAATGCCACTGAAAAATCTGTATGCTCATTATATTGCGATGGGGCAATGTCATCTTTAATAGATGACATGATGAGCGGCTTCCCAGCTGCTGTGCGTGTGTGGGGCTGGGGGAGCGCGGGGGGTCGTGGCGTCGTAGCTTGCGGCATCGCGGTGGCAGCGAGCGGAGCGGCCGCCCCCGCAGCCAGCTTGCGCGCGGCCGCCCCGCATTGCGGCGCCGCCCCCCGCCCCGCGCCCCGCGCCCCGCGCCCCGTGCGCGCTCCCGCTCCACACCTGCCTCCGCTCGCTTGGCTCTGCCTTCATCTGTTTTGGTAGCAATTGCTTTGCGTTTTTGTCTTTCGACAGCATCTCCTTACCTGTGCTTTCCTTTGCCCTCATCTGCTTAACCCCCTTTTCTTTCCACATCTCATTTCATCTCTTACTTCTTGATCTCTCCTCTCCGCGTCTCTTCTTTTTTCTCTCCTTTTTTTTCTGTACTTTTCTACTATCTGCTCTTTTCCTATGTGTTATTTTCTTCTCATATTTTCATGTCTCTTCTCCTCTCTCCTCTTTTCTTCTGTCCTCTTTTCATCTGTCTTCTTTTCCTTTGTTCTCTTTTCTTCTCTTGTCTTTTTGTCTGTTCTCTTTTCTTCTTTTCACCCGGCTTCTTTTCTTCTCTTGTCTTTTCATCTAATTTTCTTTTCTTGTCCTTTCGTCTCTCCTTTCTTCTTTTCTCTTTCATTCTCTGTTCTGTTGCTCTGATCTCTCTTCTACGGTTTTCTATTTCTCTCTTCTCGTTTAATCTATTATCATTCTATTCTCTTCATTTCTTCTTCATTATGCCCAGCATTTGCTTTGTCCTAATATTGAAAAAATTATTTCCACTCGTCACATATCTCCCGTTATTTCTTATTTGTACATTTCTCGCGATCAGTTGCCTCTCAGTATTCGTTTACCAGCGCGAACAATCCAAGTTTACGACATGGAAACTTTTGTATAGTGAAAATTTTCAGTAATATCCTGGATGACTATTATCACAGAACAGCTACATGAAGTTGAGCTTATTTCAACATATCATACACAAAACAGCATATACTTCCTCGTATTATTTAAAATTTTTGCAATTTACGAAAATGCAAAGAGTTCAGCAAAAATGAGACATTTAATTCTTGTTCAGTCCCTTTTTAAATTTTATACAACCACAATAAACGCTCCCAAAACTTTTACATAATAATTTTATTCATTTGTGTACTATTCTTACGACGTTTCGGACACAGTTCTGTCTCCCTCATCAGGTACAACTGAAAATTTAATTATAATAATATTTCAATGAAGCCAAAATAGTTTCCCCAAATTACAAAATAAGAAATAAAAGTATACTGTACCCAACTCAATGAAAACTCACCTGTTGTTTTATATAGATAACTACATACACTAATAACTACATAACTCAAAAATATGTACAATATCTACAAATTATACACAAACATATCTGAATTTTAAAATATTAAAATACGTGGAGAAGTGCAGTCCAGCCATATTACAATTGAACGTTTCAATTGAGTCGTTTCAAAGTTGAAGGTGTAACGAAACTTACGAGATAGTAGAAGGTGTAATTTCGAAAGGTGATCATAATGTTATTATATGAATTTGATCATAATGTTAAAGAAGGGAGGTGTTATTGCCTAAAAATATTTAGAATGTCATAAATCTTTGCAAACTGATTGAATTCTATTACTGTATTCATGGTATTCTAAGTTTATTCATTCACTGTTTCTAGAATTATTATTTTATTTCTGTTCTCCACTAAAATACAAAACTCATCAAAATTTATTGAATGATTCAGGTTTATTCTATATTGGGATATTGAATTCTACCTATTTGTAATCTCTTTGATATTTTTTATGTTCTGTCATTCTCTGTTTCATTCTTCTCTTGATACAATATAATTCAACTGATAATCATTTCATTGAACTGCTCAAATGTGTCTATCATATCATGTTTAGTTATTCTATATTTAACATTTCTTATAAGATTCTGTTTCTTAATTATTGGGCGGAACTCTTAAACTTTTATTGACCCGTTTGTTAGTATATTTAAGTATGAATTTCTCTGTGTAGTATTATCCTTTTGGACAACCACTTTTTAAAAAAACTCCTAACATGGTGGGCAGCCTTTTTATTGAATCTGTTCAAACTCCGCCCAACGTAATTATTCCATTTGTAAAATCTCTGACCATACGTTACAGCAACTGTTAAAAACAAATTACAATATCATCATTAAAAGTACAATAATTAAGATACAGAATCTTATACGAAATGTTAAAGATAGAATACCAAAATATGATATGATAGATACATTTTATGCAGTTGAATAAAATGATTGTCAGTTGAATTATATTGGGCATACAAAGAGAAGAATTAAACAAGAGAATAAAAGAACATAGCAAAAATATCAGAGAGGTTGCGTGGCCGGCCGATCCTCTCCGCAGCCGCGGCCGCCACTTCGCGTCGCGTCGGAGGGGTGGGGGGGATGATCCGCTTAGGGCTGTACGCGCTTTCTCCCGCGCGGCGCCGCCCCCTGATTACGACGTCTCGCGCGCGGCGCGGCGCGGTGCGGCGCGGCGGGCGGGGGGAGTGGCGGAGGGGGCGTGGAGTGTGAGGCGGAGCGCGAAGACGCTGAAAGGGACGGGGAGCCGGGAGGAGCGAGGAGCCGCGACGTGGCAGGTGAAGAAGTTAGGCGGAGCGGAAGGGAGGAAGATGGGATAGCGTAGTTCGCGTGAGGTAATGCGCGTGAGGCCGGGCGGATGAGTCGAATCCGTCTGGAGCGTGGCTGGAATAAGCTTGGTGTGGCATGGAGGGGAGAGGAGAGCGTTGTGGAAGGAGGGGGGGGGAGACGAAGCGAGTGTGGCGGGTCGTGGAGTGGTATGACGTGGCGAGGCGTGGCGTGGTGTGGCATGCGTGGGGTGAGCATGTCCGGGGGGCGGGGGTGGGAAGGGCGGTCCGGGTGGGAGGGACGGAGCAAAGCTTGAGGGGGTGAAGCGAGACCGGACTGGTTGGGATGGGATGGGGTGGGACGGGATGGTGTGGAATGAGACGGGCGGGGCGGAGTGGCGCAAGATGGTCGAACAGCGCGGACTAATATTGGACCGTGGAAGACGAAGTAATGAAGACAGAAAAGAGGGAATAAATTTCTTGTGATCACATGTTGATGAAAGACAGTATGTGAGTGTGTACTTCTGTGTGTGTGCTTTATCTTCCGAGGAATCCTAGAGTCTTTATTATAAATGTGAATGAAGATCATCCGAGTGCGATATGTTTGGACAACAACTATTGAATATATTTCGTGTATTATTTTTCTATTCTGTATACGCAGATTTTAATTGTGAAAATCACTATTTTTTAAAATTTAAATCACTGAAAAAAAGTAATAGAAAATTATCAGGAATCACAACTTTGACCATCTACTCGGGTAAGGGCATAAAGGCGTAAGCTCCATATCTTGTTTTATATTCAGGGTCTGAGCATGACACTGTCAGTCTTTTTTACCTCAAAAAATGTTCCATTCTCTTTGTTTTATAATTTGCTAATTTTCTTCCATTTAGTGTCTTGTGACGTTGTAGTAGCCAACTCATGACTCACATACACGGGCTTTACGTACAACATTGTATTTACAATATTTTATACATATGAACAGGTTCTGAAGTTTCTTTGCGGTATCTCCCCCTCCCTTTACCGATACGGCGACTGCTCCTGTGCCCTTAGGTAATGCAGCCCGTCCACCCTGGCACTTCCCCGCGCCAGTAATTAATCGGACGCCCAGAGCAGCGCACTCGCAGTGTCGCGAGGAGTGCGCGTTCGGAGTGCGCGTTCTGCCTCCATGGGCGAGTGGTGTAAGCGACCACACGCGAGGTGACCAGTGGGCGAAGTGTCGCCCGCCCGGCCTGCGGGGCTTGCGTACTTTCTGGCGGTCACGTGGTCACGTGATCACCCTCAGCCCCCCTAAAAGGGCAGCCGCCCAACCATCATCCTACACTTCCTCAGCTGGCTATTTTGTTTTCAGGCGCCTTTCCATCCTCTATGGTAGTTTGCATTCCGATGAAACCCCACGGTGCCTTGGGAAGCCTGGATGCCAACTGAAGACCTTACAGTATCTTTCAAAATAATGTGTCACAATACAATAGTCGTGTTTTCGTGTCATTCTAATTTAATTAACAAATCTCAAATTAATAAACATAAAAATACGTTTAAAATAGTTAAAAGCGTCGAGGACAAGTGTTATGTATGAATAAGAAGCACCCGTATATGGGGTGCGTGCAGCAGGGCTGCGCGCGCCATTGACGCTCGCCATGAGCACCGGGGCAGCCACCGGAACGGGAGCCCGAAGCAAGTCTATAGCTGTTACGTCTCTTCTGGTAAATCAAGTAGAGACAAGCCATCGGAAGGCAGTGGGCTAAATAGCACGGTGGTGACAAGCACGTGCACGAGTATGTTCTGCCTACGACGATCTACTTCCTTGGTAGATCCCTTATGGAATGCGATGACTGCGCCATGGATTGATACATCTCCTGGTGGTGGCAACTACGCTACGCACTTGATTATTTCTAATAGCGGATAATTAACTGGCAGGTTTGCGGTCGATTTGTATTGTGAAAGTTGTACTTACTTGATTCCATGAACTTCTGCTATATGTTGGATCCTTTTTATATTTTTTTTGACATAACAATTAGCTAGTGTTGCAATGTTTTCTAAAACGTAAGGAAAGGGGATTTTTTATAAAAGCACATCCCTTGATATATGAATATTTGCTTCTCTGATGCCCTGTTTCATTCCTTCAATATTTCTATCCCTAACTAACAGCCATACTAAAAATTCAGATAGTCTGATCCATCCAGAGAATGACTCCAGTGCACTAGATATGTTCCAAAGAAAAGGTGACGGTCCGTAAAAGCTTTAATCATGCATTTTTTATGATTAACACGATTGGAAGTTCCTCGCTGGCCGACACGAATGCAAATCCCAGCTGATTGCGAACTTGGAGCTTGCAAACAAAGGATCCGCCGGACAATATTTGCCCGAGCTGGATGAGATTTTGTGTTTCCTTCTTTTCTGACGCTCCTACTCAAGGAGCATAATCCTTCTTCTCATCTTTCAAGAGCTAAGGCACATAGGTTTGGAAGTATTCAAAATATTCTCCAGTTGGTTCTTAGTTATTCTTAATATTCTGAAGAAGTTTTAATGAAATTATCACATGTTTGTTTAAATGCAAAATGAAGCTGTTTCGTATAAAAGTTATGTTTAGTTTTATCCCCTCATCAAACCTTATAAAATTCTATACACTTGTAAATCAGGATAATGAGAATGTGAGATCCGTTACAAACTCTGTAGCTTTGGAAGTTAGACTATTTTTTCGTTCACTTGTTTTAAAAAAACACTGTAAATTCTGTTTCTGTGTTTTAGTAATCAACTGTTTATTAGTACTGTTGAGTCAGTGGCACTTTAATATGAAGCAAAGTATATTTGTAATAAAGAAATCCGCACTCAATTCTCTAATATCTTTAACTTCTCTAAACTCATATATTATTTGAAGCTCTGGAAGAGTTGTGTAAAAAATTGATGAAAGCACAAGGGCTACTGTAGTCATATATCTAAAGTTAATTTACTTTAATGAACTATATTAGAGTCCCGGCATTAATCTGCCAATAGATCATCGGATGAAACTTTAACAAAAGCAACTCCTCTGTCAATTATCGCGAATTTTCCAGAATATAATCTCTATTTCAGTACCTTCATAGCGTATTTCTATTATACGAGCCATGTTATTTTCTTGCCTTATCTGTTCCGGGGAGTCTTCTCCAGAAACAGCTTAATTAAAAAGGAATTACTATGAAAATAATTCAGCGGGCCGGAGTCGGGCTTTATAAATTCAGAGCGCATTATTAGAGCTGACTCCCTTCACAGCCCGTGAGGCGCAAAGGCGGCTGGAGAGAGCTTGGGGCGACCTGGGGAAAGCGGTGATGGGGTGATGAACGGGAGATGGAGAGCGAGATGGGAGAGCGCGGAGCTGGCCTGTTAATGAAAGGGAGCCGAACATATTGGCGTCGTGAATACGAAATCTGATTGGAATTCATTTTGAGTAATTCGCTCTGGGACAGCAGGAGCGCGTCCTCTCGCACTATTCACCCTGCCAGCATTGAATCCACGATCAATCCTCGCGAGCCAATGAGAATTCCAAGAATATCCCCACCATGTCTACTTTTCCCTGCGGTAGCGTTGCTGTTATCTAAACAGTATGGGAATAATTCCTTCTGCCAATTGGTGCAATAACGCGTGCGGTTTTTGTAAAGTAATGATGCATCTTGGATTCATCAGTAATTACGAAATCGACTCGATGCGCCTAAGAGAATTGCGAACTCTCGTGAGAGTTGTATCCCGCCATGAGTGTGGGTTCCTGAACTTCCTCTACTTGTAAGCAAAACGACACTTTTGTCTTACGCCCCGCCTAGAGTTCGCACGCGCATTGATGTGGGGTTTTGTTTCAGAAATCCTACCCTTGTATAATACGCTAAGAATAATAGGAATTAAGAAATAATCAAACCATTGAATTGTTATACGCCCCTTTTCACTCTTGCATAGAACCCTCTTCTTTAAATGTTTTCTTTCTGTAGGGATGTATATTCTCCAAAAAAATTGAGTGGGAATATCCATACAGTCCGTGAGGATGAGTTTCATAAGTACTTCTCGCTTGAGGACAATTACATTCAAAATACCTTTAAATAAAGAATAGTGTATTAATCATCACTAGATATATTTTTATTTGCATAGATCTATACGCTCTTTATTTTACATCAAACACTCATTTCCATTAACATCCGTACTTCCGTACTTATAAATCCTACTTATTACATGGAGGTTGGGACTTTTAGTGGAATTTTTATTAGACTTTCCGTCGTTCAACTACAGCGCCTTCTGAATTTGTATTTAAAGATTATACTGGAGGTCGTATTATGTACATCTCATTTTTAGATATTGTAAAGAAAATATTGATACATTTAATTTCAAAAAACTTTTGTGATTATAGAATAGTCATTTTTGTTATTAAACCTCCAAAATTATTACTTTAATATAACATTTCTGAAAAATATGTTTTAGTTATCACAGCACTTCGAGTGCTATTTAGTGTGACTATTTCACGAATTAAGATAATGCTTGAATCGAGTGGATAATTAAAATCACACGAATTACGAAAGAGAGAGATTTTACTCAAAATTGCTACCGAAATTTGTGAAAGTTTTATTCAGTTCTGAGTTATCACTATCTCCTGGAAAAACTTATAATCAAGTAAACTATGAATAACAGTGTAATGCAGAAAATGATTTCAAATATGTTTCGAATTTATGTTACTAAAACTTTTAAAAAACAATTATAAAAAGCTACTTTCAAGAGCATTTATTAAAAACTCAATTATTAAAGTTGTAGGAAGTTGAGTTTTCCATGCCTTGGTATTCCGTGGAGGAATTTGAAGTGGAAGATGTACAAGCTGAATTAGCAGCGAGATATGTCATTTCGAATGGATTGAACACATATGTTTACTCATTAAAGTGGTTTCCTGAATAATGTTAGTTGTATCATTCCACATAGTTTTGATAGCATATTTTTTGTACTCTTTACCATCCAATCTTTGCATAATAATTGCCCACAATATGTGCAATTTCTTTGTTTGTAGTTCTTGCTGCCCATTTGAATTCTCTTTCTTCACAACATTCTTGAAATTGCTTCCACACACTTTCTCTGTTTCCTTCGTTGTTTTTCGGCCCTGAATCTTTAATAATAGATTATATTTCAAAGTTTTAAACATTACTAAAACTTCACATTTTATTATTATATTGATGTTTACAAGCTATTATGGCCCCCAAAACCTTATAAAACCTGGCCCCCAAAACCTTATAAAACTATCGCCATAAAATTATCACTTTACCTCTTTAAGGTAAAGTGATAATTTTATGGCGATAGTTATCTGGGATTGGGTTTAGTTGTTTATATTCGTGCTTAGCATTGGATACTTACTCCATGGACAGACATGAGTGAAATAGTCACTTTAAAGAACTTGCCCTTAATATTCTGTGGCATGGTCCGCCCCATTTGTCTTTGGCGGAACATCTGAATGCATTATTAGCTGATTTCCAGAAATGTGAGGGAATTTCATTGTAAATGTGCTAGACAACTATATTTATGTTCAAACCGAGATTCTAAACACACAAACTACAAGCTGTTCTGCTATGTCTCTCAAATTAGAAACCATTTTTAAGAAAATGTATGAGTTTTTTTATCAAATACGCTGTACAAATGAAAGTATTTATCATAAATATTTAAACGAGAAATCAATGACAACGAAAATATCAAGTTCTTGATCCTATGTTGGTGTGCATAACAATATATGGTTGACATGAAACGGAAATATGTAACTTACGTAACGTTTAAAATAAAAGTAGCATCGTGTAATTTTAGTAATTGAAATTTACTATTAGTAAAACAACAAGATTTGGTATAAATTATTGTTCGAAGCAATTTGGTAGAAATGATTCTCCAATTCACTGATTTAATAGCAATGCAAAAATAAAAATTCAGTACACAGAAAATCCATTATATTTTAACGTTTTTTGCCATGGCCACAGATTTAATTCGTTGTATAGATAATGCATTACTTCGGGTCTAAATGCATGTTTATTTACATGAATAAAAAAGTTAAATATCCTAAGAAATAAAATTATTGTAATGGAATTTACAGCCAGTCTTGAGTATATAGTCTAAATATTTTTTTTTGTATTCCAGCTTTATAAACGACTTTTTTTGTTACGAGAAATCTTTCATAATCGGGCATTTTACGACACAAATGATGATGTATCAGATCTTATAGTCCGAATGATTGCGTTATCACACATTCAGCCAATTGCAGCGAGAGAATCCTGGGGAGGTAGAGGTAAAATATCCGAGACGTCACAAGAAAGTAGTTTCGCAAAAGTAAGTTTGATTCTCTTATAAATTCATAATGACGTTATAGGAAAAAATAGCGTTTGCAACTCGTTTATACTGTTACTTTATTGCATTCGTACAAATTTGAAAACACACTCTTAACGTCCCACGTTTTCAAACCATGTACTCATGCAATAAAGCTTAACATTATAAACTAATTGTATAAAAAACTATTTTTTGTAATATTTGATATTTAAAGATGATGTGTGTGTTCATTTTCTTATATATTTACTGAATATTGTTTTTTAAATACCATAGCGACCAAATCTACCATTACAAATTTGTGTAAGAAATCACGTTGTAAACATGTCGTTCTAGGTTTGATATAATATTTAATACACTGAAAAGATGTAATATTTGCAATAGTCTGACTATTAATTTTGAATGAATAAAAATGGACAGGTTCCCATGTATTACTCTAAATATAATGCTGCATTGTTTGCATTTATTCGTTACATCCAAATATTTGGTTTTACTTATGTTACACGCCTAGAATTTTGTAATAAATTCATTACTGAGCTCTTTTTTGCCAAACGTGTGAGTGTGATATTAATACAACTAAGGTAAATATTGCTTTTCTTTTTAGCTAATGGACAGTATTCTGAAAATCATTATATTCATGGAGTATTAATTTTAATGGAAAAGGGAGAGGTCGTAAAATTTTGAAAAAATCTGAACATGGGTTTGCTCTCAAGTGGATATAAAAGACGAACGAGGAACATAAATATAACCAATACGCCTCACTCAAAAGGCATTACAGAGACGATAAAATAACTCATACGCCTGTTTAAATAGGGGTTACGCATAAGGAACTGCTGCTTTTCTGACGTTTTAATGTCAATTGTGTTGCATTTTGAGACTTGCTTCCCTAATATTTAATTATATTATCACGTAATATTTTGAGGCTGGTTTAAATCTGCTACAAGACAAGTTAATGACTTCATCATAAATGGTTCCCTTTTGAAGCGTGTTTTCAGAAGAAAATATTCATTTTGCGACATGTTGGTTTTGATAATTAATATTACAGTAATTGTTATGTCAATTTTTGAATAGATATATAAACATAACATTTACAGTCAAATATTTTCGAAAATTTGGTGATGATCAAGACATTATAAAATTTAACGACTATATCTAAAAATGTCACCTCAATTTGTTGTTTTTTTTATTTCTCTTGGCATTGGCCCGACGTAATTTCAGGCTCCCATCAGATATTAAAAGTATATTGAGATTAAATCCACCATGTATTAAACTCCCTTGTTATATCTGTAACAAATTTAAAAGAACTAAATTAAAATTTATAAAGTGAAATATATAAGCAAGCTTTGTAATTTCTGATTGCTAGATGTCGATTTCTGCAAGATAGATAACGTTGTCGGTGCATATACAAGCAAGGTCTAACGGATTTCTAACTTCTTAAGAAAAAAATGTTCAAAAACCCTCAATGATTGCGTAAAATGACGTCCTGCTAATTGATAAAAATCGCAAAAGCAAAGCACTATGTCGTACCACTCGTGTTAGCGTTTTGATGCTCATACAAATAAATTTAAAAACCAAACTCTGCTTCTATCATTATTTCATTACAAAGAGCCACACACATTATTTCATTAAAAAATGTTGAATCCACAAAGGACGTACTGAACACTTTGACGAATCTTCAAAAGCTTTCCATTTTGCTCCCCAGTGTTGCGTGCTGACCATCTCCATGAATATAAATGGCGTTCTATTATAAATGTTTGTTTCCCTCATACGTTTCACAAACTCTCCCCCTGATGCGATCCTACCTATCCCTTTGATTTGTGGCGAGTTATGAAAGCGCGCGGATGTACGTTTCGGGAATCGATTGAATCAGAAAATACTTATTTGCAATTTATCCTTTGCTTTTGGGGGATATCACAAACCTAAAATGACGGTTATCGATTACAATAGATCCAAAATGTGGTTCAAGCACGGCCCAAAGGAGTTCGCTTGATTTGCACGTTGATACGCAGTGATTGTTTCAGGCGTGTCGTACTTGATTGCCAGTTACATTTGCGATAGGGCTAATGAATGTTCGCTAGTGGACGCAAATTTGGCTGATGGCTGTTGAAGCAGAAAACTTACAATATCAGAACGTAGATTTCAGAGAGTTCCTCGAGGTGTGCATTTGATACATTATTGTTTGTTAACAGTGCATTTAACTAGAGGAGAGTCTGAAACAATGAGCGGAAGCGTTTATTTCTATACGTGATATTTTAAACGCATAGAATCAACCTAGTGGTGCTGCATCGTGGCACAATCATTTTTAAATTCGTTGGTTTCTTATTCTTGTGTATCTGCGCTAGCTTTTCGGTTTTCAGTTTCTCCACTGCCAACAGTTGGCGCAACTATTCATAATTTCCTAATTTTGCCGTTCAGTAACAAACGAATTGAAATATGACTTTAAGAATAATATAGAAGACTGTAACATGGACCTATATGCAAATCTTATCGAAAATTTTGGAGCCGATTTTGAGAAAAGATTGGTTGAGCGTTTCTGAAAATGCAAAATTTTTGGATGGTTTTTGAGAAATATTTGAAGAAATCATTTCAAGCAGTTTTTTTACTCACAAATGCAACAAGTAAAAGCAAGGTCTATATTGTAAATGTTAACGACGTGAGCTATATTTTAAAACAATATATTTGTGTAATATTTTAAAAATCAAAAGAATACATTTAAATGGTATTTATTTAATGCTACTAAGTGCATTTAGCTCCATCTGTTGAAAAAGTTCAAAGAAACCAGTGGTGCTACAACAGCACATATTTTCTCAACAGAACATGAACCTGCAAAAGTGTTTCCAACCAGCACCGACTCTCAAACTCTGGTCCATGGAGTTAACTCGCCATGCACTTTACCGCTAAACATGCAGTCACTCGGCCGTACTCACTTTTGCCAACGCTTAAAAAAATAATGACCCCTCCCGTTATTTTTAACTTATCCACTTTCCGAAGGTTCAGAGAGCTCAACGAAAATTCAATCAGCGCAATTTTTGAAGCATCTAATGCTTTATCCATGGAACAAATTAGAGGAAAAACTAGGAAACACATTTTTGAGAATATTTTTTTAATAAATTGCATTAATTTCCAGCCCTAATGACGCTGAAACTGCTCGTTTCTTAAAATAGTTGTACATGAATATTTTAAGGAGCTAATATTTTAATCAGACTTTGTCTAAGGCTAAAATCTCTATATTCAATGTTGTAGTTCTGAAATGTTAACTATTTGAAATATTTGAATATGCGGAGTTCGCCGAAGATGAGAGAGTGCATTTTTCTCCTTTTTATACACACGAAGAGAAAATGTAAAGAAAAAAGAATTGAAATATTTTTGAAAAAATAATTGTTTAAAAATTTCCTGTATTTCACGCACTATTACGGGAAAACTCACATGGTTGAAAAGTTGTGTATGATCTTATTTCAAGATATATTTGAACAACAGACTTCATTTTTTTTATTTACTTTCATTGTTGTAGTAGGAGGAAGTTGAAATTTATATTTTTCCAAAATTCGAAAAATCAGGGATTTCAATAAAAAAAAGACTTTCCCCACTTTAAGCGTTTTGCTATTCGAGGCAAAAGTTAAATTTCAAAAATTGAAGACAATTTTAAGAATTTTTCAGATGTTGAGGTATTATATATATTTAAACCCCTAAAATCAACATATCCGTTTCAAAATCTCAGGGCCTCCAGTTCGTTTAGATCGATCTGGGAATATCAACTTCGGAGATATTACCGTTTGGGCGCTACGAGCGTTAGCATTGACATATAGACGGACGGACGGACGGAAAACCTGACAATTGTTTTCCCATCAGTCGATTTTTCTTCATCTACTACCCACAAAATATAGATTCTGACTACACAACACATTAGAGAAATTAAATTTTCTACATATACGAACATGATTTATTTACGTTTTTGTTACGAGGGTCCGACATTGAGAGTTTTTCTATGGAAAGATCACCGATTTACGCCGCACGATTACAAAACTTCTGTTTACTACTTTCTTACACAGGCGATGGAATAAAAAAAATTGTACTGTTCTTAAGACAATAACGTTAGAAGTTCCTTAAAGTTTGCAAATTTGAGCTCATTTTCGCAGAAAACGTTTGAGTTTTTCTGAAACTTAAGAAGACGTCATTTGAAGCATTTGTACTAGAAAGTGTAGTGCTATATCAACACGCTCGTAATGTATACCGTAACAATGCGACGTGAGACATTTCTAAAGCATTTAAGTAATTTTTGAAAAATCGATAGTA
Source organism: Gryllus longicercus (assembly GCA_038098605.1). Classification (NCBI taxonomy): domain Eukaryota; kingdom Metazoa; phylum Arthropoda; class Insecta; order Orthoptera; family Gryllidae; genus Gryllus; species Gryllus longicercus. The sequence continues at coordinate 3,230,368 of JAZDUA010000090.1, forward strand.
CGGAGGTGGTCCCAGAAGTACCCGGCCTGACCTAGAGATCGCGGTAGTGTTTCGAAAAATATCACTGTATTAGAAAGTAGACAATCTATAAAGCATATGTTTCAAGTTTGAAGACGCTACGTTATTTAGTATTTGTTTGGCAACAATCAATAGTGAACGTTGTGAGTGAATTTGTAAAAATGGAGAAAATTGGTCATCGTTATGTGACCCTATACTTTCATTTGAAAGGCCTCAGCCCAACCAGTATAAAAACTGAACTAGATTCTACTCTGGGTGAGTTTGCGCCTTCGTTTACTACAGTAAAATATTGGGTAGCAGAGTTTAAACGAGGCCGTACGAGCTGCCAAGACGAGCATCGCAGTGGTCGATCAAATGAGGTGACAACTACAGAAATGGTAAAGAAAATCCACAAAGCGGTACTGGGTGATCGTCGAATGAAAGTGCGCGAGCTAGTAGACATAGTAGGCATTTCGAAAAGTGTGGTACATCGCATATTATCTGAAAATTTAGACATGAGAAAGCTGTGTGCAAGATGGGTGCCGCGTTTGCTCACACTCGAGCAAAAACAGTGTCGTGAAGATGTTTCAATTGAGTGTTTAGCGAAGTTTCACCGCAACAAAGCATAATTTTTACGTCGCTTCATAACCATGGATGAAACATGGGTTCACCACTTCACCCCAAAGAGAAAACAACAATCAAAACAATGGGCTGAAAAGGGGGAACGCGCACCAAAGAAGGCGAAGACCGTTCCATCTGCAGGCAAGGTCATGGCGTCGGTTTTTTGGGATGCGCGGGGGATAATTTTCATTGACTATCTTGAAAAAGGAAAAACTATCAACGGCGAGTATTATGCGAACTTATTGCAACGTTTGTGCGAAGAAATCAAGCAAAAACGGTCACACTTGGCTAAGAAGAAAGGGTTGTTTCATCAGGACAATGCACCAGCTCACAAGTCCGTTATTGCAATGGCCAAAATTAATGAATTAAAATTTGAATTGCTACCTCATGCACCCTATTCGCCAGATTTAGCCCCCTCTGATTATTTTCTGTTCCCAAACTTGAAACAATGGGTCAGTGGTCAAAGATTTTCCATCAAAGAAGAAGTGATGTCGGTAGTTAATGGCTATTTTGAGGAGCAAGACAGTTCTTATTATAAAAAGGGTATCGAACTTATTGAACATCGCTGGGAAAAGTGTATAGAGCTCAAAGGAGATTATGTTAAAAAATAAACACATTTTTTCCAAAATTTTTGTTTTTTCTTTGTTGGGTCGGGTACTTCTGGGACCACCCTCGTATGTGGAACCCATAACACTGAATGATGTAATCAGTATCAGTATCTTGAATTATAACTGGAAAAACAGTGACACCTGATAGAGAGGTCACCAATTATTTCATCAAAAATTGGCATTTTTTAGAGGTTGGCGTATAAAGAATATGAGTTTTCTGAAAACGGATATCAATCTAATTCTACTCTTTGCTATGAAGTGAAGCATGTTCTCTTTAACATCCTTAATTTATTTAAATTAGAAACTGCAATTTTAATCAAGGTATTTTGGACCTTTTTCCTTTTGCCTATTGATATAAAAACAAACGCTTGGTTTGTCACTTATTTTCTTGTTTCATTACCAGATATTTATTAAAATAATTTATTATCTGAAGCAAAGTAATCTCGAAATTAGCGATTCCAGATGTCATTATTCGAAGTAATCTGACAATATGTCCCGTCGTAGGGAGATTATTAAAAGAACAGGCCTCTTAGCTATGTGGCTTCGGAAAAGAAGGAATATCTACGTGTTCTATATGGAACTCGTGGTTCTAAAACAACACCTTCTGTCTCTCCCGTGCTTTCACGCAAAATTTCGCGAAAAATACGGAAATTCGTCTCACATGCGACTTCATCGTATTTGGGATTTGTAGAACGTGCCTCAACTCATTGGATGAGAATGGACAAACATCGATGACCATCGCGAGGTTCGATAATCCGATCTTTCGGATCGAAATGTGTCGATACCATTCAGACTGGCTTATGCTTAAACGTTTGTCCCAGTGGAACCAAGATAACTTGACCTCAATTATTGGAATGAGACGGTTGCATGGTTTCCTCATTCTCTTTCAAATAATTTATAAACATTGTTAGTTAATTTTACCTCTTTAAGTGTATATATATAAAATGTTTCCCCACTTTCGATTCGAAATATTGAGCAACGGTACGTTTTTATTAATTTTTTTAGTTGACTTTATTTATTCATTTGTTTAATTGACTTTATTTAATTCCATTTGTTGAAGTGACTACATTTATTTGTTTTATTTATTCATTTACTTAATTATTTAATGATTTATTTATTGTGTTAATTCTTTATTTTCACCAGCGTCTCTCCCATTTGGGCCCATTGCGCTTAGGAATACGTAGCCGCGGAGGAGATAGTGGGGGGGAGGAGGCGTCAGCTAGCGGCCACTTGGCGCTAACCGTAATCGATTGATCGCATCCGACCTGTCGCACTCGCCTCCCCCCCCCCCCCCCTCGGCGCGTGGCGATGCGCTCAATCCGCGTGACACAAACCGCCTCGGGCGACGCGACGGGGCGGCGAGATACTCACTTCTGAGCGGCAGCGGGAGCTACGAGAAATTGAATGACAATAACGGTTAATAGGATACTTCTTTCGAAATATTTTTGGGTACTATTGTTACTGTTCGACACGCTATGTGGTTCAGGAAATGCCATTTAGGGCCATGAATAATTACATAATTTTATTTACTGTGACTTCGCTGATTATTTTTTTACGGGAAGAGGGTGGTAAACATGAAAAGAACTCTTGTCGCTCGTGCTTAAATCGTCAAATACTGTGGCAACAATTCACCTAAATGTCATTTAGTTAATATGTTGAAAGTAGCTATGAACGTGCTCTGACGTTATTGCCGGTACAACAGTCTCGTCGATAACATTAGTTATTTTAGAAAGGTAATATACATAGAGCCGTTACTTGGTATTGTAAGCCATCTTCTTCGAAAATGCACTTCCTTCCACATGCCACCCGTATTTCAGTTGTTTAACGATGTGATTTATGAATTACAAGAGACTTTCTGTAGTTCAAACACATTTTCATCCAATTTTGATATTTATAACATTACACGTTTTAAGCACCTTATACATCAAGTTACAGTATCAACAACTCATTACAAAAAATCCAGTCTTATAACTCATTGCCAGATGACATTAAACAATTACGATCGACACCCAAGATTGAGTGTCAAAAAAATTTCTGATATAAACTTTGTTGTATACAATTAGAGACTATTATGTGTATGGAAAAATAAAATAACATATTTTAACAATTCCATCGCTTACCATTTGGTAACATTAAATATTACAAATACAAAATTACAGAACAAATTTTGTACTGTATAATTTTAGAAAGGCTAGAAAGGTTTCTGTAATTCATATTGTTACTTCAGAATCTTGTTCAATGACACCATCTGGATCAGGTTTTTCATGGAGTTTCCCTAATTCTGAGCGATCGTCAAGATGTTCCCTTGTTTGATTCTAAACATAAATATAACTTTACTGTCTGTCGTCAATTTTTTGAGCTCGGTGGGGTGTTATTGAAAAATTGTCAATCAAATAATCGGACTCCTTAGTTATATCTATATTTTAACACAATGTTAACACATATTATGTTTTTAGTTTTATTATTTTCAAATAATTTTAGAGTTAAATTTACAGGAATAATGTCATTAACGAAAAGAATATCAAAATGAAAGGAATAATTTTTTTTTTTTGTTACTAGTGGTGTCTCGAGAGTCGAGTTTTTGTGTGCATACATCATCTGAAAGAACATTTAAAACGTATGACGTTGGTTAATTATTCAAATAATCCTCAATAAATAAACCTATCTTGAATTGCTAAGTCTAAAGCGGTACTGCTGTCTGGAGGAGAATTCTAGCGGCAGGCTACTCTGACCGGTAATTCTTGGTTTCTCCGATCAATACCAGGCGAATGCCGTGGCAGTACCCTAACAAACAGGCCAAGTCCTCTCTCGGTCGTTCCTTTCTCTTCCTTGTCCTATCCTTACCCCTTACTTACACACACTTATACTAACACGCACTGCATGACCATAAATGCCGGGAGACCGGTCAGGGGCTTTGAGCTTGTTCCGGCTGGGGCGGTGCCCCGCTGGTGGGAGATACCTGGTTAGGGAAAATCCCTGCTAGCCGTCGCTTGGTCGACACCGGATCTCACTGTCCAGCGGAGAAAGATCTCCGCCACCTCCCATGGGAAAACATGCACTACTCTTACGGCACTAATGACCCTTGTAGTATAGTACCGGAATCATCAATCAATCAATTGCTAAACGTCGTCAATATTTTTGTAACTGGATAGCCTCCATGTTCCCACGCCGGGATACTGATAAATCATAGATAACGAGCTTGTGCCAACAATGAACAAACAAATTCGTATTCGTACGTTCAAAATACTTCACGTAGAGAAGTCAAATTTGGTGATCCAACACATAATAGATCGTTGTCGCTTGTTGAAGGGACGTGGGTATCAATATCAAAAATCAAATATTGAAATCGACGACTCAAATTCCTTTGCTTTTTACTCGGTGTGAATGTAGAAGGCCTTCATCGTCAGGAAAAGGACTTCACCGTCACTCAAGCTTTGCCTCCAAAGTAACTACATATTTCTTTCGCCGGAACAAAAGCTACAGTCCCATTAATCTCCCTTCAGTCTCGCTGCTGAGAAAGAGGCAGAACTGAGTGCGCGATAATCACGTGGCAGAAGCAAAATGTCCAACGACACCCGCGCCGGCGGAGCGCAGTGGGCCAAAACACCTTTTTTATGTCTCGCCTTACTACGGACTTACATAGTGGAGATAAAGCATTGTAATAGTTCTCAGGAAATTCGCGATTTTGCACCAAGAATCTCTATTGTTGGGCTCTACTAAATGTTGTTCCAATATGTAGTAATTTACTTCCTCTATCACGCGGTCTGTAGCATGAAAAAAGTTGGTAGTGGTGTCGGTGCTGTTCTTGATAGATCCAAAGCATTCGACACAGTTCCTCACTCGGCGATTTGGGTGTGCCCTGTCCAGGAAAGGGACCCCCCGACGCCTTTATCAGTTTGGTAATGGGCTCTTACGCTGTCCACCGTCTCTTTCCACCGTCATTCAGCGCCGCTAGGAAGGCATTGAGATGCCAATTCGTAGGGGAGTGAAACAAGGAGACCCCTTGCCCCCTCTTCTCTTTAATCTTATTAAAGCTAAGAAATTATGCTTGAGAAATTGAAGTCAGGGTACCTGCTATTGGAAAAGGTTCTGTCTGTATTATTATTTACTGTTGATAATGCCTTGACATGCGTGACAGTGAACTACTCTATTTGGAACTGCTTCCTATGTAAAACATCCATGTCGAATTTGATGGAATCAGTGGCGAGGCTTCAGAAGCCGCATTTGATGCCTACTCTTAAAGTTGGGCATTACTTCATACCTACATAATATTACTTTACCTTTACGAACTGGTTTTATCGATGCCATGTATGTCGATGCTCAGGGAAGCGGACAGTCAAACCAGACTGACAATCAAACAATTTCTACATCTGCATATGAGTATTACAGATTTATCTGGCCAAGAGAGGGCAGGGTTTGCTGCAACTCCCCCAACACTTTTCTAAGGTAGCGCTGAACTAGAGTAGCGGTGATGACTAGAAAATCTGCATATCCTATTTGTATATTCCTTAGCTCCTGTCCGAGTCTGTACCAACAGATATTGAAGACCACCAAAGCACTAAGGCTCAACTGGCCTTGTACTGAGCAAGGTATGAGGACTTACAAGAAGAAATTCGCCGATGTCGGTGCCGGGGAGAAGCTGGGTTCCCAAGGGAGGGTGGTTAAGGCCCATATAAATGATCCGTTTGGAAATGTAATTTTGAAAGTCTGTAAACTTCTCAAACCCGGTCTTTTTATCACGACACTCCGGTTGAGATGGTATATCGCTGCCCAGAAATTTACTTTTTTAAAGCGTTATGACGATATCAGGAGCTTCGTAGAAGGGAAGATGCTCCGAAAGTTGGACACTGTGGGGTCCACGAACGCCATTTTCTCCGTTGCCTAAGGGGTTAGACTCAAATTTTTAAACATTTTTTTTCAAAACTGCTACCATTTTTCTTTTGTTTTTCACTTTGGGCAGAGCAAAGAACGGCAAAAAAATTATTCTGGTCCCATTTTTGGTAAATTGTATTTTCAAAAATTGCAAAAAATTAACATTGCAAAACTACAGTATTGATGACAGATTTTTGTCTCAAAATATGTTCTAAAAAATCGTTCTAAAATATCTTCGAATAAGATCATGTACATTTTTTTCAAAAAATCAGTGCTTTTCGCCTAATTTCTGCTTGAACTTAATTCAATTTATAAATTAAAATTTCAAAGATGATACCATCTGTTTTCTTTAAATATTTTCCGCGGATAGAGCAAAGGACGCTTAAAAATGCACACAACCCATTTTCGGTGAACTCTGAATTTTCGAGAACCGTTTATGTTAGAAGTAATGGGAGAATGTGTGTGCTTTTGGAGACTTTGTTCAATACTCATATCCACTTTTCCCCTATCCTTTTCCCTTTTCCTCCTCCTCTTTATTTCTCTGCTTCCTTTTTTGCCTCATTCTCAATTTTACGATATGAATATATGCATTTTGTATGAACTCGTGGAAAAGAACAGTTGAAGAATGGAGCTTCGATTATCGTGGAAGCGAGGTTGTTGAGAGAGACGGTTGAATTCGCTAGAGTATGGACTAAGAAAGTAAGCCAGTTAAATATTAATGTTAAATTCTGATTTAAAACCCAATGAGTAGCGACTTCATGAGAATGGAAGTTTAGCAAAACCTTCGGGAAGGAAATTAGCAAGTTAATCGGTGGTTCTAAAGTAAGGAACGAGATAAATCCGGAAGCGGAGAAGGTAACATTTGCCGATTCTGGTTGTATGATTTCATGAACAATACACTTCCTTTGTGTTTGAACTTAAAATGTTGTTACTTAAATTGTCTCAAGAAAGAAGTGAAGGATAGCGATGTTTGGTGAAAGGCAATACAGCTGCAGCTCATTTCGTTGTTGGCTGTACAAACGATCAGCGCTCACGTCATGTGTACAAATACTGTTGCGGGAACATTGGGTTAGGTAGATTCGTAACCCTCAACCCCCTTCCCCTGTTCCTCCTCATTTTTGACAACCTCCTCGTCTTTTACACCTTACATCATTTTCTCTTCTTGTCTCTTTTCCCCGTTCCATCCTCCTTTTCCCATTTCTCCGTTCCCTTCTTCTTTTCCTTCTCATCCTCCTTGTCCTCCTCCTACAACACCTTCAGTTTTTCTTCCAACTTAACCATTTCCTACACCTTCTCTTTTTCTTTCATTTCTTCCTTTTCCTTTCCGGTTTTTTCTCATTTTCCTCCTTTTCTCTTCCTTCGCATTTCTGTTCCTGTTTAACTTTCTCTTACTTCTCGTTCTTAACCTTTTCCTCTTTCTTCTCCTCCTCCTTCTTCTCTTAAGCATTCTTCTCCTCCAAGATCTTTGTATCTTTCCCCTTTATGATCACTTTCATTTCTTATTTTCAACTGTATCCCTCTTTTTTCTTCGAAGTGCTTTCTCTATTTTTTCTTTCATCGAAAGTCCTCTTGTGACCTCTTCCTTTCTTTATCATACGGTGCCGAACCATATTTCTCTAGAAGGTAGGAGTGTGAGACGCTGTTTGCAGTGTACGACATTGCACTTTTCTCTTTCCTGTTTTCTTTCCAATTGTTCCATATACATTTAAAATATTGAACAATATTGTTGTGTACATTGCATGAAATATATCAATTGAATAAGTTAGGCGAGTGATTTCAGGCAGTTAAAACGGCATCAGTTGAGATAAGTTCTGGGCTTCCGACATGTGCCCTGCCATGTGTGATGGTGTGATGTGTGTTTTGTTTGTAAGGGGGGGGGGGAGAGGAAGATGAGAATGAGAAGCATTGCCCGCGGACGGTGGCCCGTTTCTTAAGGTAATGCTCCGGCATCTCCTGGTGTTGACCTGAGAAACCACGGAAAACGTCCGATTAGAGCACCGGGCAGTAGAGTTCCCCTCCAGAAAGACTGAATTCGACCAAGCTAGCTAGTAGTTAGTATCTAGTATGGTAAATCAGCCACCGGCGGGTCTCAAACCGTAGGACCTCCCGCTCAGAGTCACTGCTGACACAGTGATTTCGCTTTCATTCGTATTACGATAAATTTTTTTGGATTTTCTTTCTCACTTTTTGTATTATTTGCTTTTGTCTTCTTTGTATTTTGGTCCTTATGGCGAACTGTGGGCCGAGAGTACATCGCACTGCCCGCCTCTCGCCGCCCGCCCGCACCAGAGATGTCACCGCCGCCGCCGCTTGCTATCTTCTCTCGAGTTATGGGCGCCGCAATCTGTACGAAGGATCGCATGCAGCCGTGTCCTCGCCTCCTGGGGGGAGACCTCTCCTCCTACCACTCCGTCATTTCGCCGAAGGGCCTCTCCGCCCCGTCCCGATTCACCCTCGCCCTACACCGCTTTGCGCTGCGCTGTAGTATTCCACTCCGCACAACCCCGCTCCTACCGCTCCCTCCCCACGTCGCAACGCCACGCCACACCACACCCGCTCCGCTCTGCTTCGTCCGGCAACTCTCCGCTCCCTCAAGGATCTCCCTCTCCCCTTCCACCTCCACACCTTGACGCCCTGCACCTCCACGCTCCATCGCATCCTACACTCTATCCTGATCCGCCAACTCGGCTCGACCACTCCGCACGGCACACCCAAACCCGACACTTCCCGTCCCGTTCTTCCTCTGCCTTGCCAGGCTTCGTCTCGCGTCGCTCCGCTTCGCCCGCCCCGCTCCGCCCCGCCCCGCTCCGTTCCGCCCCGCCCCGCTCCTCTCCGCCCCGCCCCGCCCCGCCCCGCCCCGCCCCGCCCCGCTCTTCCTCTGCCTTGACAGGCTTCGTCTCGCGTCACTCCGCTTCTCCCGCCCCGCCCCGCCCCGTCCCGCCCCGCCCCTCCCCGCCCCGCCCCGCCCCGCCCCGTTCTTTTTTACCAAGCGCTGCACTTCCGCCGCGCTTCACTTCGCCGCTGTCCTTCACACCCTTCTGCTTTCTCTCTACAACCTTCCCGTCCCCTCTCGAACTTCCCCTTTCTTTCCCTCCATACCGTTCCATCTTCACGTCCCCTCCCTTTCCCTTCACACCCCTCCCCACATCTCTCCACCGTTCCCCACCTAGCATTGCTGCCCTTTTTCTCCCAACTCCACCCTCCCGTAGACTTCCCCTCCACTCCCCACCATTCGCCCCCGCTCCACATCCTTCCACTCCCCGCTCTTTCCCTACCTTCTGCCCTCTTCTTTTCACTACGGCGGTCTGCTCCATCTGTTGCCCTGGTGTCGGCAGGAAAGGATGGGAAGGGAGTGGGTGATCAGCGAATCTGCTTAAGCACAGTGAAGGCTATAGTCTTACTACTGTAGGTGGTTGTTTGGTTTGTTTGTCAAAATTGTGTGGAGGAATTTTTTCTTCTCTCCGCTCGCTATCGTCTAAAAGAGTCATCAGAGCTTGGCAGTCAATTTAAAATAGGTACCCTACTCGCCCCCACTGAAGGAACATTGTGGGCTGCTAACAGATATTCCTCCCATAAGTCTATCATTGCGCTGAAATCCACAAAGAAAGCAAATTGTGTGATCTTAATTGTTGCGTGAGATACATCCCAATATATTTCCCTCCAACTCTATGACGTGAGATTTGTCTTTCATTATTGCAGTTCAGACATAACGTTGAAAACATTCACAGATATTGCCACAATTTCTCAAACTTTTATATTAATTTAATTTCTACTTTCATTGCATGTATACTTACTTACCTTACCCCAGAAGTACGATGTTTTACCAACACGTGTTTGCAATGTTCTGCAATCCAAGCACATCGACGTAATATTGAAAAGTACACCCTAAATTTTGTAAATATCCTGCAAAGGAAACCCTTCTTTTTAAGACACTTTGGCATTGACCACTGGAAAGAACGCAAACAACGATGAAGTGAATGTACCTTAACCGATCGCCTTCATTCGATAATTAATTCATCAAAGGATTCATTAATTTCATCTCAAAAAAGATGTTTGTTTATGGAGATACTTACATTACTTGGAAATTCCGTGATTCCGCGATTTAGGAATACTGCGAGTTTTTTAGAGAAAACGAAACTGCTAAAAGAAATTTCGTTACGAATTTTCTTAGATATCAAAGACGTAAATTATAAATGCAATCGCTTTTCTAATCCGCATGTTCACAGCTTTTTACACTACTTGCTAGTTAACTAAAGATTTTTTAAATGTTTAATTAATGTGCATTAGGAAATGTAAATATTTCGGGAGAATTGTGCTGTAAGATTTATTGTGCGTACACAGTTTTACTGTTAGTAAAACTTAAAAGCGTTGATTTGAATCTCGGGACGATGGATGTGTCTTCTAAACGTCTAGTAGTGTTTTAATGGTACGTTCTAACATCATATGGGCACGATTTCATAATATTAATTTACAAACGACCGAATCAAAGCAGAAAGTATAAAAATTTAAGTGTATGTTTAAATGTATGTGTAGGTGTATGTGTAGTATGTGTATGTGTAAGTGAATGGGGGAACGGCATTAGAATAACTCTGTGAAAGGGAATTTCAAAAAATCTCTGTAAACCTTTTGCAATCTCATATTGTGAGCTGGAAATGCAGCTTAAAATGTTCCTGCTTTAAAGCTTAATATAAGAACTAGACCACACACATGGAAGGCAATTCGTTGCTGAATACACTAGAAAAAAGGGAAGAGAAGCTTGGGTAATGTGCCTGAAAGGCATCGTGTCGTTTCATTCACCGTTCCGCATCCAAATCGCCATTTCATTCCAGCGTTCTCCCTTTCATCCGTCGACTCACAGCCCCCCTCGCCCCCCCCCGGCCACACATGCGGTCGTCTTGAACGTCCGCCCACCCAGACTCCCTCCCTCCCGCACGCCTGCTCGTCCACCCCCTCACCCTAACGTCCACACCCTCTGTTCGGTGCTCTTCTAGTCAATCACCCCGCCTCTACCCCCCTTCTACAGTTCTTACGACAGCAGGCAAATGCCGAAACAGTACTCTAACTTACCGGCTAAGGACCGACGGGCCGTGCGCGATCTTCCCTTCCTCTTTCTTGTCCCCTCATCTCCCCTTTCCAACATACATTTGCATGCTCCACACTATCATTCGTATCGGAAGCTTAACGCTTATCCCGGCTGCCCCTCTGGGTAAGATACCTAGAGGGGAATATTACTCGTTTGTTGACGTGTAGGTCCGGGGAGGATCTCACCATCCAGCTAGGAAGGAACATCATCACCTCCCAGGACAAAACGTTCATCACACCAGCAGGACTCATGACCGTACAGAAATACCAATCAATCAGTATACCTCTCCCAACTCTTCTCCTCATCCACAGTATCTCTCAACCACCCGCAGCCTACCGGGAGGAAACCCTGTATCTGCCACTTCCCCACCGCCCTTCCGCCGCAGCAACGCCACGCAGGGCTATTTATTAGAGCCCGTCTTCCGCGCGGCGCCCGCCGCCGTTGACACTTTTTGCCTCACGCCGCCGTCGCCGGCGTTCCGCATCCGTCTTTAAAAAAGTTAACGCTCCTCCCTCCCCTCTCCTCCTCACTCCATTCCCTCACCCTCTCCCAGCGCCCCGGCGGCACCACGACGCGGCGCGCCGTTTGCCGCGGAAAAGGGAAGCAACCAACACATTTTTATCCCCCTATTTTCCCCTCGACCTGCAGCGCAGCCGAGAGCGACAGCGAAGGGGGCGGTGCCGTTTTGTCAAGCGCTCGCTTTGCCCTCCGTCGTCCCCGTCCCGCCGTCCCCGCCCCCGCCGCCTCTCCCTCGTCACATCCCACTCGCCACGACGACTAGCTGCTCCCACGCCTCTGCCTCTGCCTCTACCTCTACCACCCTCTCGTCTCCGCCTTTCACCTCACCTCCGACGCCGCCTCCTGTACGTGTCGCTTCCGCTTCACCTCTGTCTTCCCCCCATCTTCACCTCCTCCTCGCTTCCGTTTCTTACGCCTAAGCCTACGCCTTATATTCACCTTGCTTTCGCTTCACCTCTGTCTTCTCCTCCACTTTCGCCTTCGCCTCCCTCTCGGTCTCCTCTTTCGCCTTGTGCCACTCCTCTACCTTCGCCTTTACCTCGACTCCACCTCGCTTTCGCTTCATACGCCTACGGCTCATCTTACCTCGCTTTTGCTTCACCTCTGGCTTCGCTTCCACCCTCGCCTCCTCCTGCGGCTCCGCCTCCCTCTCGGTCTCCGCCTTCGCCTTCCGCCCAAGAGTCTGCCTCAGCTCCGCTTTTGCCACCACCTCGTCTCCGCCTCGCTTCCGCTTCACCTCTGCCTTCGCCTCAGCCTTCACTTTCGCCTCCGCCTTGTTTCCACTTCACCTCCTTCACCTTTGCCTCACCTCCGCCTTTATCTCGTCTCCGACTGCTCCTCTGAGTGCCCCCTCGTCTCGGTATCCACCTCACCACCTTGTCCCTGTCGCCTTCCATCTTCCGCCTCCTCTTCATTGTCGCCTTCTCCTCCGACTTCACTTCGTCTTCGACTGCGTTTGTAAGTCTCTCTCACCTCAACCTCTGTTCCACTGCTTCACCCCCACCCCCTTCGCCTTCGCCCCCGCCCCCGCCCCCGCGCCCGCCGCTGTACCACCCCCGCCACAGCAACCGACTCCGCCGCTATAACCACCATCACCACCATCGCCACCGCCACCCACGACCACCCACCCACCCAGGCACGTCCGGACGCGACTTCCACGCGCCATCAAACGCGCTCGTCTGCCTCAATGCGATGCCGTCTCCACTGGCGACTCGAAGCGCAGCGCACAGCAACGCCCCCCCCCCCCTCCGCCCACGGGCTCGCGCTGGCCCTTCCCATCAGTCGGGGATGAATTTGCATCGCCCAAGCTGGGGACTCTTCTATGACTCTACCTTGATTTGATTTATTTTGACAATGAATAGTATTTTGCATCTTTTTTCACTCTTTTGTTAAATATAATGTGTCTGTGTGTGTGTCTGTGTGGGCGTGTGTACCTTGAGGAGTGGTTAGCAGATATATTGTGGCACTCCACAATGTAAGTTAATAAATAATCAATCACAACTATAATTTAATAAATATTAAAATTTAGTACACATATCAATAAAATATTTATTGACATGTCACGGCGAACAGAAAGAGACAAATATAAACAAATGATGTATCTGCTTTTATTCAGATTAAGTCGAATTTTGCCCGCAACATATTAACATGCGAGTACCACCTGGCAGAAAATGCTTGTGTACTTTTCTTGGAAGTACGGAAGAAAATAATCATAACACACAAAGAAGTTGAACAAAATTACTTCAAATGGGACATATAACATATTAGAATACATGCGTTTAGTTTTGACGGATAAGAGAAAAACACCTGTCGGTTCGCTTTGCCCGTTCGCGCTGGCTTCTGCCAGCCACCTGGAGAGATGACACCGTGCGCTAGCCGCTTTACGTGCGGAGTCGCCCTGGCTCTGGCTCTTGCTGGCACGTGATATTGCCCACGTCCCGCGACACATCAATGTAGATGGCAAAGGTTCCTGTAGATAGGAGTGCAAGAGAGGAGATCCTCCCTTGAACTGTATCTCCCTTAATAAAAGTTTCTTCTGGCCGCGGTAAGTTATGACAGATTAACACATGTTGGGAAGGGCTATTTGGCCACCCTTAGAGTTACTTCGCGTCGTTGAAAAGCGCGCGTTGTTTAAAACTCCAACAAGCCAATGGCTATCAACTAAAAAATAATTACTTTTTTCCTGAAACATAAAATCAAATATTTTGTTTATTAATGACATTCCGTAGAAGAAAGTGTGCGTTTAGAATCAATTTTTGTTTAAAACTCTAACAAAGACTACGACTATGAACTAAAAAGTTATACGTTTCCTCTCAACATCAAACCAAATATTTTTTTGAGTTGAAAAACCTACGAGAGCGGCTTCCCTCTCTTCCTTGCAAAGCCTTCACAGCCGCCCGCCCTTCGCAGCGAGCCGCACGCGAAACGCCTGCGACCAGAGGCGCGGTCGCTCTTCACGCAGCGTGCGCGTGAGCGTGTGCGCGGGGCGAGGGCAGCGGGCGGAAGCGCGAGCACGCGCGCACGGCCCGCGGCAAGCGCCGGAAAAGCCACGCGCGCACGGCCCGCACACACAAAAAAGGGCTTCGTGCGGACGGAAGAATGACGTAGCGAGATGAACATTAGCCCCACTGCGACGAATGCGCAAGCTTTTTTCCCTGCCCGTGATGTACGCGCGTGCTCCGCTGCTATGCGGCTGACATCGCGTGGAGGAATGGGACGTTGTAATTGAAGGGTTTCTTACGAAGATATGCGTCCGATTTTCGTTTGTTTACTTCTAAGGATTGTGAACAACTATAATCATTAAGTGATGTTACTGTATTTTACAAAAATTATTTACGTTTCCTTATGGAGCGAAACAAACTATAAGCGATTTCACAAAAGCATTAGCCCGACGTCTTATTATAAGACGCACATGTCCACAGCAGTGACAGCATAGAGACACTATGTTAATATGCCATCTAAGTTGTACGTACCTGTCTGTTGATAATCCTAATATTTATAAGGCATTAGCAGATGTCAACAGAGATGGTTACTAAACATAAGTATTACAGTAGTATAATATTATGTTAAACATTTTCATGTAAATATTCTATGGATGATAAACCTTTGGTATCTATTGTTCACTCGGTTTTATTTGTATTGATGCATTGAAGTGTGTGTATATATATCCCACTTCAATGCATATTTTTTATTTCTATTTTTGACATAAGGAAATGAAAAATAAATACCACAGTTATCATCTATTTATTTCAGTAGTATAGACTCCTTTTGCGGCTCTCACACGCAACCAATCTTTATAAATAAGGTGTCTAAAGAAAGAATTTCACGTAGACGCAACTAATTGCACTTTGATTTTTAGAATATTAAGTATTTGTTGAAAAAACGCGGCTAAATATTCATGTCAAATGGAACCCGCAACACTCGGTCGGCATTTTGTTTATCTATATAGTTAAATAACTCCTAAACGAAGCGTTCTAAGGTTTTCCGGCCTCAAGGAAATGTTCTTCACGCCATATTTTGTAAGATAAGATATTTTTTGGACATTCTATTAAATTTTTCCTGTTCGGCCTTTTCGATACTACAATACCACCAATATTTCAACCATCTTTATAACGTCCCGCTTATAAGGCGTAGATTCATCCACCTTATATTTACGCATTCTATGTGCACCGTGGTTTGCGCAGACTGACGAGGTTTATTCGCAAATTATTTATTCAAAATTCGCTCTCGCAGAATTTATTATCTTTAAAAAAATGAATATTTACTACAGAACCTGACATTACTACATAACATCCTGACACTTTATTCAGTTTAACAAGGATTTTGTAATAAAAATATTATTTCAAAAAGAAAAGAAAAATGTAATTGTCATTAGAAAATGGTCAAAGGCTGCATGTAGTTCACATAGAATTAAAACACCGCTATAAATCAAATGCGAAAAAAATATTGAATATTTATATGTTGTTTTTAAGAAAATGTGAGTTGTTCCAAGAATATCTATAATACTGAATAAACCATTACAGCAAATTTGTTTCACGCCTAAAGCAGATCCAGCAGTTTTGTTTTTATTTTAGTTTAATAATGTGTCAGTACATACTTGAAGTGACATATATACATTTTTTGAACAAATAAACACGTTTCAACTTTCCTTCTAAATATGGAAATGGAATTATAGGGAAAGGGGGGAGTTTAACATGCAAAATTTCTCTCATATGTACTCTTGTTTTATATAAGCGTAACATTTTATATTAAAAATAATTATAATATAATTATTACAAATTTAATAAGACAAACATGTAAAAGAATGACACTTACTTCCTACCAAAAATTCCGCCAACAACATATGCCCAAATGTTTTTTAGCCTGTCCGGATGGCCGAGATCTTTAAGGCAGTAGTGCCATGACGATCTCCAACCGTAGGATCGCGGGTTCAAGTGAACCTCGGGGATGGTTGTTTTTGTGTTCGTCCTTTCACCCCCTATCATCACCATATCATGTCCTCTTCACAGTTACCATACCGTTGAGTGCAATAGTAGTCGCTAATGACCTAGATGTTGATGCGACCTTAAATAACAAAAAAATGTTTTTTAGAAAATACTTCTTTTCAGCGCCCTTTAATTGCAATTTGTACGCATCATGTAAAAGATGTTCTGTAATTAAACCTACTCAATATATACGCCCCAAAAATTCTAACTTCAAATATACCAAAATAGGAAGGCGTTTTTGTGTCTCCCGAAAAAAACTTGCTTGGTGCTCTAATGTTATGTTTCTAACAACCCTTTAATGCAAGGGTGGATTGATTGCGATGGCCTGTAAACGATAGCCCAAAATTGTACCAACAAAAATCATGTACGCTCTTGACTATTGTTATTTGAGAATGTTTTTTGCTCATGGTTTCCTGTCAAAAATTACAGATTACTTTTTTTTCTATTTTTGACATAAGGAAATGAAAAATAAATACCACAGTTATCATCTATTTATCTCAGTAGTATAGCCTTCTTTTGCGGCTCTCACACGCAACCAGTCTTTATAAATAAGGTGTCTAAAGAAAGAGAATTTCACGTAGACGCGACTAATTGCACTTTCATTTTTAGAATATTAAGTATTTGTTGAAAAAAAGCGGCTAAATATGCATGTCAAATGCAACCCGCAACATTGGGTCAGCATTTTGTTTATGTACATAGTTAAATAACTCCTTTTCTGCTTCCGGGTGCGCAATTTAAATACTTTGCCCTTCACTGAGACACTGACTGTAAGGAGACTCTAAGAGGGAAAATTCTGCCTCCAATATATTTCCGTCGCCCTTCTCCATCATCACGACGGAGCGTTTTGCACCTGCAGCACGTGTGTCACGTAATATACAGGATGCGGCAGTTAATCCGGACAAATTTCAAATTGAATTTCCCGCCATATGGTAGCTCCGCTAGAGGTCGCGATTGGAGGCCTTGAAATTCAGATGCATCTAGTAAAGTCATAACCTTAACAATTAAGAGTCTACAACTAAACTTCCGAAGATCATGAGGTTGTACGAGTATGTAGGAGTCCTGAGTTACGTAATTTTGGCTTCAGATGGGTACCTGCGTCAAAGCTGACCACTGTGATACCACACTGCATCGGTGAAAGAAACATTAACAAAGGCAATAAAAGTATTTAAAACATAGTATAAAACGATAGTCGCAGAAAATTGTAAAATTTTACATGGGGGGGGGACACTTTTCAACCGTTGTTTGTAAACTGTTATTGACCCTAACAAGTCTCAATAGTTACCTTTTGCAACCCCACATGATTGAAGATTTTTTTGTATATATTACTGTGTGTAACTTTATATTGTATTACACCATTATAATTCGGAAATTATCTGATTGTTCTAAAATTGCACTGGTGTTGCCAATAAGTAGAACGTTGATGCCACCATAATATTTTTTAAATGAATAGATTTAAAAATAAATAATAATCTCCTTGGGTGAAAGATTGTGAACCGTCCCCTTCAATTGATAGTTTTCATGAGTTTTTCGAAGCAGTGTCAGACAGTTGCCGGAGCAGTAATAAAGAACGGCCCAGTGACAGGTCGATCCTTCTTACCCTGTCTTATCTCTTCTTTTGTCTTTCGAGCCAGGCGATACAGTGACTTCCCATTCTCAGACTGCCCATTACTCATCATCTAGAAAAACCATCAATCTATGAAGAATCAAAATACTGCAGGTTACTGTGGTAGAAAAAGGAAAACGGAAATGATAAAATATGGAAAGTGTTCATCGCTCATCAACAACATTTTCTGATATTTTCTATCTAAATGAAAACATTAACTTTTTTGCGCATTAACGTTTAAAAGCTGATTATTCAATAATTGATTTTTCATCATTATTTTCTCTCTTTCGTTAATATATTATAATATCGAGAATATGATAATGAAATCGCCTCTCGCAGTCGAAGATAAATTCTCTAAATTGTGCTATGTGATGAATTTGGTATTATTCCCAATTTAATTTGAGGACTGATTAATATTTTATGCAACGGATTTTTTATTAAATCGTTAATTTTAAGTAATTTTAATGTTCAAAAAATACAGAATGCTCTTGAATTGTATCCCGCGTCCCACTGAAAAAATAACAAAAATTAAATTGGGTATGTTTACGACTTTAATGCACTATTATTGTTTCCTAACTTTTACAATTAACTTCTGCGAAGCGAGGTGCTCTACCTCTGCGTGAAATCGATCAGTGTCCGTTGGATTAAAGCGAACCTCTTTCTGCCAAAACGCTGTGTTCTGCTCAAAATCTGTGCAATCGTTCTCCTCATTTGTTCGCTCGGAGATAGCTTTTTTCTCTTGCCCATTTGTTAGCTCTTCGCTGGTAATCAACTAACTCTTGGTGCAAAACCTGGCAGTCTGCTCAGCGGCGGCAGAAGAAACGGATTGTAGTGGATCTCCAGTGCCGACACGTCGTATCGGCTGTGATGGCTCAGTGGGAGCATTTCCATCCCTTCTGCACTATTCTTACCGGGATGTCCGACGCTTCCAGTTCCGACGGTGCTGAATTTTTTTGACACTAACTAAATAGCCGAGTCGAATTCAGCCGCTGTCTAGAGGAGAATTCTACCAGTCGAATGCTCTGATCGTTAGATTTCCGCGGTTTTTCCTATTACATCCAGGCGAATCCTGGACCAGTATCCTAACAATTGGGCCATGGACCGCACGCGATATTTTTCATCTTTCGACTAGTCGCTCTTTAATTTCAGAGGTCCGTTTTTGTGGCCAAAATTATTAACTGTTAATTAAGACGTATTTACGTGCAAATACATCATAGGCATTATGACAACAAAACTACAAACAATTTTGAAGAAAAATATGTGTGCGTACATTTGCGAATTATTTATAAATAGTTGATTGGAAACTATTTATAATGATTTATATAATGAATTATTATTATTATTATTATTATTATTATTATTATTATTATTATTATTATTATTATCTTCAAGTATTTAGGCATAATGCCTGTTACGCCGCTTAATTTTGGTCCCTCCAGCGCATTCTTGGGCGTCCTACATTCCTTTTTCCTCTCGGCTGATAATTTGCCACTTGTTTAGGAATTCTGTCGTTGTTCATTCGCAATATGTGATCTTGCCATGAGAGTCTGTAGTTGGTGACTTTCTCTACAAGACTTTCTACATTTAGCTCGTTTCGGATTTGTGTGTTTCTTTGTCTGTCCAAAAGGCTACATCCCGCTACCGCTCTAAGGAATCTCATTTCCGCTGCCTGCAGTCTTGATATATCTTTATTTGTCATTGTCCACACTTCACTCCCATATAAGCAGGTTGGTATTGACATAACTTTGTAAAATTTAATGAGAGTGTCTCTTCTCACTTTTGAACTGAGTGTTCTTCTTATAGTTCCATTCATTTGATTGAATCTTTCTATTTTCTTATTTATGTCGATTTCGCCATAGAATGATATGTCTGCTCCCAAGAATGTGAAGTGTTGTATCTGCTCTACTGTTTTATTATTTACCACAATTTTTGAGCGTACGGGGTATCAACCTTGGAATGCCATCACTTTTGTTTTGGTGTCTGATATTTCAAGATTATATTCTGCCATTATCTGCCACAGTTCATATGTTGCTTTTTGTAATATATCTTCTCCTTCTGCTATTATTGCTTGGTCATCTGCAAAAAGTATTGTCCATAATTTTGATGTAGTTAGGTCTAGGCTATAAAATTTTAATCTGCTTTAATCTACTCACGAAGAGCTTCGTCTTTTTAGATATCAAACAGTAGCGGTGAAAGACTACATCCTTGTCTTAGGCCTTGGTCCACTTCCTCTTTTCGGTCTGGTTTCCAAGTAATACATATTTCAGATTTATTATACATATTTTCAATTACAAGGATAAGATGTTCGGGGATTCCTTTCTTATTTAGTATTCCAAAGAGGGTATGCCTGGCTACAGTGTCAAAAGCTTTCTTGTAATCTACAAACAAGATGTGGGTTTCCTTGTTATATTCTCTGTGTTTCTCTAAAATTTGTTTTAAAATGAAGATAGTGTCTGTCCAGGACCTTCCTTGACGAAAGCCACTTTGTTCTTCCATCAACATTGTTTCTGCAATTTTTCTTAGTCTAGTGGTCACAATTTTTGAATACATCTTATAAGCAACGTTCAGAAGACTTATATCTCTGTAGTTGTCACATATTGATCGGTCTCCCTTTTTGAAAATAGGTAGCACTATGGCGAGTTTCCATTCGGTTGGTATTTTTCTTCTATTCCAGCATAGGTTGAAGTGGAGAAGACTTATTTTAAATTCTTCAGTTGCACATTTAAGCATTTCTGCCTTTATGCCATCACTGCCACTAGCTTTTCTATTTCTCATTTTACTTAGTGCCTCTTCCAGTTCTTCCCTTTCTATCTGATCTACGCTGTCTTCAATGAGGTTTTCATTTTTGTCTTCCTTCTTATTATTATCCCTCGCATTCTTATTTGTCCATAAGTTCTTGTAGTAAGAAAGTCATTCATCTGGCTTAATTATTTGTATATCTGCTATGTCCTTCTCTTGTCTGTTAAGGTGTCTCATAATTTTATATGCTGTTTTCTGCCGTCCATGTATGTCATTTTCAATATCAGCTATATATTTATCCCATGAATCCTGTTGGGCTTTTCTTGTTAGGTACCGGACGTGGTTGGAAATTGTGGTGTATTCCTTCTTAGTTTGTGAGGATTTGTTAGATAGATATCTCAGATATAGTTTCTTTTTCTCGTTAACAGCTTCTTCGATTTCTTCATTCCATATTTTAAGCCCTTTCTTCTTTTTTCTCTTTGAAGTAGAGCCTAGTGTTTCATATGCTGTTACTTCAATTATAGTTTTCAAATTCTTCCACTCTTCTTCCACATCATTACTAATTTCAATTGTTTTATTATGTTGGTTCAGACGTTGTTGGTACATCAGTTTGACAGATTCTTTATTTAGTAGATATACTTTCCAGGATTTTTGGGTAGGACAGGTTTGGCTGTTTTTGATTTTAACCTATCTCTTCAATAATTTTAGCTTTTCAAGAAGTGCGAAGTGATCACTATCTATATCGTAGCTTCTATAAGCTCTTACATCTGTAAAGAGTTAGCTTATTTTATCGTTTGCCATGATGTAGTCAATAGTACTAATTTGACCACGTGCTGCCCATGTCATCTTGTGAATACGTTTATGCTTATAGAAAGTGTTCATTATTTTCATATTGTTAAAACATGCAAAATCTCTTAGTTTGCGTCCATTTTTATTCAGAGTATCTTCGTTATTGGGGCCAATTATCTTATCCATAGATGCATTTCCAATTCTGGCATTGAGGTCTCCACATATGACAATATAATCATTTTTATTTATTTCGTCGAGAGTTTTTTGTAGGCAGTTGTAAAATTCCTCTGTAGCCAAGGTTTACCCCTCTTCGGGTGCGTATACACAGATGAAACATTGTATACCCTCTATCTACTTCAGTCCGCAGTGTGATAATTCTGTCTGATATCCAACAGTAAGAGTGAATTCATGAATTATTTATTTATAATATTTTTGTAACATTTGAATAACTTCCTGCCAGCTTAACACATACTATTCGCTCTCTAATTCTATTGCATCCAATTTTTCTACTGGAGTTATATCTTTCAAAATCCAATGATCATTCTTCAACTCTCCTCATTTGCACTTTTGTTCTTCTTCTTGAATCGCTTTCTCTAACTTCGGCACTTCCTTTATCAGCGAAGCTATTATTTCGTAAGGAACATTTCATTTGTTTTTTACTATTGTACCTTTTTTTAAATTAATGCTAGGCACTTGATCGTACGAGTTCATTGATGTATTGAAAATGTCTTCCAAATTATTCTGGCAAAATGCTGTCGATCGTATTTGTATATTTTATGTCTTTCTGCAGACACCCCTTATTCCAATTAACCTATTGACATCACTGTTCTATCAAATATTTTTGTGACATATTTTTTCTGCGAACGAAAGTATCAGTGTGGTTGCAAGCAATGATGCAATATAGTGGTTTCCAAGAGTATAGCCTTTTTGCTATACATTGATAATCCCGATTTGTCATCAAAGCCATGACTTCAAACAATTTTCCCATTGACATTGTTAACACTTAGCGTGAAATACATGAGCTGAATGATATCAAGTAAAAACATTATTCTTTCATTGTATTCCAATTTTTTTTTGTAAATGAACCTCCGCAACTAGGTCCTTTGTAGTAATAACAGATGATTGACATATTTACAATTTCAAATCTTCTTGAGGTTGGGATATATATTACGTTTTGACTATTATTGCTTCCTCAAATCGTCTGAAATAACTATTCCTCTACTCAAATATTTTTGCTTTCTTAAATTGTTATTTAAAATAATCTCAAGCACTTCAGAAGGAGTGAAAAAATCTGTATTCTCTTGAAAAGATAGTCATGTCACGTTTGTTGTTATGCTTGTAGTCTATCATCATTTAAAGCCACAATTTCCTCCCTTCCTTCATTACGCGAAACAATACTAGCCGCTGACTTAATTAAAACAGACTCTACTGCATTTTGTGTGGCCACCGCGAAATTTCCGTCCTTTGCACCCCAATTAATTTTTCTCAAAACGAAAGATGCTATCGACCAGAAGACGCAGGTGATGGCATTGGTTTTGATAATGAAGTTAGCCATGAGCCAAGTCTTCATTTTTCTGAGAAAATATTCATGCCATTTATCTTTACATCATCTTTCTTCAAAATTATATAAGAGACGTATTTGTACGTTATTTTCTTTATTTAATAACATTACTTTATTTATAATGTTCTCAATTACATAAACGTAGATTTGCTTGATATGTTCATCTCTACCACGAACTGTACGCCACAAACCGAATAAATCTTTATTACTGAAGCGATGCATATCTAAAAACAATAACTTTAAAACGAAAAACAATAATTTTTCAAGAGTTGAATTTTGTTGCAGCCGGAGCTTGGTGCAATATGATTTATAATTACCTACCAACAGAATAGATCAGAGTTCAAACTCGTCAAATCCCGTCAATTTCTTAAAGTCAATTCAAATTTTGAGATTCTCGGTAATGGAACATAAATATACAGAAACGGGTAATGTAGCAATTTTTAGAAACTGTGATTTAAATTGCGCATTAAAACAATTGCTATGAAACATTCCTGTGAAATAAAATGGCCAATTTCCAAAAAGAGAATACAAATACGCACAAAGAGTACACATTTCAACTTCACCTTAGCTCGATGGCTCGCACTTCGGCACCATCACCGACTTGGTCGGTGAATTACCGACTTAAAAAGTGTGCTTCGAAACAGTGAAGCCAACTATCAAAACAGTTCAGTGCAAAACAGTTAACTTTGAAGCGTTTACTTTACGATATAGTGCTCCGAGGTTTCATTTATTACAGTTGAAAACTTGCATTTTGGCCGTATTTCAGAAAATATAGTGAGTCGTGAGTATTGTTTGTTCCGGCTGAGACGATGTTCTACTGGGAAAGATATTAGACATCCCGACATGTAGGCGTATGCCGGATCTCACGTTCGAGTGGTAGAAGAATATCACAACCTCTCGGTATACAACAAGCACTACACTTACGGGAAAACTGATCATGTTGATTGACGCGCTCTGGAACACTAAATAATCAATCAACCACATGACGCTCATTTAAGGTACTTAGTGTGAGCCTAACCGGGAAGTGACTTTACCACTGCGGACCACCCCTTCATTAACTTCATTAACCTTCATGGTGGAACTTTCTGCCAAATATAGTCCCCTTTCAAATTTAACTGTCAAAGCCGGCAGCTAATCTAAAAGAATGGAGATATACGACAGTTTGAAAACAATACAGTTAAGTGGTGTACTGCCCTCACACATCAGAACTAACTAGCAGTATGTTGCAGTACGTGAATAAATAAATAAATAAATAAATAAATAAATAAATAAATAAATAAATAAATAAATAAATAAATAAATAAATACATAAATAAATACATAAATAAATAAATAAATAAATCATGAAATGATTGTGTTTACGTAACTTTCTCCCTCCACGCTCAGGTCAGTTATATTGGGCCCTTTCTATCCGTTCCTTATTGTTGCCGGTTTTTTTCTTCTTGTTCATTAGTTCCTTTGATTGCGCAACTTATTTTTTCGCTCATCCGTTCATTGATTTGATATCGGTCATAATTTTGCTTTCATTCATCTTCAGACATAAATTCATCTCCCAGTAATTTCAGTAATGTACATTTGAATGCATTAACGTTATCCTTCACTTTCTTAATCTTTATTTATCGGATTTATTTTTAATGAAATATTGAAATTGTTACACAACATGTAAACCTATTTTAAAAACCAAGCAGAATGGAGCCATTAAAGCGATGAAAAATAGTCTCCGTTTTTATTACAGTTTTATTCGATTTCACATTTTTTCTCTTTTCTTTTTTTTCGTATTAGTAAAGATGTAGCATACGGAGTGATTCATAGTGGCGTTAACTTTTTCATTGGCAAACGAATATATTCGGTGTTGCGCTACTGGCAGTTCTGGAGCAACAACACACTAGGTTTTAATTTCAATGCTCTTCCGCTCCACCACGCCCCGCCCCGCCCCGCCCCGCCACGCCCCGCCACGCCACGCCACGCCACGCCACGCCACGCCACGCCACGCTCCGCCACGCCACGTACCGCCATGCCATACCACGCCTCGCCCGGCCACCACCGCCATTCCCAGCCCCGCCCTTTTCCATCCCGTCCTTTCCCATCCCGCCCCGCCCCGCCCCGCCCCGCCACAACGTCCCCCGGCATCCACTTTCCCGCTCACTCCTTCCCATCTGCCTCACCCCGCCATCCCTGCTGTGTCCTCTCTAGGTACACATTCATTTCTGGCGGCATTTTCATTTCCTTTACCAAAATTCTCTTGTGTAAACAAATTTAGGGTAACGTTTTGGGATCACAATCCATATTTTTTTCTCATATGGCCAAAAGTATTCGTGCAAAATTTCAGAACGTTAGATCCTGTGTTTTAAATGTTAAAAATTATTATTTTCGAAAATGTAGGGCAGATAATCATTAAAAAGTACTTAGGTAATGCCAACCACCAATGTGACATCATATACACAGATTCATTTATCATCATCATGATTTTCTTCCTTATCTAGAATCTACAATTGTGAGCTCGCAAAATCTAGATCTACAATTGTGAGCTCGCACTTTTACTCATTGGTCTATTATCATTAACGTGGTATCCATATGCTTTAAATCTACGTGAAAATTATATTATTACAACATTTCGTTCAGTTGTAAAAAGATAGTATTATTAGGACAAAAAGTCCGTTTAACTATTGCATATCATTTAAAAATTTATATTGATAATAGTGACCGGCGGCAGCTAAAATTTTCCAGAGTAAAATCACATAAAGTGTTCTTTCAAGACCAACGAATAAAATGCCCTCGTGTAACTCTCCAATAAATTAATTTTAATTCTTTACTGAGACGTTATTGCATGTCATTGTCTTCGATACGGAGCTCGATGTAGGCGTACAGTGCATAACTTACCTGGATCGAGAGAATCGTGCGGACGAAGGAAATATGAAAACAGTTGAATGTTGCTACTGATGTCACTTGTCCCTTACGGGGGGATTTTGGAGAGGGAATTCGGGGAAATATGAAGTGATAAACCGAGCCAAATAAACAACTAGTTATTTAGTAAATAAGTAATCTGAATAATTAAAATTAGGTAAAAACATTGATTTTTGTATGCGCCACGGGCATTAACTGGTACTAATGACCCTCGGGCTTGGATCCTAACGTTGGATCCATTAGAACGCCCTTCGTGCATAAATAACTATTGTACAAAAGCAGTCTATGCCAAAGCTACAATAACAGTATAGTATATACGGATGCACAGTACATTTCTCTACCTAGTAAGAATATAAAAAAAGTTCCTGCTCCGTAATGTATCTCGTGAGTACCAAATACTTAATGGCCGCAGGGTTCTTTCTTGGAGCCTTTATGTTGCAAAAGTCAGCTGTGTCATAAGTGATGCACCGAGTGTAAAAATAGGCGAATTAGCACTATTCAATGCTTATATTTTTCAGTCAAAATTGAATTTCATTGTTCTTGGATTTTTTTGAATTCCTAAAATTTAACGATATAATAAATAAATCTCACCCTTCCTTTCAATTTCTGTGCGCATTGAAAATTAGGAATATACACATGTAAAAGAAGATACCTATTGGTAATGATTAATGTTTGTGCAACATGTTCATTTACTAATAGCTGATTACCCAGCGTTTCCGAATACTTATTTCTCACAACTCTCTGTTAAGCAGCCACACCCCGCACCTCCCGCACGCTTCGCCCGCTCCCTGCCTCTTGGACTACCATGGCTGTTCTGCCCACATCTCCTGCCACGCCTATCTAGCCTGTTCTGCTGCATCACTTATTTCCGGTCATCACGCTTCGTCCATCTTTCCCACACGTCTTATCTGCAGTGCCATGGCCGTCCTGCTCATACCTCCCGCCCTGCCCAGCCAGCCCCGTCCGCTTTATCTATTCTCCCCGCTTTTTCCGACTTTCCGCCAAGCCCATTTCATCCACTTGACCAGCTCTTTCGTTCCACCTCTCGCACCGCTCCTCCTTTTCCTTTTTATTCTTCCGCTCCTCTCGCTCTTTTCGCTTCTTCTGCTTCGCCTTCCTTGCTGTCCTTTCGCTCTTCCCGTCCCGCTAGTTCTGCCCGGTCCGTCCGGTTCTGCTCAGCTCCACCCCGCATTACAGGCAACGACCAACAACAATGAAGACCAAATGGATTGGGGATTGCATTTAAATAAATATTAAAATCATTTTGGGTTAACAATTTTGAAGCTCAACCGCACGTATCTATCAGCACATGTATGTACGAGTATCAGCACATACACACATATGCATTCACTTTTATGTAACCACTCAGTAGCTTTTGAGTAAAATCGGTACACACGGACAGACAGAGAGACAACAATTGATAAGAGGTTGAGTGAGGAGAGTGTAGAGTATGGTTCGTTTAAGTTTTCGAATAAGTTGAAAAAGTATTTAAAAGCTGAAAATTCGAAAATCACAGACAGACACTTTACATGTATTATCTGTATTGAGTATTGATATCTTGCTGAAATTTCCATGATATTCTTGCTCTAATGCTAAACTTTACGTAAACCGACCAAACTGCGGTAAAACTTGGTCAATTTATCTAAGTACAAGGTGCAATTAATACAGAATTGGTAACATGCCTACAGCAGGTATATTGGTTAAGTTACGTCAAAGAGTATTTTTACTTCACACAATACCTGATTACTCGACAGACTACCCTTAACTTCTTGTAAATAAAGTAGTGGGAGTGGGAGATGGAGGTGGGAGATGGAGGTGGGAGATAGAGGAGAAACAGGAAGAGATGGGGGGAGGGCAAGCCACAAATACTCGTTGCTACACAACCGGCCATCCACGGAGGCTGAATTTCAATGCGGCAATGAGCACGTGTTCTGCCTTGAAATACCGCCCGCACTGCGCCCCCTCCGCTCGCCCTCCGTGCCGTCTCCGCGGCCCTCGCTGTGGCACATGAGCTCTTCGTGAAGGTCTTCATCTTGCGTCGCCTCTGCGATGAGCCGTCACGTTGCCATCGCAACGGGATCTTTCGGCCCGTCGTTCGAGTCCCGCACGGGGGAGAAAGCGGCTGCGTCATCGCGCTCACCACCTGCGGGGGGTTCCGTGCTGTCAAGCGGATGCTGCGATTCAGAGCTCGCAATGGGCATCTTTCGAAACGGTGCTTTCCAAGCCAAAGTAAATTTGGATTAAACTCTCGTACACTTCTAGAAAACCTCACTCAATCAGTTTCTATTCTGCTGAGATTTCAATAAACATATTCATCAGGAAACATTATATACAAGGAACTTGTCAATTTATTTCAATTAACACATTAGTTAAATGTTGGCTACTTAGAAACAATTGACTCACTTATTGTTGTACTACTGTTGTGTTCATGTACTGAATTCATTAAGTTTTTAAAAATGCACTTTGGGTGGTGATACACAGCATATGGTTGCATCAGTATGTGGCAAGTTCGTAAAGCTAGCCAAGACCAAATTAAATAGAAAACTAATTAGGTAAAGTGTGTGACATGTAGAACCACTAGTTCTATACTGTAAGCCATATTTAACCCTATAATCTTCAACAAAAGTTATGAGCTTACATAGATGATTTTCACTGTGAAGTTTCTATTGTGGAACATTATAATGCCTCTTCCGAATTGGACCCGTAAATCCTTTTTGTATCTGTATTTACTGGACTTTGGTTTCTCTCTCCGTTCTGTTTTGTCCCTCGAATGAACAAACTATCGTAAGAAGAAACTTTCGGGAGAACACCGTGAACGTAGCTCGGAGAATTTTCTAGGAACTCGCCCCGATGCAGATCAAATTAGGGAAAGCAGTTATAAACCAATTGTTTCCTTCTATAGACCATCTTCTTAACGTTGTCTTATTTATACTCTTGTTGCTCATTTCCCTCAATAATTAAGAGAACAAAATCCGTAGAACAGCCTTCTCGACAGTTTTAAGTTAGGTAATACTTGAGTTAATTTTGTTTCAGCTTGCTTATTTAGCAGTGATGTCAAGTATTTTAATGTATAATATAAATTAAGAGCACTGCGTTTATCAATTAGTGGTGTATTGAAATAATTAATATTAGTATAAACTTATTTATTATAATCTCCTTATTGATGTAGAACATACAAGTTATTTCAATGCATCAATACTATCAAAGACCAAGAAACATACTCTATATTCACTTAACAGAATTTTATGTGAAATCTATGCAGTTCAGATTCTTAGATTTTTTAAATGTTGATTTTGTAGAAATACATGTCAAATAAATATTCAATATGTAGAATAATAATGCCAAATATCCCTTTCTGTTCTAGGTAAGAGTCGAGGAATATCCCCTTTACCACCGTGGTAGAATGAAGTCCCATTCATGGATTAGGGTAAGACAAAGACTTTGGATGGTTTAAAAATTCATGTTGTTTCAACGGTTTGGCAAACATTAAATGCAATACTTAGAGCGAAACAGATTCTAAACTTTTTTTGTATAGATGGTAAGTAATTGTTGGTATAGTCGTCACGAGTACCATTTTTATGCTAACAATAACAATGCGAAAGTCCGAGTAATAGCAATGTGTCAGTCAAACGAACCTCTTTCCTCGCAGCAATTTGCACTGGGAATATAAAGGAGGGTTAGCATATCCTTTGTGTAAAGAATCTACTTCCACTGCTATTCAGCCGAAATTTGAGAAGAGTTGTTTGTGCGGAAAAAATTTTTTATCGGCGAGAAATGTCAGAAACTGGGTCGTTTGAGAGAAACATTATACAAGAGTCCCCACATACATGATGTGCCAGTTAATCATTTGCCACAGCTATGGGACATATTTTACGCACATTTCGTATTAGTTCTTTCAAATAACAGTTTTTGGCAGATATTCTCTGATTGTAAAAAAGCAAGGGCGTTTTTCTTCAAGACCTTCCTGCTTCTGCGATTGTGGTTTGCTCCAACTTGCACTACTTTGAAAAATTCTTTGAGAGTTACCCACACGATTAACCAACAATGTATTTAAAACATCCTTGTATTTAATTTTAATTATTGAATTAGATCTTATGCGGAATTTATAATAGTTTAGCGTAGTGAAATTGGTAGAAATGGATGGAAAGATTACCAATTGATATCTGTAAATGTATATCCTTTAGCAAGAAGCATAATTTACTGAGATGTACAGAAAATATTTATTTTCATTAACCATTCGTATTACAATAAATGAATAATTGCCAGATTACAAAAACTTAACACTCAGGTATAAAATGTTCAACAGAATATTTTAAAGTATAAAACATCAGAAAATGTCGTTAATGGAGGCACCTTGTACACAAATTCAAATTAATTATATGGAAACCATGAATTTGCTTTCAATTCTTACATATGTGAATTATTAGTTATAATTTTTTTCATTGAAATAAATGAAAATGACTACATGTAGATAAAGATAGGGCGACTTGAAGAAAATTCTCGTAAATAGAAATATTCCAAAAAATACATTCTCGAATTTTACATTATTCCGAGTTACTTCTTTCCTTTGGTATCCTATTTATGAAATGTGAACAAGAAGTTTAATAAATTTTTGGGATCAAGGGTGCAATTATCTATGATATTAATACATAGTTTTGATTATCACCTTTTATCTCATTGTGATGCATGTTCTTTTGGACTACATTTTATTTTTTACAAAATATATTACATTTTTGACTAAATGTATATTACACCCAGTACTTCAGAGATTTTACTAGTCAAAATAATAGAAAAATGTTTTTTAGCTACTTATATAACTCAAAACACAAAATGGACTAAGTGAACTTAAAGTGTACACGGACAGTATCTTTTCCATACACAGTACAATTACATTTCTTTTGGACATCAGTTATATTTTTAACATTTCGTTCCACATTGTTGTATTCCTAGAATTTACAGTTTCGTTTATTTCGTGAAGTTAATAATGTAAAGCGAAAACATTTAAAGCAAAAATTCGCTTGTGTAATTATGGAATTATTCACACCTTGTGACGTTGGACAGCAAAGGAGAATTGTTTACCTTTCTGGAGATGTCAAAAGAGACCTGGAACTGGAGCAGAATAACCAGATAAGTGGTTACAGCTCCTACGATCTGGTAACAAATTAAAATAAATAATGAATAAGAGAATTAGATGATAATTAATACTTCCTTCGTAAAATTTCTTGTTTGTATTCTGGCAGCAAACGTACTGTATAGAGAACGGAGTAATCGATAGGAAAGAAGCCCCAAGCAGTGAACTCAACTGGTTGATGGGATAACTGCAGTGAAAGTATCTCCAGCTAAGGACAAAAGTAATCAAGTGTAGTTGTAAACCTCTTCTGATATGAGTATACTAAGAAAGACTAATGATATATGTCACTTGCTCTTAAACACAACTTTACAAAAATTTAAACCATCTGATATGAATTCTTTACTTAATACTTTTTGAACATCCTGTACTCCATTATGAACAATAATATATGCAATATTTTTAATTTGTTTGTTAAGCAAATAACTTGCCTCTTTTTTCATTTCTTCGTTTTTCACATTCAGCAATATCTTGTGCAGTATAACTGAAGTTTGTTTTGCCTGTAAAGTCACGTGAACGATGCTTAGTACATAAAAACATGAATTTAGGTTAGAAATTCAGAAACTATACTACACATGTACGTTTCTAGAAGTGTTCAGAGTGCGGTTTAGTAAGTCAGTTGAAATGCATTTGTCTGTGCTTAGTTTAAAATGATAATTTTTTAATGAATGACCCCCAAGACGTGGTGTCGCTAACGACGAGACAATTGCACGACCTTGGCTGCAAAAGCTTACATACTCAGCGTTTCATACGTAAATGGTCTGTTGTGTATTTGGGATTTTTTCCTTGGATTGTTTGGGGGTCACATGTGATTCATATACAAAGTTTGAGCTGCTGAAACAATTTGAATGTCACTAAAAATATTAAATACATAATTTTGTTCGTAGTTTTGGTATTTGATAGATTCGTCTCTTTGTCATAGCCATGCCAATGTTTTATAATAGCTTATTAGAACACTTAAGAATAGTTCGGCGAGTGGTGAGCTGGAAATACCTTAATATGGGTTTCCATACCCTCATTTGTGTTCGGCGAGTACATATAAAAAATATCTTTGACGGCGACGGAAAATGAAACACTAGTGTATGGGGAGTTCCCTAACCATCAGGGATAAATGTCACATGTGCAGTTTCGTTATGTGAAATTTCCCACCCCATGATAATTGGCAAAATGCGTTGATATTCTATCTCTTTACATGCCCTATATTTTGTAACATTTATTCAGAGAGCCCTGAATATGCTAAGGCGGTCTTAGGCATGTATGTGGTAAACCGCTCAAAATAGTCGCAGGTAGTCTTCCAAACACACTGATGACGTGAAGTCAACAATGCGTTTTTGTGCGGAACAGGAAGCCTTTTCTGACGTGCATTTACACTAAACGTATTGAACACGATCCAGATAATTACAGAGGGATAAACCTCCTAAAAAGCTCATTGATAATCCTCACGAAATGTATTGCAAACACTTTCGTGAATATGATAGAATGGAAAGAACAACAACAGGATTTTAGACGCGGTATATCATGCACCGATGCAATTTTTATCATCCGACAAATCGTGGAAAAACCTCTAGAATTTAACAAACCAGCTTTTCTGTGCTTTGCGTACCTAAGCAAAGCATTTGACAATATAAATCTAATTGATGTCATAAGAACACTGAAACAGAAAATGTGCTCACTAACCTTTTAAAACTAATATTCGATATATATATATATATATATATATATATATATATATATATATATATATATATATATATAGTACATACAATAGTACATGCTATACCTGCATCGAAAGGAATAAGACAAGGGGATTCATTGAGCCCATTGTTATTTAATGTAATAACTAATAATATTATAAAACAACTAAAAACAAGAAAAGGATATAGTATGTGAAAATATAATATAAATATCATATGTTACGCAGGCGACACATTGTTAATAGCAGAAAATAAAGGTGACTTACAACGATTACTGTACGAGTTCAGTAAACTTTGTATGAATTTTAATTTACAAATATCTACCCAGAATACGAAAGCTATGACAATTGCTAAAAATGCTATTAGGTGTAAATTGGTAGTGGATAATCAAATAATAGAACAAGTTCTAAAAATTAAGTATTTGGGAATAACTTTAACAAGCTCAGGACAAACAGAGAAAGAAATAAAAGAACAAATAATCAAGGGTAATAGGATCGCTGGCTGTCTCAACTACTCAATACGAATCGTATGGTATAATAAACATCTAAAAGAGGACTCGAAGGTTAGAATATATCAATCAATAATTAGACCAATATTAACACATGCAGGAGAAACAAGAAGCGAAACGAAACGTACAACAACCTGAGGTCGCCGAAATGAGAGTTCTGAGAAAAATTACAAATCACACTCTACTGGACAAGGAAAGAAACAGAAACATCAGGGAAGAATGCAAAGTAAAGCCCATTACGGAATGGGTGGCAGACCGAAGAAAGGAATGGAACGATCACATTGAGAGAATGGAGGAGAAAGGTATTGTGAGGATTACTAGGGATGAAAGGCCGAGGGGAAGAAGAGAATTTGGCAGACCAAGGAGAAGATGGAAAGACTCGTTACAATTCTTGGAAAGGAACAAGTCTTAGACTTTTTAAGAAGAAGAAGAAGAAGAAGAAGAAGAAGAAGAAGAAGAAGAAGAAGAAGAAGAAGAAGAAGAAGAAGAAGAAGAAGCATTGAACTTACCGCTCTTTCTCAACGTGAAATCTTTATGGACCCGAGAATATTAATATTTATCACGTTTTGAAAGCGAGGGATCGAGTTGTATCACAGCAAGGCGCGTGTTGAGGCGATCCTAACCTCGGAGGTGCAGGCCGCCGCCGCCGCAGCCACGGCCGCCAGCGCCGCCGCCTTCGAGCCGCTCCACACGCCGTAGCGCACGCGCACCAGCACGGCTTCGCAGCGCACGCCTCCTGCAACGCACGAGCGCACGAACTCAGCACGCCGCACGGGGGTCGGTAGCAGAATATGATATTGTGCACGTTTGGAACGCTACGATAAAACGTCTCGCAGCTTTAACACTCTGGGGAAAGAGCAAATGAAGAAAATGTGTTTTTTTCTTGTGTTTGATATTGATTTCATTTGTAATTTTAACAATATTATTCATCTTAATAATGAAATTTATCAAAAGGTTTCCGATCATTCGTGCTCGTCAGGTTTATGTAGACAAAATTTCTAATGTCAAGATCAGGAAAGATCGAAAGCCATCTTCTCGGAACACTAAATCACTAATAACAGATAAGGTCCGTGTCTCTCGACCTAGGTCAGCGCATGTCTGGTCTTTATCTGGCTACATGTGTCTCTACTTTACGGTTTATCTATTGCCTCTTGTTTTCTCGCCCTCCTTGAGACTGTTCCTTCCCTTTGTCTCTCTCGCACTTTCTGTTTCTCTTTTTCCTTTGTTAAGCTACCTCGCTCTCGCTCTACCCCCTGTTTCAGTATAACTCTTGCTCTCTTTGTTTCCCTAGTCCTCTCACACTTTATCTCCCCCCCTCTCTCTCTCTCTCTCTCTCTCTCTCTCTCCATTCCCGTCTGGCCGTTTGTCTCCGTCGCTCTTCCTCTTGTTCTCCTTCCCTCCCTTTCCCTCGTTTTCCCTCTCCTTCACCACTTTCCTCCCGACCATAGCCTCCTCATTTGTTTCCGTCTGCCTGGTTCTGTCTTCCTGCGTCTTTATGCCCGCGTGCCCAGCGTTGTCCGTCGCGTAGCCGTAGTGCGTTTGAACCGCACCGACGTAGCAGCCGAGGATGACGTAGAGGCTGGTGGTGAGCGCGAGGAAGACGCAGGCGGCGAGCAGCAGCAGCGGCAGGCCGAAGAGCGCGTGCGCGCGCGCCGCCAGCGCCGTCACCTCCTCGTGGAAGCGCGCCAACTCGCGCACCCGCCTTGCCCCCGTCCCCGCCCCCGCCCCCGCCCCCGCCGTCTCCGCCGCCAGCAGGCGGTTGGCGCGGCGCAGGTAGACGCGCAGCAGCGCCGCCGCCGCGCAGAACTGCGCCGCCACCACCTGCAGCTTGGCCTCGTCGGCGGCGCCCACCACCCGCGCCCACGACCACCCCTCCGCCTGCGAAGAGAGAGAGAGAGAGAGAGGAAAAATAAATTATCAGAGAGAGGACTATCAAATGAAAGAGAAGGAAGATTTATTGCAAAAAGACAAACGTTTGCAAGGTGTTCAGAGAAACACAGAAGCTATCGGAGATACAGACGAAGTAAAATGACGAAGTCACATGACGAAGTCATCAAAATGTTGTGAGTGTCTTTTAATAGCCATTTCAAATCGTAGGGGGATCTTCGTGACACATACTGAATTCTTGTGTCGCATTTAGTCATGCATTCTTAAGTTTTTATTCGAAACATTTTCATTTTCTGTCTGTATAACGATTAATTTCCTTCATAGGACTAATAATCTACATTGCCTACAAATCTTAATGAATATCTTGAAACTACTGTCTCAGTTCCTCTCATAAAAGGTAAGGAGGTAAAGAATTTTATAGTTGGTTTCTCTTAATTCGCTTAATGTATATTTGGAGTTGAATAACGAAGTGAATCCAATCAGTAGGTTTATGCCAATGTAGATACAAAAGTAAATTCTCCTCACTGTGATTACAGCGGCTATTTCCTCGCGAGATTTTGATTCGAGAATTAGTCTCGTATGAGCTAATAAATGCAGCTTTTCTCCTTAAAAATTATCCCTTTTTACCTAACATATTTTTCTTACCATTGCCTCATTGTCGAAGAGGCATAGTGATTAAATTTTATTATCGTGTCTTATTTATTCAATAGTTAATACCTTTAGTTCCTTTAAAGAACTCAAACAAGAACTCATACTGGTAAAGAACCCATACAGGTAATCGGAATATTCGTACGTAATATTGAGTTCCAATAACTTTACTTGTGATCCATAATTTTAATATAATTTACATAATTCACTTTATTCCTGGAGTAGCTTTTATTATATTGTCCAAGCTTTGTTATTGTAATAGTCTTCATTAACACCACTCGCGATTGCGAGTGTCCTAAATAAATTTTAGGAACTACGTAGTAATAATTATTGTCTGGAACCCTCAAAAGACGTTTTGGACATAACAACCACGAAACTTGCTTACAGAATTACCCTGATTTTTATAAAACAAATTTTAACATTTTCCTAATGAAGAACTGCTTAACGTAACCAGAGGTACGAAAAGCCCCTCTTAAACGCCCTGTGTTCGTTAAGGATTTAACAGTCCGCCGACCGATAAGAACAATCGAAGAAAATAGTTGTGTACATTACGTATGAGTATACTTATTCTAATAAATGATCTTTTTATTTATGTTGGTGTAAATATGCAAAATGGATGTTGGTGTACATAAGAGATGTTAACTCCGACACCGTGTGGCCGATCTCCATAAATGTTGGCGCATATACGCCATGAATTTTCATCCAGAAAGTTTATGTGCGGTTAAATTTGTTTTACCTTCACTAGACGTTGTAGAACAAAACTAAATATCCATGTCAAATGCAATCGGCAACACTCGGCGACATTTTTAAATCTGCAACCCTGCTGTACACGCACTAGAAAAGTTATTCCAGCACATGCGGTGTTCTCTCAGATGCATCATTTGAATTGAATCGTATATTGATTGACTATTGGGTGTTTCAGGCATAAACACACATTAACCTTCGGGCGCTAGCGAGATTTAGTGACAAATGCGCGATCGCGGGGTGGTATTTTTGCAACCGCCGAACATCCTTCCCTTTTCTCAATATTACGAGTACAGCTTGTCTTGATCATCAGTTATGGAGAATTTATAAATAACATCAACCGGGCATTGTAGTAGATTAAAAATTTATTGAAACAATTGAGAGAGACGAGGGACTGAGAGAGTCGGTGAGAGAGAGTCGGAGTGAGGGAGAGTCGGAGTGAGGGAGAGTCGGAGTGAGGGAGAGTCGGAGTGAGGGAGAGTCGGAGTGAGGGAGAGTCGGAGTGAGGGAGAGTCGGAGTGAGGGAGAGTCGGGGTGAGGGAGAGTCGGGGTGAGGGAGAGTCGGGGTGAGAGAGAGTCGGGGTGAGAGAGAGTCGGGGTGAGAGAGAGTCGGGGTGAGAGAGAGTCGGGGTGAGAGAGAGTCGGGGTGAGAGAGAGTCGGGGTGAGAGAGAGATACGGAGAGTGAGAGAGAGAGATACGGAGAGTGAGAGAGAGAGATACGGAGAGTGAGAGAGAGAGATACGGAGAGTGAGAGAGAGAGATACGGAGAGTGAGAGAGAGAGATACGGAGAGTGAGAGAGAGATACGGAGAGTGAGAGAGATAGAGATACGGAGAGTGAGAGAGATAGAGATACGGAGAGTGAGAGAGATAGAGATACGGAGAGTGAGAGAGAGAGATACGGAGAGTGAGAGAGAGAGATACGGAGAGTGAGAGAGAGAGATACGGAGAGTGAGAGAGAGAGACGGAGAGTGAGAGAGAGAGACGGAGAGTGAGAGAGAGACGGAGAGTGAGAGAGAGAGAGACGGAGAGTGAGAGAGAGAGAGACGGAGAGTGAGAGAGAGAGAGACGGAGAGTGAGAGAGAGAGAGACGGAGAGTGAGAGAGAGACGGAGAGTGAGAGAGAGAGACGGAGAGTGAGAGAGACGGAGAGTGAGAGAGAGAGACGGAGAGTGAGAGAGAGAGACGGGGAGAGAGAGAGACGGAGAGTGAGAGAGAGAGACGGAGAGTGAGAGAGAGAGAGAGACGGAGAGTGAGAGAGAGACGGAGAGTGAGAGAGAGAGACGGAGAGTGAGGTAGATAAAAGTTAGAACAACGTCTAGCAAGTACCCCTAGTTTATTATATTAAGATACTGCTATAGAAAGTATTGAACAATAACGCATATGCTGTGTTAGGTATGGGCTTCGTTTCGGCCTAATGACGTGGTAACGACGCGCCAGTGTGTGGCGGTCCACCGAAAGAATAGTCTGACACTCGGCGCCGATAATGATGACGTGAGTTACGCTCCTGCGACTCGAGTTCTTTTCTCTGCGCTGCTCTTTACTGCGCGAGGGGAAGAGAGCATCGGAAGAAAACCACGCGCGCTGACATCTCCAAACATCTGCCTGTCACGAGCGTGGCCAGATCCCCACGGGGGGTAGTAACGTGAAGGCATACGTACACCAGCAGCGGTTTCACGCTCGCAAGACACCGATGTTAGGATTCTAATTCTTCCAAATAGTCTGTGGATTAGTGTTGATAGGTTCGTACATGCTTTTGAATCTATTTAACATTAGGAGTATTCTTCAAGGATGCTGTGTGAACATTTTTGAACTATGCCATCTACAAATCGCGTGTGTGAAGAGGTGTAGGATGAATTCACAGATTCTGCAGAAGTAGTAGTCTAGATTACATTCTGAAAGTTCTTGCAGTCGGTGGTGCCATTATAATATAGTACGTTCTACAGACAATGCACGTTTTTATCATTTTTGGAGTGAAATTTAATGTCATTTTATAGTTTCATAAAAAGTAAAATTTGCGGGTAACAATACAATACATGCACCTATCGAAAATAAAGACACTAATAAGTCTAGTGCAGAATAAACTAACGAGTTAATTTATTTTGTCTCAAAACACCAATCATTTTCGCATAAAATCAATAATTATAGTCTTTAGTTTTTATCGAGCAATCGCCTCCTCAAAAGATGATTTACATGTAAAAACTTCTATGTGCTGTGACAGAATCACTAGTTTGCATGTGCGAGCCCATTAGCTGTCGTAATATATTGAGCAGCCCTTTAACCAACAAAGTGAGAAAGACCTACTATGAGAAAGATCGAATATTAATCGAGCATTAGCGTAACCTACTGCGATTTGCAGCGAAAAATACCAGAATAGTCAGTCTCACATTTTCCATGAATTTTTTCTTCTTTTCACTGTTAGATGCAGTATATAAAAGAATTTCATAATCAGTAACGAGGGAACTTCAGGCCTTTTTATTATTTTAACCGATTTTTAATCCATGATGGTTTTATGGCGGCGACGTGGGGTCATGCTGGATGCTTGACGAGAATTGTATTGTCGAGATACGACAAGGCCTGGTATCATTAACATGGAATTGATTAGAAGAGGGCACTGAACATTTATCTTTAACAGAAGGAAGCGAATTCTTACTTTCACGGAAGTAGTCAAGCAGTTTACATGGTATTAACATTATGAAATTGTCACTTTGCAATAATATATTTATGTTGTTGGTAAATGTTTGTTTGGTTAATCCTTAATAGTGTAGGATAAGCAGTATTGTTTATTTGAGTGGATAAATGTTTGCATTGTTTTAATAATAGTTGCATTTGTTGTCGTGTATGAATTTTGCATTTAAAAATATTTAGACTTCGTGGGTTTATATGAGATTAGTTCCGTAGTGGGAATTATTAATTATTAATTTTAAGGCAATAGTAGTCGCGAATAGAGGTTTCACCCAAAGCCTAGTGAGAGAAAGTCGCGACTCGATAATATTAGAGTAGACGTAGGGATTTTCTTAATAATGGACTGTATAATTAGCAACAGTTGGGTAACATTCAAAGTTTAAACGGATATTAGTCTCATAAATTACACCACATGAGGAACCAGGATATCCCCTTTTGGAGAAGACGGCGGCCATGGCAACCGAGAAGACATTCCCTAAGCTTACGAACTTTATCAAAGCCGTATGGTTGAATAATGTTTAAAGTCCATAGAATCATGAATTAATAACGAGCTCAAGACGGGATTAGAATGTTACAATAAATGTTATTTGCTGTTTGAAGAGAAAAGGCTGATATTTCATTGATTGCCATTTCATAATTGCCATCAATTAAGTTAGTAGTAAATTCCACAGAAGTTCCAGGAATCCTGATTTCTGTACAGAGCCATACATCCACGTGCAGCAAGTAAAGTGACGTATGTTGTACGTCGAACTCATGCAAGATCTTAAGAGAGAAAAAGAGCAAGCCAAAGTATGAGTAATTAGAGCAGTTAATTTACCAGCATAGCAGAGCAACTTAAATTATAAGAAACATAAAAACGTTTCAAATGATTACCCCGCTTGGAGAATGATAAAATAAGTTTAGTTAAAGATAGTTGATAAATTAGAAAGGTTTAATTACGTTACATGTTGGCATGCCCAACGCGGGGAAGGTTTATTTTTGGTTAAAGTACAGACCGAAAATGCCCGCTCTACATTTTAGAAATTATTTTATTACCTTACGAACTTTACACAGCGTGTTACCAACACGTACACAGAGTTATTTCAGGGCATCAAATATACTCCTGCAGCGACTCCGAACAGCAGGATTCAAGTACCGGCAGTAGCGGATTTTCGACACTAGCTAGAACGAATTCAGCCGTTTTCTGGAGGAGAATTCTAGCAGACGGCTGCCCTGGATCAATATTTTCCGTGTGTTTTCCCATTAATTCCAGGAGAATGTCGGAGCCGTTTTTTAACAGACGGGATGTGGACCGCAAGCTTCCTCACCCTTGTCGCCTCTTCTCTTATAAATACGCACACTTGCAGACACGTACTGCACTTCCCCTCGCGTGTTGAGGCCAGGAACTTGGAGCTTGTCCCGCTGGCGGCGATACCTGGAGGACACTTTCCCCGCAAGGGGACTTGTAGGTCGGCGTCGGATCTCACGCTTGAGCAGGGGCAAGTAAGAAACTCCTCATCCTCCCGGCAAGTAAGAAGAACTGCACTTCAGAACGACAACGATAGCAGTTGTTGTGTGCGGAAACTCCAATCAACAAATCTGTCACTCACCTAACTCGTGTTTAATACACTGGGTGAGCTGCAATGCCTCTCACCGGGAGTTTGTAGCGTTCGAGTTCCGACAGTGACAGAATTTTCGACACTACCTACATAACTAGGTTGGATTCTCCAGCTATTGTCTGGAGAATCATTCTAGCGTGTGGATGCTCTGATCGATAGTTTGGTTTCTCCAACCAGCACAAGGCGAATGCCGAAGCAATGCATTAGCAAACGGACCACGGACTCCGCGATCTTTCCTTCCTCTTTCGTGTCCTCTCCTGACCCCTTACACACACTTCCACTAGCATGCACCCCATTACCACACATGCCGGGAGATCGGTCGCGAGCTTAGAGCTTGTCGCAGCCGAGGCAGTGCCCCGCTTGTGGGAGATGCCTGGTCGGGGAAATCCCCGCTAGCCGACGGTGGGCCGACCTCAAATCTCGCCATCCAGCGGGGCAAGGTCACCGCCACTTCCCGAGCAAAAAACATGCCCTACACTTAAGGGAATAACGGCCTTGCGAGTTGACGCGGCCGGAATCGCTAATCAATCAATCAATCAATCAATGAATCAATGAACCGTGCATGCGGCGCCGCCTTACCTGCTCCTCCCACGAGACGAGCGCCGCCGCCGC
This sequence comes from Gryllus longicercus, assembly GCA_038098605.1. Taxonomy (NCBI): domain Eukaryota; kingdom Metazoa; phylum Arthropoda; class Insecta; order Orthoptera; family Gryllidae; genus Gryllus; species Gryllus longicercus. The sequence goes on from JAZDUA010000090.1 coordinate 3,271,650, forward strand.
CAGCTGCGCGCAGATGATGAACAGCAGCTGCGCGGTGGCTGCGCGCCGCAGCACGCGCGAGCTCCCCGGCGCCCGCGCGGCCGACTCCTCGATGGCCACCATCTGCGCACACGTCGCTGCTCATTGGCCATCCATGGCGCGCACTGCGCAGTAGGATGTGTTCGTGAACTACTGTCACGCGATATTGCGGTTGACACGCGAAATAGATTTTTAATTTATTCGATAACGATGTTTGTACGCGTTTAATTGTATTGTTCATTCCAAAAATCAGTTAATGATGGTATATTTTTCGAAAACGATGGATGATACGTATTTTTTAAATAAATTGAAAATAACATTAAAATATCGCAATTAAAAATAAACTCTTTCAATAAAAATGTTGAAACCCGTGTCAAGATAATTAATTTGATGTTAGAACGTTCTTTTGTTTTCCTGAGATTGGCAAAATTAGAGCTCGTGTGGTATCTGAAATAAACAATTAAATTTGTGTTGAACGGTATTTGTCATTTAATATTACAATAATTTCAACGTCACTGGCATAATGTTAATTCTATCAATTAGTCATTTCTATCAGTTAGTTCTTCTCACAAAGCTATTTCCTTTGTTTTTAGAATTTAAAATATGGTATATTTCTCATTTTATAATTGACAATTGCCAAGTGTGTTTATTATATTTCATTGACATTTATCTAAGAACGGCAAATTGGATGTATGTTATTGTATACAAATATCATCAAAATCTCAAAACTTCAGGAAACAATAGGCATGAAAACCTTGGGCATTTTGACGAAAACCTTTCCGTCAAAACAAAGCGAAGTATTGATTAAACCTGACATAGAATGATGTTAAGTTTTGGGTGGCCAAGTAATGGTAACAGATTAGTGTACGGATTTAGGAATGTAGCAATTCGTGAAGAATACTATCAACTTACTCTCCACGGACTATATCACATTTAATGATGTAGTTTATAGAATAAATGCAAGATTGAATTATTAATACAATAGCTCTTTCGCCCACCGTAAATCATGAAAACACCTCTCCCCGTTTGCTACAAACATCTCCCTTCCACTTTAAAACCATGAATACACATTTCCAATGAAGAATATAATCATAACCATGAAAATGTAAAAATGGTGAAGCTTTATGCTGAGACCCGCATTTGACTAAGGATGGCTACTAACAAATTCATTGTAGGACCTATCCTTGAAAAACAAAACGAAAATCGACTGTCGAACGAGAGGAATTTTGTTAAAGCTAACTGTACTTCTCCAGCAACGCGGCAGTGTTTGAGGTCACCTTGTTGAGGCTGGCGATGGCGAGGCGACGGCGGGCTGTGAGGACGGCAGGGGCGGCGACGACGGCAACGGCAGCCGCCAAGTTGTGAAGAAGCTCCGGTACCAGCACCACGTTGTCCTGCACCTTCACCACTTGCTCCTGTCACAGTAGCGCGGCTGTGAGGTGAAAGACTCTGCTGCATCATATGATGAAGATTAAGAAAAAGGACGATAACGAAGGAAGAAGATGATGAAGTCGAAGGAAGAGGATGATGGAGACGAAGGAAGAGGGTAATGGAGACGAAGGAAGAGGGTGATGGAGACGAAGGAAGAGGGTGATGGAGACGAAGGAAGAGGGTGATGGAGACGAAGGAAGAGGGTGATGGAGACGAAGGAAGAGGGTGATGGAGACGAAGGAAGAGGGTGATGGAGACGAAGGAAGAGGGTGATGGAGACGAAGGAAGAGGGTGATGGAGACGAAGGAAGAGGGTGATGGAGACGAAGGAAGAGGGTGATGGAGACGAAGGAAGAGGGTGATGGAGACGAAGGAAGAGGGTGATGGAGACGAAGGAAGAGGGTGATGGAGACGAAGGAAGAGGGTGATGGAGACGAAGGAAGAGGGTGATGGAGACGAAGGAAGAGGGTGATGGAGACGAAGGAAGAGGGTGATGGAGACGAAGGAAGAGGGTGATGGAGACGAAGGAAGAGGGTGATGGAGACGGAGGAAAAGGATGAAGACGTGACACTGTGACACTGCGTCATTCACTGAATGTCCAACTTCGGCTCTCATTTCCGGGACCTTCTTCAGGGCAGAATGTTTCGCTGTGGTCTTGCAAATACGTAGAGTCAAGAAGAAGATATTCCCGAGAACGAAAGCCGCATTGTTGACCATTCAGCCTCGACGGCGTCACCTTGTCAAGCCAAGGCACACTCTTCGACAGCAAGAAACGCACGAATGAAAGGACGCGCCGCCGCTGCGTTGCGGACTCACGTTGACGAGCACTTGGGCGGCGCGCGCGCGCCACGCGACCGACGCCAGCAGAGAGAGCACCGCGACGCTTACGGCCGCGCGCGACTCCTGCAGCGGCCACTCCGACGCCGACGCCCGCGCCGACGCCGACGCCCAGCGGAACGGCACCAGCCCCAGCGCGCGCGATGCCACGAACACTAGCCGCAGCCCCGTCCACAGCGGCGCCGGCGGCGCCATGGCGGCGAATGAGGGGACCAACCGATTGATACGACTGATGCGATCGAGGCGATTGATGTGGTTGAGGTGACCGACGGGATTGAGATGACCGACGCGTTTGAGGCGAGTGATACGATTGAGACGACTGAGGTGATTAAAGTGACGTTCGCGATTTTGGCGACTGATGCGATTGAGGTGACCGATTTGATTGAGGCGGCTGATGCGATTGAGGTGACCGATGCGAATAAGGTTACCGATGCGTTTGAAGCGACCGTCACAAATGAGGCGATCGCCGCGAGCGACCGATGCGATTAAGATCACCGACACGATTGAGTCGGCCGACGCAATTAAGACGATAGACACGATTCAGACAAACGTTGAAATTGAGAGGACTGGGCGACTGACACGACCGAATCGACGTAGATGGCCGATCGTACGTACACGACCAAAGGAATGGCTACACGGAGACGAGCAATTCAGTACATCTGAGCCCAAAAGCTTCGCACTTATTGTGATGTCCAGTTTGTAGCTATAGAGGTTTCGAATCGATCGCTGTCAGAGATGGTCGTTTCTCTCCAATGCAACGAAGCATGAAGCGTCGTCTTTTCAAAAAACGTTAGAACTGGGTCAACAGTATTAAGTATGCACTCGAAAAATAATGACTTTTTATTGTTCTTAGTAAACTTTTTCCTCTTCAATAAAATTGAACAATATTTTAAATATTAACATATACATTAATATTAACGAAGTAAAAAGTGTTTGCAAATGACATGATTTTCCATTTTGTTTCTCTAATATTACTTTCCCTAAAGAAGGTACACGTTGATAAATTGAACAAGTTAGTAGTGCCACAACTCACCTTGTAATGTGCATTTGGAATATATCTGCAACGTCTGCTTCGGAGTATAAAAGTTTTCTATGCATCACGTTAAATGAAGTAATCATGGAGATAAACGTCACAAAATGTAATTCTAACAAAGAAATGATTCCTGTTGTTTCAATAGCACGACGTACGCCAATTATACAGGTCAACAATGAAAAATCATTATAAAATAAATTACGTGAGCTTTACTAAGTGTCACGCCGTAATTCCAAATGTGTTTAGATTTTCTCTAACTCGAATAGTTTCTGAGATGGTACGGCTTTCATGTTGTGACTGTGCGAATCGCCAATGGCACAATTCATCCTTGAGGAACTGCGTTGATGGGGATGAAATGAGCACATGTTTTGACTAGCGTATTTTAAAACAGATAAAGAAGAGACCGAAAGAACCGAAATCCAGAAGAGTTTCTTGAGAACCTGGAAAACACAATGCTCCTTTCGTTGATCCCAACATATTTCTCCCTCCTCTGCACATAAAGCTTGAATTATTGTTTGATGAAGACGATAGGTAAGGCAAACTGTGGAGCATTTCAGTAACCCTGTGAAAAAAATCCAAAACTTAGCGCAGCAAAGATGAAAGAAGGAATCTTCCCAAACCCATAAAATTGTAAAAGAATCCCCGATAACAGCGGTGACGTGAGTGATGAACAAGGTTAGCGTTTCCACAAAGCCTTCCAAACAAACTAGCAACGCTACAATGATTTCTGGAATGACTCCATGATGGCAGATTTTTGCTGGATGTTATACAGAGAATATCCTGAAGCAGTTCTCAGGAGAAGAGGAAGTTCATCACATTTCTGAGTAAGCTTTACTAACACCATTTATAAGTAAATGGAATATGGCCGATTTTTACAGTAATAAAAAGATTCGCTGTCGTAGAAAAATGGTAGATGATGGCGCAATTAATGAATACTTTGTGTTCATTTTGTGCTGATATATTTTTGTGACAACGCAAAGAAGTTGCATATTAATGAAATATTGAGCGACAAATTAAGGACTATTAGTGGATGACGATGAATTGTAGAAATCATATCCCCGGTCTGTTCCCGGGCTATACTGAGCGTGCGAATTCGGACTAGCGTCAAAAGATATTTGGAACTGTAGAAGGATCACCAAGTACGTGGTTACAGCTCCGACGATCTGTAACAATTCACAATTATCTTAAATTATTTAAAACGCGTACATGATCCGTAAACAGTTTACTGGACCTCCAAGCTTAGTGTAAATTGACACGTACATATCTCATCAAGCTAAAATTAGAAGCAGGGTGTTCCAATTTGGCGTCAAAATCTTACATCCATTGTGAATCTTACATGAGTAATATTTAAATATATATATTTCAAACAATATTGAAGGCCATTCTTGGGAAATAAAAGAGAAATAATGTGAAATATATTTTACTGCTGAATATATCCATCAATGTTGCGAATCACAAGAACATATTTGAAAACAAACTAAACATCGAAACATAGTTACAAATGACTGTAGTTGCTGAAACGTGTTGTGCATTTTTTGTATTTTTGTTATTTTACAGCATTTATGTAGGAAACATTCATCAGTATGTTCTTCTTCAATGAGAATTCGAGGAGCGATCATACTTTTTTCTATTAAATGAAGAAAGAATATGGGCAAAAAATGGATTTTTGGTTTTTATTCTTGTATTATTGCCCGTTATTTAAGTACAATCTTCAGAAGTTTTGCACCCATCCGGTCGGAAGGTCTTTAAAATTTAAATATAATCCCAGCATAGCATCAAGATGTAAACTTGAACGTCTGTAAAATGTAAATGGAGAAGAGACTTATAAATTATTTCTAAAGCTATTAATAAGTAGTGTTATTGGGTAAATAATTATAAACAAACTCAATGTTTAAAGAATCTTAGGAAAATTAAAAAATACAATTTTTATTGAAGATAACGTTCTAGAACCGACTCTCGAACAATAATATGAAATAAGCAATAATCAAACCACACTAATTCAAAGTTTTAACATTTATTAAAACAGTACTCAAAGCTTAATTTCCAGGACACTTTTCCTGAGTTTAATGGGCCTCTAACAATGCAAAGAGAATTATAAGAAATAAGAGTAAAGCATGGAAGAATGATAAAAAATTTAAGGAATATTTTGAATAAAAAATTAAGGAGAGGAAAATCACTTACAATGTAAACTCCCCCCAATATTTATTAGCGAGTGCCAAATTCCTTATCCTCTTCCCATTGAAAGAAGTGAAATTTATTGTCTCATATTTAATAATTGTGATTTTGCTTATGTAGAAGACACACGCAGAACATTTTACTGCAGAATTAAAGAACGTATTAGACGTCGGAAAAAAATTAGATGCTTCCGCCTTTGCTAAACATTTGATTCAATTTAACCACCTTTTTAAATAGTAAACTTAATTTAAATAGTAACTTCAAAATTCTTCACTTAGCAAATAAAGGCCAAAAATCTAGAAACTTCAAAACTTTTCAAAGTTCCTCATCTTTCCGTCCTTAATAAACATTCCCTATTGAGGGCAGTGGCATTTTAAATTTTGTTATTGTCTTTTATTGCTAATTCTAGCTTAACATTTTCTCACACTTTATGGGCTTTGACTTCTCCCGTTTCATAAGATGGTGGTCTCTCAGCTGTTTCCAGCACGTTGCCTAGCTATTGTTTTTAGGGTTGTCTATGTTGCTTGGGTAGTTAGTTTTCTTGTAATTTTTCTTTCGATAATCTTGCATACAATATATTTCGTATATTTATTTTTGCATTCCATGCTTGAATATTCTTTCTTATATTTTCTTTTGCGCTGTTATATATCCCGTAAAGACGGGAAAAGTGTCCCTGAAAGTTGAATTTGAGTTATAATGTTTTAATAAATATTAAAACTTTGAATTAGTGTGATTTCATTATTTCTTAATTCATATTATAGAGTACCAGAAGATATTTGCTACCACCACTGAATTGACTCTTGAACATTTGTAATCAATTTCCCGTAACTTTCATTTTATAGAATAAATATACGCTCAAAAATTGTTGAACGTATAATTTTCAAATTTCGTACAAAGCTGCAGCTTGTAATTTATATGTGAGGATTTTTTCAAATAGTGGTTAGATCCATCATGGCAATTTTTTAAAGATACATTTTTTGCATTTAATAATTAAAGAATTGATCATTAAACGATATAAATAATTCCGCAATTTTCTTACTCCTATTTGTTAATTTGTATTTCAGGAGCAGTTCTCCAAAGCTTCAAAATTTAAATGTGATCGGTTTTCCGGAAAAGTGTACCTTAGTAAAGTTAAACATTAGAAATTTAAAAAATTTAAATTACAGACAATTTTAACAAAGAGTTTTATTTAATAATAAATATTTTATAGATACAAACTGCTTTAAACAAAAACGTTCTTAGTTCTACATCAAATCCCAGCTGCATTAAAGAATAGAATACATTATTTAAACCACCTACCTTCCTCTTTAACATACTCTATTCCCACATACATACCTGTACTATATTATTAAAAAAAGGTTTTTGTATACAGAATTTTTAAAAGTTATATATTTTTAAATTTCATATATGATATGGTATTTATAAGTTTGACAGCAAATATAACTTGCAAAGACGGTGCCATGTCTGTAACAAAATTGTTCATTACCTTTTGTCTTTAAAGAGTCATTTTTAGAAAGCTGTTCTGAACATTTGAAATAATTACCAATAAATTTATTGCCTTACATTCCAGTACGTTATTAACAAGATCATATACAGAAATACTTGAGTTCCTCTCAAGAGAGTTGACTTACCGAGTACATCAGGGTGAAATCCAGCGGGAAGAAGCCACATGCGCTGAAGTGCACTCGCCTGTGCAGCAGCTGCAGAGAAAGCGTCTTCAGCTGCGAAAACAGGAAAGAAAATTGTAGTCACGGCTTGTATCGTTACGATAAACATAAGATTAATGATTCGTAGTTGCATTAATTGTTCACAAAATAATAGTAGTCACTAATAATCTCAGATATTTATAAAACGACGTATATTAAATAATAAATATATATTTCATATACTTGTAAAACTCATTCTAGATAGAATCAAGCACTTACATTATATTTCTTTCCAAAGATAATCAAAACCTGAATAGAAAATATAACTCTCTTTTGATTCTTTAAATATATTTTAATACGATTTGTCGCAACAGCAACGTGTTTATTAGCGACTATTTCAAATAGTGTACTACTTATAGTAGTTTGATTACAGATATTATATTTAATTAAAATGATAATTCAAATTAACCTTATAATAAACTTTACCGAATATTAATACTACATCTAGGAGAGATAAATGTATATAAAACAATGGGTTTAAATTTCAGAAAATATTCTGATACCCTTGTATAATCAACTTGGTTGATGTATATATTTAGCATTTTATGCATTCTGGGAGAACAAAATCACAATGATTTATCGTCTAGTGAAGTTTCGAACTTTCAATTTCAATGAATTGCTGTAATTACTACAAAGTTGCTACTATTAATCGTTTTATTATCAGCAGTTATTCGATATTGTTATTATTTTTAATTCGAATTAATTCGCAGATTATAATTATATGAAATACAAATTTTGATGCGTATGTGAATTAAATATCGCTGTCCAACGTATTATTATTTATTTTTATCAACCTGCTTCTTTCGCAATACATTCGTTAGTATTTGTTACCAGATCATAAATATTGTAATGGATATGTCTGTTAGAGAAAATAATGATGTAAAAATTAGATATAACTATTTGTATACTTCATTAAGAATACGATATCGATCTTAATAAAACTATTCGATGATCTTACTTACCTCTTCGCGAACTTCTGGGTCCTTCGTCTCGCACAACACTTTGTGCACCACAGCCCCAGTGCGATTTGCCTACGGGAAAAAGAACGAGGTTAGAGACTGCATAAATTAAATAGAAGTTCATAAATTATAAAATTACTACGTCATCCAAGACGTCAAACATTACGAAGGTTACCTTCTTTTGAAAATGTCTTCCAAAGTTGAATGTCTCATGAATTACAAATACCTCGCGAACATTCTACGCTCAAGATTAGAAATTTGACCTTAAAGTGTCAAATACGAACTATCAACATCACAGTCTCAGGAAAAATATAGTTGTAATTTCTATACTCAAAACTACTGGTTATTTTTAGAAATATTTTTCACACATTAATTATGAGGCATTATTTCTTAATCATCAGTCTAGTAACATTTACAATGGTAAAAGTATTTATTTCGGTTCTTCTGGATGCTTGCAAGGACGAATTTGGCAATTAAATTTAGTAATTGCATTTCGTTTTGCAGCAAAATTACAGGCTTGCTAATTAGACATGAATTGCTTTTTCAGAAAGTTTCGTTTCTTCCTTCGGCACTGATGAATACTCAGAGAAGTTTCGAGAGGAACTACTGCTGGGAAGTTTCAAAGAGGGGGCATTCAATTACTTTATAGGCTGCAACATGTAGGAACCACTTTATACTAAATATAATACTCGTACGTGGGAATTAAGTGGACACGTTCAGAGAATTTTCTTCAGCAAGACATTTACAATTTCATCGCTTTATTTTCGCATTTCCCACATTTTAAAAGATGCTCGGGAAAGTTGGTACCTTTATTGGTCATTATTGGCGATGAACGAGCTGTTTAATGAGCAAACTTTCCTAGTCGGAAACAACAAAATAGGAGAGCGTAGACTTCTGCTCAGTGGTCGGAATCAGAAGCTGTTTCGCTATCCGGAAAGTACCGCGTCCTAGACACAGGCACCAACGTTTCGCATTTCGCCCTGAGGAAGGTCACAGAATGGCGACCTACATGTTATCACCTATGCCTAGGACGCGGAGTCTCCCCGACAACCAAGCAGCTACCAGTAAGATAGGAATTTGAACTATCAGTCTGAACAATAGATGCGACTTGAAACATCTTTTTAAGTTCACAGTATAAGAGAGAGCAAATTAGTTATATTGTCTAAAGCACGTGAACCCCAATAGAAAAGTATGAAAGCTGGACACGCGCGAAAAGGGCTAATTACCGAATTTGTGAAGTTTCGTGACTCGGCCGTTCTTCAATTCATACATCAGGTCAGGTACAAAAAAATTTCACTCGAGGAGGGACTCTCAACTAAAAGGTTTCCCTCTTATTTATTTTCTGAACTATTTTCTTTCCTCAGCAATTGCTTCTGCTTTATTTTGAGCTCCCTAAAACTGGTCATAATAACAATGAGAATTTTTTTATGATAATAGTCGGAAGAAAAAAAATTGAGAAGAGAATTTCCACAGTTCTTGTGCCGCTTGAAACACTAAAACAGTCCTTGCGGATATCAATTACAGCGTGAAAGATGAACCAAGCGCCGCGCGTAAAAGATATCACGCTGCTGTCGCGCTCGCCAGCAAACCAGAGGCCGCGTATTCAATCCTCGGTCGCGGCAAGATGCCAGAAGTTTCCTTGATATGTTGAATTCAGTGAGTTTGTGGTGCCTGTTAGAAACTAATTCTTTAGGTGACTGTGACTGGTAACGGACCTTTGCCCTTAAGGGGCCCTTAATAATAATAATAATAATAATAATAATAATAATAATAATAATTCAGTAAAATCTGCCCAAACCGGAAACTGTATAAGCCAGACACCTGCCTTAACCGGAAAATGTCTCTGCCCCGTGAAGTTAAATGTTATTTTACATAGCATAAAACGGAATCTTCTCAATGCGGAAACGAAATTGTTTTTCAAGTCCTAGAGAGGAAAATTCTTTACAAAGCGGGATTCTTGTTAATTGGCACAGAGACGCGTAATATTATTAACAAAAAGAATGCATTTGCAAGTCTATCTTAAATTCTCCATCCCTGTGACTCGCGATTTAGTCGTGGCTTCCGCACGGTGGAGAGGGCTTAGCTGTTAGCTTAGATTTCGACTTTTGGGACAATTGTCTCCCACGTATTCGATATGGAAATTCTTTCCCTGCCGTCTAAGTGTAGGTACATGACTTCTAATCACACATCTCCCAGCCCGCGTTGAAAATCATGACCCCTCGGCCAGAGACACACTGCTCGAGGCCATTGAAGGGTATCAGAAAGTCGTAGTACTCTGGGCTGTGTAACATTTTGCATTGAAAGGGTCAGCAAGCAGACTGACTGTAGCCATTAGACCATGAGGAAGTGTGTATTTTTTGAATTTCAGTACTAGTCTAACAATGATCTCATCTGAAGGCGGCTCCACACATGCGGCATTAGGCGAATCCCGAGTAATGTGGACGGGTTACTTGCGATTCGCCGAGCACCCAACAGTCGGTATTCACGCTACCCACCGCGTTTCGGTCTTAAGTACACATGAAGGGAAGCGAACATTCGCCGAACACGTCAGAATTTCGGGACTCGGCAAGCAGTAGCTCGCTGCTCGGTGAATGCCGAATGTGTGGTGCCGCCTTTAGATGAAAAGGTCAAACGTATAGAAACAAAAGGAACTCAGAAACTGCCAATGAAGAATGTATAATATTTATTTATTGGTAATTTCCGTCCAAATTATAATTTAATAGCAAAAGTTACACCATAGAGAATATTGTTTCTTTCCGTTTTAATTCGTGAGAAGATTTTAATTATTTCTATTGCAACTGAACCCCATCCCGTTGCAAGTGTCCCCTTAAGGGAACTTTTAAATCTTTAATAGGAGAAAGTGATACTAGTTTTAAACGCAAGTACAGAATAATGAATTTCGAAAGACAAATCAAAATCATCAAAAGTTGGGAAGGGGATCTTGATTCGATCTAGAGAAACATATCAGAACAAACACGAACCAAATTATGGATAACTTCACTTTATATTCTGACCAAATATCTTGAACATACACTTTATATACAAAAATACAAGTACTAGATATCACTTTTTCAAATGATCCATTCAACATTCAAACATTTACGCACACAAAAATATCATCATACAAAAATTAATACTGCTATATACAAATTCAAGGAATATTATCTTTGCACTAAATACAACCCAACACAATTTATACCCTTTTGAAATATTTAAGACATCTTATTTAAATGATTCATCTACTGGCTTCTATTTAAATTTCTTTCAATTAAAAATTCTTGACATAAGATGTTCTTGACACCATATGAAAACCAACCACAAAAAATTAATAAAAGACAGAACGTAGTCGTTTGATTAAAAGTTCGCCATTTCCTAATTCAGTTGCAAAGATTCCTACGGTATAAATATGATTCTTTCTAATGTTGAGGAAAGTCGCCTTCCTTTACTTTTCTCAATACAGAATGTATAATAACTCGCTCGGTTGGTTACATTCAGTATTGATGATGCTGGCTACTTCCAAATCATACAGCTCCTTTGATGATGGGCTGTTTCGTGTCTGCACTTCACTGCTTGTGTAGAGTTCTTCATGAAGCAGTGGCCACATCCCCAGTCTTCCATGCCACAAATTCTGCTGTCGATCCAGATTTCTCCCGATTTATGAAAAAAATGTAATGGTCTTATATCTTCCAAAACCAAAGCAGTAATATTAATTACATCGTTATGAGTGATTGATCACGAATTCTCTGACGATCACGTGTTCACCTATTCCTTTTCTCATTCTCCATTAAATTTGTAATAATTCTCTCATAAATATGTGTAATAATTAAGCTGGGGATTTATAGGCACGAAAAACTGTAGGGTTAGACAGGTAAATTAGGCATTTAAAAAGGTAAAATAGCGACTTAAAGTGTAAAATAGGCACTTTAAAGGGCACTATACATTTTTCTTATCATTATTTACGTTCTTGAGAAAAAATTCAAATAAACATAATATAGTTACTTGCAATGCTTGGTGTCATCATAAGGATATGATGGACAGTTACATGGAAAGTTTGCTGTCATCATTGTTCGGACAAATCGTCGTAGAAATTCTTTCTTTCATTGTTGAGCAATTCGAGCAAAAAAGATTGAATCGCAGTAGCTACCTTTTTACTTTTCATTAAATGCAAGCTGATATTCTACTGATGCACAGTATATTTTCCCTCCTATTTAATTTAAACCCATGTGAAAATATTATATAATTTATTTTAATTGCCGTGCATGAAACAAATATAACTAACTTTCAAAACAGCCGATACTTCCTCGCATTATATCTCAATATATTTCAAAATTTACAATTTTCAATACTGAGACCTGTGCCTTTCTTTTAAGGGACCCATGTTCTATCCGTTCAAGAAAATAAACCAAACTTATGAGTTGGTTTTTCAGAATATTTTTTATTATTTGCATGAAATGTAAGTAGAAATTCCGCCAAAAACACTCTTTTTTAAAAAACGCATGGCCTTTTTTAAATATCTGATTGTTTAGAACACATTTCATTCAAGCTTTGTACTCAGTACTGACTTTTCTAATGTTAACTTTTTGCAATTTTTGAAACAAATGTTCGCGAAAAGGAACAGGCACCACGTTTTATGCAAGCATTTGATACATACGGAGAGAAAATTGTAAGTAAGCATTTGGAACTGCTTTTAGTACAAATTTGTTCAAAAATTCGAAGTAAAAATTCCGAGACTGTCACCTGCGATTTTATTCATGTTCCATAACACAAAATACCCGCACTGTGATGGCAGTAAAATGGAACATAGATTTATCGATAGTTGTTTGATTTCTCTGTGATCTGCAGGATGAAAGCGAAAAAACAAACGTTTTTTTTAAAATTTTGGCTAAGGATAATTGCATTTAATTAATAAATACGAGAACAGGCATTTAAATCTAGGTATAATCTAGGCATTTAAACACAAAATAGACATTTATTAGTGAAACAGGCATTAATTAGTGAAATAGGCAATGATAGACACTATAAAATTCACATATAATACGTCTCAAAATGAATAAGTGACCTAAAATATTGCGTTTTACATTGAAGGGAAAAAATAGGTAAATAGTTAAAATCTGCAGCATAGTAATAATGTATTTATTCATAATGTACCACATTTTATATGAAATAAAATTGATTTGAAAAAAAAAACTTCTTATGCAGCTTGCCTGTTATAAAGCGACAATATCAATTTACCACTCTCTCACGTTCACCAATATGCAAAAGCTACTTTTCTCAGCGAAATATTGATCAGAAAAGACCTTACACCCATCTTCGTCACCTTTGTCGAACCCTCTGTCGTCACCTCTGACGACCTGATCGATTCTTATCCGCTGTCTTCGGGCCCGCCATCTGTTGGTCCCTTCTCCAACCTCTGCGAAGTTCTCTACTTGCAAGCAGCATTGTACAGTTACACTATAATGTGCCACTGTGTTGTAAAATAAAGCACATATATTATATTTGGAATTTGTACAGAAGGCTGTTGATATTGATGACTGATTAATATAAATCTTACATTGTGTGCAATAACATAAGCACACACACACAATTTTTTTTAATTGTCAGTTTTACACGTGTTACTCTATGTATGACGATGCGCTGAGTCCGAATCTGAAGTTAGAATTGCGCCATCAACCTCCAGTCTTTTTTTTAATTCGCAAAAAACTCCGCGAAGTTGTAAATACTAAACTGCATCGTGGTTTTTCGCGAATAAAAAAACCAACGTGGTGGCTCATTCCTGGCTTCGGATTCGAATTCAGCGCGTCGACATACAAAGAGAAACGTATGTCAAGCCTAGGGGTCTGACAATGTTTGGCTTCTGTAGAGAGTATAATGCTACAAGACACCAAACTCTAGTATTCGCATTTTTTCGCGAATAAAAAAACTGGAGGGGTGGTGCCGTAATGCGGGCTTCGTATTTCGCGCATCCACATGCATAGAGAAACATATGTCAAGTCTTTGTATCGGGCAACAAGCCCCGAAAACAAAACAACACAATGTCACGGTAGTTTTTCGAGATTTAAAAAACTGGGGGGGGGCGTAATTCAGCTTCAGATTCCGCTCGTCGATATACATAGAGAATCATGTATCATATGTTTGACTCGGACAACTTTTTATTTTTATTTTGTATGTGTTTGTGTAATTATAGAAGACAATCTTCAATGAAAATATGTTTCTACCGTTGAGGAGGTCAGTTTTTACCCAAACCTCTGAGTTGTAAATGATGTCAAATGTCGGAGACATATGTTGTTCTTAAAGAAAAGTCAATAATGTCCCTTCATTCCAGCAAGGTATTTCCACTCTTCATGATCGATGTTGATGGTACTAGGATATCCAGTCCAGAGCAAAGCCACGAATTCCCTACAAAGACAATTTTGAAGACAAAAAGATATGTTCACTGACGTCAAATGCCCTCGAAGGATCTAGAAATATGCCCACAGGAGCTTTACTTTGTTCAAGTGATGAAACGACATCAATTGAAATCGTGAAATTGATGAAGCAAAAATCAGAAAACAAATGTCTAGTTTGCGGTGCTTTGTAAATTGTTGCTACAACTCTACATTAAATTACATCGTTACAAAGCGTGATGAAATATCTACCACGTGTTAATTTCACCAAAGAAATTAGGAAAAGTATTTATCATTATTTAGAGGTTTTGATAAATGAAGATATGTCATGCAAGTAGCAAGTCTTTGAATCTGTCTTCGTTATTGAAGGAATACAACACAAGTATTCAGCATGATGCCTGTGTAAGGAGATTAAATAAAAGTTAAACAAGTTTGGCCTGACAAGACTATTTTCCTTGATCACAGGGTGTCGTCGCCTGTGGAATTCTCAAGGAAAATTCAGACTGTTCAGGCTACTGACTGGATATTCGATTAATGGAATACAACTTTCTGATTGTAGTTAAAAAGAAAATGCCATGAAAAGTTGGTACGGTTAGTTAAGCATTTATGTCAGTACGGAAGAAGTATAACTACACGCCGCAATGTTCTGCATTTGAACGTGCAAATACAATTACCAAATAAAATAATATCATATTGAAAACCGTGAAACGATTAAAGTGAACGTATTCTTGCTTGGTTAGATACTCTGTAACATTTGTAACATTAACATATCTACAGCAGCACAGAGAAATTCTTCAAGCAAGTTAAATCAATTAATCAAAACGCCTTAAAAATTAATTCAAAAATTTCTATTTTCTTACATGCTGAAAGGACATTATCTCATCAATATTTCCCTTATTTTTTCTTTGAAGATTTTGTACTGTTAATGCTATATGCTCTGAATAACATAACATTAACGACATTTTAATGTTCTTGTTTTTATTTTTCAAAAATTATACAAATGTAAATTTTGTTAAATATTTTTGTCATCCCTCTTGTATCTCTCAAGGCAAAACCTCAGTATAAATGTATTAAATTACACTGTCACATAATAGCATCAACATCAATTCAAGCGAATGCCTGACGTAGACTGATTGTTTAATTATGTTCATATAATGTATAATAGCGGAAGTTCTCAGCTTCCGAAAAGTGGTAGAACCAGTAGCCACGGCATCTACACACACCAAGTGATACCATGTGAATGACTCATTCCTTTTTAAAAATATTTTTTCCATCGTTGAAGTACATTGTTCCCCCAATGCTATTCAATATTATTTCCAGCAAATATATCATTACTTCAATATTAACACTTACCAACTTCTTGCCAAAGCCTAGAGCTGAATTTATTGCATTTATATACTAATGAGAATTAAGTGATAATCAATCCACAAAAAATATATAATAAAAATAATAAAATATTATATTTTTATGGTTTGGTTATCTCTTAATGCTCATTATACATCAATAATGAACCAGTTCTAAGACTTTCCTCTCACTAGTGAATACATTATTACATAGAGTACAGAATTTCTAGGCTCATTTGCAGAGGGTATAGAGAAAACCGAACATTACTAAAAATGTTAAATTATTTTTCATGATTTCATTACGTAATAACACTTATCATTTATTGAAATTAGCACTCACTTACCTCTTCTACGAGGGCAACAGATGCCTTTATAAATGCTACAAGAATCATAGCTCGCGGAACTACCATCAGTACTGCGTTTATATTGAACAGTAATAAGTTAGTGTAGCACTTCGACGTGTCTCGGCAGCTGAAAGCATTGTACAGCAGGAAAGTAAGCGACAGAAACAAGTTCGCCGAGTGCATCAAGAGAGGAATTTCCAAGACTCTGTTGAACAGCTCGGCCGCGTCCAGCAAATCGTTGCGTAACATTGTCGCCCGCTGCAAGGCCCATTTCCTTAGGGGCACAATGCACGTACTTCCGACAAACGTATTGATGGCATGGTGAAATATTCGCATAATCTTCATTAAACTAATAAAGTAAAGCATCACCAGTAAGACTCTCATATCTTCAAATACATAAACTAGATGTCGTAAATCTTCCCAATTTTTGACAGATATATAAACTGCAAAGAGCAGTTCGGGTGCCGAGACGATGCATAATATAGTCACGAGCAAGATAATTGATGGGAAATGCAACGTAGGAAAAAGGGACGTATCGATTGAAAGCAAAAGTCCCAACATCTTTTTCATTGCACTACAAGAAGTTGCGAATGAAGTTAAAAACACAGCGCGTAATCCGACACGTCCAGCGCGAATGACAAAACGTACAGGGTAGACGACTTGGTTGGCCTTTGTATAGTTGCTGTTCGTTTCCACGACAATGTGGAAATAGAAAAGAAAAACCCACATCAGGGCCTGAAGAAAAAGTGAATAAAAGACAGCGGAAAGCGAGATGCCGATTCGCAGGATGTGATCCGCGCTCTCCCAGGAAAGAGGCATCAAACCCAAGATACGCATAAGAACCAACACAGGTCGCAGAGCGCGCCATAAGCGACTGTCCAATCGGGTCTTCATCTTTCCACTAGGAAAATTTGTATCTTCCTGATGATCAAGACATATCCTTATGCTGTTCTCAAGCTTTCGTAGAATTTATCTTTTCAATATTATCAAATTATCTCCAAACTAAAGAACTCTAACTCAGTTTGAAGTTGGTATATACTCTCCCTAAAACTTCATAAGACATAAATACTAATCATACGACTTGCCTTACAACTCATGAAATGAAGTGGTGTTACTGAACTAATTTAAGTTTTCATTATTCATTGTGTTCTATCCCGACGAAAAGTTTCCAGACTGTAGTAGAGAAAATGATCAAGATTGACATGACGAATACTAACTCTTTAAAGAAACTTCATTCTACCATTTAGAAAAGAGTATATTGAATTAATAAAAAACGATTTTTTCTCTATAATTAATATGTAGATGTTCGAAAAAAAGGTTGAACAACTGCAAGTTTCAAATATTCAGAGGTTTTATAATCATGACTATCCTTATTATTGATTTATTTGCCAATAAGGAAATTAAAAAAATAATTGTTGTTGATATATCATTGCAACACAATCTCACTCAGCAATAATTCTATAGAATGCGACGCTCCTTTTCTTTACACATCCGAGAAATGTCACTTCATGACATCAAAGTGAAAAAATTATGAAAGAGAATAATCTTTCAATAAAGATAAAACAACTTTCTTTGAACACCTTACAACCAGCGGCAATAATTCTATCAAAGTCTTCCTCAAGAAACACACGTAGGGAATTTTAATTGCGTTTCACGGCAATTACAAGAATATCTTTCTATAGCGAATTTCCTCAGGCTTTGACTGATCCGTTCATTGGGTGGCAGGAAACAATTTGAACGTCAAACTGACGCTAGGCATTCATGATATTGGCTCAGTTCAATTTTACTTTTCTGAGAAAAGAAATTCGTTGCTGGAAAGTTCGGTATTGTATCCACACGTTTTCTTAATCCCCGGAATATCTACTCCCACTCCTTAACCCACCACAGCTAGCCACGGCTCTGGGGTGGCTACGGCTCTATATCTCTGACGTTACCATTCAGAACTTACTTGACTCTCTTCCTGCTTCTCGCTGCAGTTAGTGCTGCAAAAGAGGGTTATTCAGGATTTTGTCAGGGAGTCACTTTAATGTCGCTGTGCTGTAAATTTGCCAACCCTCTAAATTTTCCTAGGTCGTCAATAAAAGAAAACAATTTCACGGCAATACTTCATTGCAGCAGATACAATATGACTGCAATATTTTTTCCAAATAATCACCACTAGATTCGAGGCATTTGTCATACCGTGGGGTCAACATTTTTATTCCTGTTTCGTAGAAGTCTGCTGCCTAGGAAGGAACCCGTTGCTATGCACCTGCAACTTAGAGACAAAGTGATACGCGCAATACTCATCAAACAGGAGTATTCGAAGAGCAAGTCAGATCAAGCAGCGCGGGATGATCAGTACAGATGCTGTTTTCCTACTCTATAACGATCGATCACACGCGAATTTCTTCGTAATAAATACATCATGGAAACTGGTGCTCACCTCTCTCACACAAGGCACTGCTTCCAAAATGATGTATATTAGCTACAGCACGCACCGAACACAGAAGGGAACAGTAGGCATTTGTACCATTACGCCTAAAGGGGCACCCATTTTTACAGAAATGACTACCTAAACCCACGTTTACTTTTAAAGTGAGCAAAATGAAACCATTGGCGTATAAATCTAGCATAGGACCCGTAGAGATGAGTTCAGCTGCTGGCTGACGTCAAGGGAGTTGCGCAAAGTAGCGAATTCGCCACATCGCCGAGGGCCCTTCGTTTTTTGTGTTGTAAGAGCGTATTTACCTCGCAAAAAAGCTAGAAATTAACCATTAATTTTGTACATGTATATTTATCGTAATCATTTTAATATTCGAAAAGACTCGAAGTACAACAATTGTAACAACAGATGTCTGTTAACACTTGTTGAAGAAAAATATCACTGAACCGTTTAACGACATTAACCCAATAGTACCAATAAATTTGGGAGCGGAAAACAAATATGATGATTTACACCAACATTCTTTTCTCCTGTTATAAAAGAAGATAGAATGTCTTTTGCAGTTGAAAAATTAAGATAAAAAATAAAATTTTGAGACTAATGCTTGAATCCGAAAAAACAATCGCAAAGTGATGTTAGGAAATAGCAAACCATTGTTGAAAACGTTTTAACTTCTCGTTGATAAAGGTGGCAATGTAGACCCGCAATGTGAACCCGCAAAATAGTCTCGGTCTCCAGCGAGTAGATGGGGGTGAGTGGCGAAACGCGAACGCAAGGGGGCACCTCCCACGCACCCACGAGAAGGGAGCCAAACCAGGTGTGTCAAACTGGAACAGTCATGTCAAATTACTTATTGCTAATTAATTCCCACAATTCTGAATTAATTGCCACGTATTTTCGTGGCGAAAACGGATATGACGAGCTGGCTTGATACCTACACGCACGTAAGTTAAATTCAGATCGAAGCTCGTAGGTAACCCTCCAATGATTTATACCTAATTAATTGCTCCTTAATTTGCTACCACAATTTGTAATTAATTGCCATGTATTTTCGTCGCGTGTAAGCTGGCATGATGCGAAGACAGCACACACATAAGTTAAATTCAGATCATAGCTCGACAGAATCCTTCAAATGATGTATTGCTAATTAATTGCTACAATTTGGAATTAATTACCACATACTTTTGTGGCGCAAACGGCCAACTGCGAGACTCGCGGCGCGAAGAGCCCGCAGAGAGCGCCACAAGGGGCTCTCCTCTCTCGCCCTCATCGCTGCTTTTGGGGCCGTGCTCACGGAATTTTATGACCGGTACGTGTTCTCAACAAGACTCCTGTACCCTACAGGAATTACAATTAACAATTGCGCGAAAACAGCAACGAGCTTCAGGATATATATTCATGAATAAATAAACTCTCTCATCTTCTATTTGCAAAATGAAACATGTATTACACAAGATAAAAAATTCAGAATTTACAGTATAAGTTATCTTTGAGGTTCATTTTTTACCCACAACATTGCTCTACAGTTCCCATTTAAGAAAATGAAAAATATGTCTGAGGGTTTTAATAATAAAATTGTAAATAATCATTTCATAATTGTCCACTGAAAACTAAAAATATGGATATTTGCAATATTTTTCATTACAGAGTATTGTTTTGCATTCATAGAAGCCAGTTAAAAAGTCACACAAAAATTTAAGTGCAAATGTCTTTTGCGAGACACGAACTTTTAAAAATTATCCAATTTGCTTATGCGACTGCTGTATCGATACTCTTAATGCCTTTCAACTAAGAGCATCTTCTGGAGACATGCACTCACATACAATATAATACTGTATTTCTAAATTTGAAAGAATTATTATGAAAATCATAACTTACCTCTCTGACACAATATTCTGCTTCTGAGACGATATATATAAACCAGAGCGCGCTCTGAACACAGTCGAAAATAGTAGAGTTTTGTATCATCACACCTAAAAGGCACCCATGTTTATTAAAATAACAACTTAAACCGTTGTGCAGCTTTAAAGTGAAAATAATAAAAATATTGGCGGAGAAAGCTAGCATAGAAGCTATCCCAACAGATGAGTTCAGCTGCTCGCAGGCGTCAACAACGATGTTGATCATCATGGCAATTCGGCGAATTCGCATCTTTGCCATGGTGCCTGGGGTTTCTGTTGTAAGAACAAGTTTATGTTGCGAAAAAGCCAACGGAAACTATGGATTACATTTGAGAAGAAGAGAGTTATCAGAAGCATTTTAATGTTCTCAAAGATTGAAAGAATATTTGTAACCTTTGACCATTTTTTCCATTTATTGAATGAAAATGATATTACTACACTGTTTAAAGATATGAATCCAACTGAAAACCAGAAAGGATTTTGGATCGGAACCAAAGGCTGAGGATGTACTGTGCAAATATTTTCCTCGACAAGAAAAATAAGATTCAAAGTCTTCCGCAGGTGAAAAATATAAGTGAAGAATAAAACATGGAGTGCACGTCCTGTGGCTTGAAGAGAGAAGATCACAATAACGTGCAAAGAAAGCTCAAATCCTTCCGACTTAAATTTTGTGACAACCGGAACATGAACGTAAGTGCAACTATACACAACGACGACGAGCGCCAGCGAGTAGAAGGTGGCGAGGCGGGAGACGTAGAGGCGCGGTGTGCCGCGCACCTCTTCCCACCCGAAGGGCGCCTGCCCCGCGACCCGCGCCGCGGCCAACAGCAACCGCAGAGCGCGCCACAGGCGGCTCTCACATGGCGCCCGCATCGGGGGCGCCTGCGAGTGAAAGTTTGTTGCTGGGAGTAATTTTCTTCGCATAGTTGCACGAAACTGATGAATTGCCTTTAACAACATCGATCGTGAAACTGTCACGGATGGGTAACTCTCTGAGATGTTCTCTATTGCAAATACCTCCAAAGCTCTGTAAAAAACACTACGTTTTGAGAGTCTAATGCCTACATTTGAGTATTATCATTTCGTAACTTACTACCAAACTTCTCGTTTAACTACATCACTTTGGATATCAAAGAAACAGAATATTTTGTAGGAGTTTTTCCTTAATCGTTAGAACATGTGTCATAGTCTATTAATTGCAAGACTATAATTTCGAGAGGAAAAAACGTGGGGAAGTAGTTATCTCATCTTGTCATGTGATTTGGCACATTGGTATTTTAATCCGAACAAAAGAATGTAGTTGTTCTTCACGAGCTTTCCATGCGAGGGGAATTCTAAGTAGTGTGTTTCGACTTTGACAAATAAATTATACATCAATAATCAATAATGTTAACTTGTTTTAGATAAAGAGAGATAAACTAGTCAGCAATTCAAAAAGTAAATATACTCGTATTTGTATTTTTCTCGCTGGTGGTTCATGGACAACGTACCAGTTTATTGTGAGGCGATTCCGGGTTCGATTCCGGCCAGTTCAGAAATGAAGATGTAGCTTTGTAATACAAATCGACACAGTTTCAATATTTGTGTGAAGAAAACAAAAGCTCATAGCAGGCCATGTACACTACGTGCGGTAATGGAAATACGTTATTCTCGCCACATGCCCAGACGAGGACAGCCCTTACAGCCCAGACAGCCCTTTCAGCCCAGACAGCCCTTAAGCCCAGACGAGGACAATAAATAAACTAGTGGTGCTAAAACATCACTACTTTAGCGCCTGTATTTCACACAAAATTACGCGAAAAGAGCTCAAAGATTCTAAAAAGTGCACGCGACCTTATTTTAAAATCTATCTTTAAGAACAGATTTTATTAAGAAAAAATCTCTGTCTTTAATATTTTAGTTGTAAGAATACGCTGAAAAAATGTTGAACATTTGCAATTTTTGAAAATTCAGAGTTTTTAACGAACGTGAGACTTGCACCATTCTCTTAAACGTTCTTCAACTATCCAACAACAAAATTTAATCAAAAACGAGCCATTTTTTTAAAATGCGATATGTTTCGGGGATTTCATATAAAGTACGCCCCAAAACTAAAAAACACTTTCAAATTCAAAGGGTCCGCGATATCGCCAGAATATTCGGGGGATATCACTTTTGGAGAAAATCGACAGGACGGTTTAGCAGCTTGCATTGTTTACGCACGGACGGACAGCCGTTCTGTCGTCATTCCATTTTTCGGTATCAAGGACCCCCCAAAACATTAATTCTGTTCACACCACGTAATAGAGGGATTTTTTCAAAATTTAGCCACTGAATCTATCCACTTTTACGTTTCCTGGGCCCTGTAATAAGAATTTTTCCACCAAAAATTCTCAATTTTTTATGTAACTTTATCTCTTCTCCGTAGTGAGAAAGTAAAAGAGTGCTCAATCCTAGGATCAACGAAATATGGTAAAAGTTGGATTAATCCGACCCTAAAATGCCAAATATATACCGACATATTTATGTTTCAGATACATAAGATTAGATCCAAATAAATTGTCAACGCTTATCAATAGCACGTCCAAATCTTAGGTTCGTCTTTCAGAAATTCTCTTAGGTACGAATTAGGAACATTAAACTTTCTTACTTTCTTGTTTACGTATATACGGTATATACATGTATGTATGGCATATACGGAGTAATCTACGTAGTATTGAGAAAATAGTGTAATTCTGAGGATAATAGATTTTCACATTTAAATGGAAATAACGTGTTCGGGTCCCTGAAAAACTTATTTTTTTCAAAACATCCGTCCATCTGTTTACCTGCCTTTCTGTCTGTCCGACTTTCCGATTTGAACCACTTCAACACCTAAACTGTCCGTAGTTTTTTCGAGAAAATTATATTTTTTATTAATCTAGACTGATTGGAAGTCTGAAGTATTTTTAAAAGAATTATTGGAAAGTTGGGGCAATTTTACATGAAGCACCAGGGACACTTTCAAACATTTTCTCAAAAATGGCGGTGTTCAATTTGGTGTACAAATTGAGTTAAATAAACTTACGGTGTCATACGCTGAAAAGATGACACCGCTCCGATTTTCGCTGTTTACTGAATTGTCAAAAATTGTCAAAATTGAATTTGACGGAACGTTATTGAAAATAAAGCGTTTTCTTCAAGCAAAATTTGTTGTCCACAATTAATTCATTTATTAATGCAATTTACATATTTTAGAAAATATCAGTGGTTTTTGCATAATTTTCAAAAGTCTTACCTCGTTAATGTTGAGATTATGATAATGTTTTATACAATACTTCATTTATGAATACAAGTTCTTCAAATTATTTCTATTTACTTAATTTATTTATTTACATATAAAACAGTTAAGAACTGTGTGTGACACGGGAAGTTAATATAAAGTTATATTTATGCCCAGAAGCAAAACAAGGGACAATCTCAGCATTTTCTCAAGGATCAGGGAAACTGGATGAAAACCTGATCGAGATGGAAGTCATTGACCCAAAAGCTGAAGTACAATACTCATTGCAGGTTCTTTAAAATTATACAATCCAAATTGTAAATAATACACTAAATGTGGTTAAAATTAATATTACTTTCCTTTCTAATGAAGTTTCTCGGAACTCGAAAGTTTTTTTGTGAAAATGAATTTAAATTGCTTATTTTCAAAAACTTTAAAATGATATTTTCTCATATATTTTTAGAAACTTTAATTCGTGTAGTTCAAAATACACTTAATCAATAAATACCATTTTGACATAAACAACATTTTGAAGATTTTTATTAATTTTTCAAAACTAACAAAATTTCATATTTCATTGTTATTATTTACATTATACATTTTATTGGATTTTTGCGTACATATTATTACAATAACTTTTAATAAAGTTTCTCGAAAACTCAAAACTGAGCTCAAAATTACGTAATTTCACAAATTCTCAAGTGACATTTTCACAAAACAATAAAAACACATTAAAAAATTGGCCCAAAGGATTAGACTTCACTTTTTTGTAATATTTTAGTTCTACTATTATGAGATTAAAATCTGAAAAAATGTAAAAAAAATGTATTTTCGTCGCTGATCGGTAGCAGCTGGAAAAGGGGTTGGATAAAATAGAAAAAAACTAGCTGAACAGACTAAAGGTATTGAGAAACAAACTATTACAGGAAAGTACGAGCAATTCTGTATCATCACTGGTTACTTTCTCGTTTACGCAAGAAACTTATAAATATATGTGGCGTAGAAAAGTGATAAAATTGTGTGAAAATCGATTTTTTTTATTTAATCAAAAATAAAAGTTTGTGGTCCTCTGATTCTGAAATCCATTTTTTTCATTCTTTTCAAAACGTCTGTCATGTTTGTCCATTTGTAAACAACTCTAACATTTAAAATATTTGTAGTATTTTTGCAAAAATAAATATCGTCCAGTCGCTCTAGCTCCACTCAAAGCACTGCGATTTTACACTAGTGGGGTTTCTTCCTCGCCCGTATTTTCACGCAAAATTAAGCGAAAAGTAATGAAATTTTGAAAACATTATAATGACATTCATTAAAAATTTACGGAAGCGATTTTATTGACGGAAAAATCTCTTTTAATACTTTAGTTGTAGGAAACTGAAAATATTTTGAACTTTTGTAATTTTCGAAAAATCAATGTTTTCAACGAACATGAGACCTGTACCATTCTCTTAAATGGTCTTCATACTCTCCAACAAAAAAATAAATAAAATATGATAGATCAGGTTTTTGGAAAATATTGAAAATGTCCCAGGAGTTTAATGTAATGTACCCCCAAAATTAAAATATTGGTTTCGAATTCAAGGGGACGTGACATTAGTGGAAGTAAATTTAAGGACATCGGCCGGTAGGGGCAGTGGTGGAGGGATTAGAGTGATGGTCGAGTTAGCGGCGGCGACGGCGACGACGACGACGACAACGATAATGACGAAGATGACGACGATGACGACGATGACGAGGATGACGAGGATGACGAGGATGACGAGGATGACGACGATGACGACGATGACGACGATGACGACGATGACGATGACGACGATGACGACGATGACGACGACGGTGGGGGCAACTTCGAGGGTCGCGTCATCAGAAACATCACCTACGCGGGGACTGAACGACGGCTGTGGAATGGAAGAGAGTTGGCAAAAGTAAGATTACAGGGTCGGTTGTGGGTGAGTGACTTCACAATGTTTAGAAGAAATTCAATGGATCGCGGAGGGACCACTAATATCTGCATCAGTAATAAATTTTCTTGTGAAGAAACATGGGTAGACGCTTATTATGAAATACATATAAAGTGAGAGGAAGAACATCAAATCGTTACGAAATTGTAGACATACACCGAGCTCCAAATGAAGACATTCGCGCGATAGAAAAGCTAGAAGAGAGGTCCGGTATTTAAACAATTGTACGAAGCAAATCATAATAGGCGGCGACTTCAACTTGTCTCCGGTAAAGTGGGTGCTAACGAATAGACTTGTATGCGACTGAAGATGTAACATCTTTTTTTTATCTCGCAAACCATGTTAGGCAGAACCTACGGTAGTTTGGCTTCGGGGTGAAATACCATTGGCATTCCTTCCACTTTTAGGAAGCTTCCGGCACTCCCGTGCTCTGTAGTTTCGGGGTGGAGGAATGCAGCATGTTCGTTTCGGAGAAATTATGAAAACATAAATATAAGTGCTCTCTCCGAAACGAACATGCTGCATTCCTTCACCCCGAAAGTACAGAGCACGCGAGTGCCGGAGGCTTGCTAAAATTGAATACACACACACACACACACATATGTGTGTGTGTGTTTGTGTGTGTGGTGTTTATCATTACTCGCAACCCATCTCCACCCCTCGCCTAGAAACACCACCTCTTGTTTTGGCAATTTGGCACCGCGTGAAATATCTTCGAAACAGCCCCGCTAGGGGTGTCAGCGCAATACTCCTGGACATCGACGCACATCGTCGACGACCGACGGGAAGGGGCGTGTGGACTTCACCAACTCTAGCGAAG
This sequence comes from Gryllus longicercus, assembly GCA_038098605.1. Lineage (NCBI taxonomy): Eukaryota > Metazoa > Arthropoda > Insecta > Orthoptera > Gryllidae > Gryllus > Gryllus longicercus. Next base: position 3,298,226 of record JAZDUA010000090.1, read on the forward strand.
ATGCCACCGTGCGCCGCAACGCCTCTGCAGTTGAAATGAACGCCATCACGACCTAGCGCGCTCCGAGATCCACAAACAAAATACAGAACTTCTTTTGAACGCGTTGCATGTGACAGTTACGCACACAGAAGCTATGAAGCTCGAACATCTCAACCTATTATTTTCTTGGAATGCACAGTAATGTGTTGCAATTACGATTGAAATGAATGGTTTTGGCAGCATCGCAAATGTCGAATAAGTCTAACGTCAGTGGTTCTAAAAGTCGGACGTTGGGGAAACTTACCGAGAATGCATCGATGATAATTTGTAAGTTATCTTCATAAATCCACGAAGAATTACAAAAGAAATATAATTGACAAAACTAAAGTGACACGAAAAACACTTTTGGCTCTGATCCGTCATTTCCTTGGGCCCCTCCGATTAATTCAATGAGCGTCAAACAGCGCTCAATATTTCCATCCGCAACAACCCTCCACGATCATGCGGAGCGTTCAGTGATGAACTGTTCCTCAATAGTAAGAGTACGCGGGTATCAAATATGAGCCCGATCTGAGCAGTAGTGGCATGAGAGAGAGGGAGATCAGGAAGAGAGAGAAGGTAGAGATTAGTTGTATGTCTGCGGACGTAACAACTGGTAAGGTCCCGTAAGTGTAGGACATGTTTTTATCGCGTGAGGTGGCTATTATCTTCTCTTGCTTAATAGTGAGATCCGGCGCCCACCTACCCGTCGCTTATGGGGATTCCTCAACAAGGTATCACCCACCAGCAGGGCACATCCCAGCCGAGACTAGCTGTAAGCTCTGGTCTTCCGCAATGTACGATAGTGTAGGTAGTGCATGTGTGTGTGTGTGTGTGTGTAAGTAATGTGTGAGGAGAGGGTAAGGAAGAGAAAAGAAAGGTCGCCCACGATCCGTTTGCGTTGTTCGACTTGGTGTTGATAGGAGAAACCCCGGCAAAGTACCGACCAGAGCAACCGGTCGCTAGAATTCTCCTCCAGACAGCGTCTGAATTCTACCTAGCTGTCTCGCTAGTATCGAAAATCCTACCACCGTCAGGACTGTAGGATCTCCCACTGCAGTAGCATCAATTGATGCCCTGAGCTACCTCAGCCAGTGAGTGTGAGAGATAGAGAGGAGAGAGAGGACAGAGAGGAGAGAGAGGACAGAGAGGAGAGAGAGGACAGAGAGGAGAGAGAGGACAGAGAGGAGAGAGAGGACAGAGAGGAGAGAGAGGACAGAGAGGAGAGAGAGGACAGAGAGGAGAGAGAGGACAGAGAGGACAGAGAGGACAGAGAGGACAGAGAGGAGAGAGAGAGGAGAGAGAGGGGAGAGAGACGTGGGGAGGAGCGGTGGCGTAAGTGGAAAAAGCGAAGGCGTTGATTGTGTCGTCGCCCTAGCGTCGGGCCCGAGGTGGCGACTGCCGGTGCTATGTCGGGGTGGCGCGCCGGCCCTCACCACGTAATGAGCAGGGCTAATATTACCCCCGTGATGGACACAGCTAGCATCGATCGCCCGCGCTCCCCGCTTGGACCTTCCTCCCCCCCTCCCCTCCACAGCATTTGATACACCGTGCATTCCGAGAGCAGGTGATGGAGAATGTAGCACCTGCATTATAATGCTCATTTACCAGACAATACAGTTGGCAAATTTAACAAGATTTTGGATCATAGTTTCCCAAATGTTTCTTCGTGTTTTTACAATTTTACCATTTACTACCCATTTTATTATTTATTATTCGGGAATGGATGTATTCCCGAAACGTCATTGTAATAAAGATGTATTATGAAAATATAATTCTTGATTGTCATTAAGGAAAAACAGATCATTATTGAAACTCTAACCATTCGGGTTGATTCGAACTTTTTTTAGAGGTGCTTCCAAGACACTTATTTACGTACAGCAAATGTACAACACGAGCCGGCAGTTAAAAAACTACGATATTATTAAGTCTAAGAAAACGTAACCAAGAAAATTTACTGCAATTATTCAGGTTTAACAGCGTGTAAATGGTAATATTCGATCTTACGATGAAGGTTTTTCCAGTTATATTTATTAAATTATAACTCAAGAATTATAAAATAAATAAAAATAAACATGTCTGAACAAGAACTTACCTCGTGAACGCAGGACACAGCATTTGAAAGGAAGAGTACCAGACTGAGCGCTTGTTGGCTCACGTCGAGCATACTTAGGACTTCTATTTTGATTGAATCGAAGCTCGTAGATTTATGAAGAAAACGACTGATGGTTCTGTAAAATGACAAGGTGACCGAAACAAACCCGTGTGTGCTGAACGTCAACATGGGAATCCCCACAGCTCGGTTGAGATGCTCGCTGACTTGCACAAGCGCATCGTGTACCATGGCGACCCATCGCACTCGCCTCCTTGGTGGGGATCGAAGGTCTGTGGACCCCAAAATCGCATTACTCTCGCGGAACAGCATGCTCAAGATCAATGTAACCCTCGAATAGGCAAAAGGCACCAGAAGCATTCTTATGTTTCCTGTGGTTGGAGCAAACACACTTAAAACCTCATACCATTTTGTGTTCCCTTTAAAGTAAAAAACCATAATAGGAAGGTGTAGCGTTACAATCCCAAAAGTAAACAAAATGGAGTAGCGTATCTGAGATAAAAACGAAAAACGCACCCTATGTATTCGGTCATCCAGAATTAAGAGAAGATTGATAGATTTCATCAATGGAGAAGCGCATGCGACACAGAGAATTGTGGTAGTCATTTGCAAGACACGAATAAATACTATGCTCGTAATTTCAAACGAAAATCCCAATGAATACACGGTTTTAGATCCCTTTATAGGAACTAGCATTCCTAGTATCCAATAGGCAACTCCTCCCAATGTAATTGCTTCGATGGCCAGCGAGTAAGAGACGGCGAGTCGCGAGATGGTAATACGCGGAGTGCGCCCCACGTCCTCCCAGGAGAACGGCGCTAGTCCCAGACCACGCGCCAAGAGCAAGAGAGATCGCACCAGGCGATGGCAGGAACTTTGAAATCGCGTCGACATCCTCGCTGGGTGTTGGGAAACCCAATTGGAATAAACTCAATGGCAGAAACCTTAAATACCGAACACTTTAATACCTCATCGTTAAAGGGAATACTTTAAAAAAATACTAATAATCACCTTTCAACTGTGTCCTAAGTGCACTTTGAATAAGTTTCCTTAAGTTTGTCAAACTGAAAATTAGATTTTCTAAAAGTCTATTAAGGTACGTTTTATTACGTCCGGCTCTCAAACACGTCATATCATTTTTGTTGTTGTGCGAGTTCACTTGAATGACCTTGAACTACCTTTTCCAATAATGAAATATGATCGATTATGTGAGAAATTCCGAAAACGATAGTTACTTCGAACAATTTTGAAACAATATATTAGTTTGAGGTCTGTAAATACAAATGCAACATTTCTTATCTCATTATTAATTTATCGAATTCTTCGCCCTTGGTTATAAGTACAGTACTTGCAGGTCCTCAATTTACATTAACTCCTTACAACGTTGATATTAGCAATTTATTATTTACCCTAAAGCAAAATTTTATTTTGTTAATTTATTATCCTAAAGCAAAAAGGTTCTATCTGCACCGCAGTAAATTTTACAGGAGTTTACAAAATCTATTTTATTAAACGTGTTCAAACTTTGACAAACTTGACATCCAAGAAAAAAATTGTAGACAGATAAATTATTCTAAACGCATGGCCACTTTGGTAAAAATCAAGACTAATTTTACAGATAGAACCTTTTTCTCTCAATATCTATTTTCAAGTTCGAGCAAAAAAATGTTCTATCTTTGATGGTAGGAAAATTTGTCTGGTATATTATTTAAATAATTGCAAATATAATAAAAAATAATATTATCATTTATTAAATTTTAATCAATTTAAAGAAATCTGCTTACATTTTAGTACAAATATTATTTTAGGGCTTGACATTTTAATTTAATGTCGTTACTTAGAATTAGCGAACTAGAAGTGGAAAAAGTATTTGATTGTAAATTACTGAACTACACTTATGTTTGAAATGATATTTTACAAACATATTAAAGTAAAATGTAGTGTAGCTATCATTTTATTATTTTTGTTTTTAACAATTCTTTGAAATAGGTTTGATCCAGAGTTGGCATCCATTTTAACATGCAGTCTCAATCGGCTACCTTTTCCTTATTTAAAATTTATATTTTATATTTTTACAAATTGATATCTTTCGTTTACCCAACAATCCTTGTAGAGGTCATACAACTAGAAAATAAACCCTTCGTGAGGCCTGTCATTTTAATGAACGCGCTCAGTCGCGCTGTACCTAGTAGCCCCTTGCTGCATTTGTTGCTTTTAGAACATTCTGAGGATCTTTTGGAGAAAATTTACAGTGTATTTTGCCTGATAAAGTATTAAAAGATAATTTAATGATACATGAATTTCAGTATATTTGCACATTTTAAGGATGATTTAACTAACTAAACGAGAAAACACAATTTCACGTAAACAAGAAAACAGATTATCACCCAATTCACTCCTAAACAAGAAATCATAATTATGTTACTTCTTTATTCTTTATCAATAGTAGCGTTGTTTACATTAAGGCATTTATAAATACACTTTTGCTCTTTTGCATAAATTTAAGAAACTCTAACAGTTTCTACAAACATTTTGTGCTGGTGTTTTCTTTTTTTCATGTAAAGAGACTTATTTCTCTTTATTATCTTTCTCAAATAAAATTTAATTTATCGAAGCAGCATTACAGTGTGATTTAGGTTCAATAGATGTTTTTTGCTTTACAGAACATTGGTTGTCTCATAATGATCTAAACCCACTCTAATTGCCTAGTTTTTACCTTGCAGGATCGTATTGTAGAGCGAGGGAATCAAATAAGGGCCCTGATTATGGAGGTTCGTGCGTTTACGTAAGAAATGATATTAACTCTATCTTCTTGTCAGAATTCAATTCATATGCAGTTGAAAAAGTTTTTGAAATAACAGTCGTACATCTTACTTCGCTCAAAACTATCTTTGCATTTACAGACCTGCAACAAAGCGAGCTTTAGATAATTTCATTTTCTTAGAAAATCTAGAGAAACTATGAAGAAAATTAGTAATCTATCTTTTAAATCCATTGTTATATGTGAAGCTTTTGAGGAATTTTTGACATGAATTTTTTTAGTAAATCGGCATTAATATCGAATTTAAATTAAGCGAAAACATCTTTTTTACCCATCCAACTCCTTCCTCGTACGTAGTACGAGGAAGCATTGGGATCGTCCGGCGAAAATCGGCTGTTTTCCGACAGACTACTTTTAATGCTTTCTCGTTACTACGTAAATACGTAGTAAGACGATAAAGTATAAAAAACGGAAAAGAAAGAAAACACTGTCCAACCTCATCTACAAAATCACCATCCTCGCTTCTGTCTCTGCCCCCGCCTTCGCCTGCACGGCAGACGCCATCAGTTCGGAAGGCGCGAAAAGCTACCCAACGCCGTCCCCTAACAAAGGAAAGCCTTGCTCCGCCACAATACCGTCCAGGAATAAAGGCGGGACGCTCTACGCCGCCTCCAAAGAAAATATTTACGTTCTTTTCTATGTGCGTTTGAGAAAAAAATATTTTGATCTGGGCCTCCCTCCACTTTTCCTCTCATGCTCTGCAAATCTCCGTCACGTTCAATCTGATGCGGACAAATTTTCGAAAATATGGGTAGTGTTTGCGTAAAATACAGAACAGTTTTAAACAATTATTTCTTCAAAAACGATTCTAATTTTTTTCTTTAATTTTTTTCTCCCTATGTAGAAAATAATGCTAAAGAATGCTGATGCTGGTCGTATTTTCGACGAACTTTCTGTATATTCAAAAATTGGAAACAATTAACATTTCAAAAGTACAATATTGATGATAGAGATTTTCTTGTAAATTGAAAATCTTTACTTCTAGTAAATAAATTAGCTTTTAACCTCTCACATACATAACCTCCATTGCCTAAGTGACCCAAATTCATCTATAACTATTCACACCCATTACCGAATTTTAAACACCTTCAACACCGCCACTCCAGCCACAGGAAGCCTCTCGATAATAAAAAATGGTAATATCTCGATTTTAGTCAGTGTGGCTTATATTTATACTGCCCCAAGCACGTCTTATACATTACAACCCAATATACAGCAACTAGACATCCTATACGTTGACCAAATTTTATGTTTTGGCATTTGCAAATAGGATACACTTTCTGAAGCATCAGCCCTTCAATTGTAACGTGACTAAAAATAGGGTCTCTGTTTTCTTTGTACCTGCTTTCCTTTAAATCTACGTACGTTTTATTTTCTAATCATCTTCAATGTGTAGCGGGTATCAATAAAATATTTCTATTAATATCTTTCATCTTCATTATTAATTTATACAATAAATTCCTGATAACCTAAATGTCTACTACAGAACAGTAGTATAATTTTTAAAATTTCATTTTCACTAACGTAATTTACAACACAACGTGTGAGAAAGAACAAAACAGCATGCTTCTCACTCCCTTGCAGTGCATCATAAAGAGACTCATTAAACTTTTATCGTGCTAGTTTCCTGGCACGCGATTTTTCTCTTTTGTTGGATGAAACGTTAAAGGGGTCACGCTATGTGGAAGTGTAAAGAATTATGTACTTTCATTGAGATACATGTTATTGGCGTGACCTGTGAAACAAGTAGTTCGTGTTGGTCTGTTACATTGTACCTATTCTCGTTACATGGTGCACATCCCCTTTAGTGATGAATCCGTCAAACAGTATTTAAAACAATTTAATGCGGCAGTATTTTCAATTTTCTTCGGATAACCATGACTACTTGAAATCTAAATGAGAACTGTAAGTAATAAAATAAGACAATAAATAAACTTTACTTTATTATTATTATTATTATTATTATTATTATTATTATTATTATTATTATTATTTCCTTTAAATCTACTTACGTTTTGGCCTCGAATTACATCCGATGTGTAGCCGGTATCAATATTTATAATTCCATTAATATCTTTCATCCTCATTCTTAATTTATGCATTCTTAAACCAGGATCAGCAGGAACAACTAGCAACAATTTTGTTATTTCTATTATTATTATTATTATTATTATTATTATTATTATTATTATTATTATTATTATATCGTTTTTCAAAATTTTTCGCTCATCCGGAGTTTTCAGATATAACCCAAGGGCAGAACGTCAACACATATGGGGAGACAGATGGTGAGAAGTTCTTGCTCCTGTGCACACAGATTCCTCTTCAATAACTGAGAGAGAAAACCTTACGCACAATATTGGTGGATGCCAGCAACACCGCCTTCTGCATGGTTCTGAAGTGCCATTCATTTAGATGGAGTTTCTCTTTCACAATCCTCCAATTTTCAGCAACAAGCCCATTAGTTGAAATACGGGTACAATATCTACCTCTATTAATTTGTATAGGTTTTTCAGTTCAATTGACAGGTGATTGGTGTTTTCTTTTCTTTTCTGCAATTCTTGACAGCAGATAATGATCTAATGGGACTGCGATATCTATTATTATTGTCCAGCGAGTTGTGTTGTCGAATACGACAATATCAGGCTTATTTGCTTCCATTGTTTTCTCTGTAACAATGGCACTATCCCACAAGATTTTTGTTCTTTCATTAGACAGAACTTATTCCTGTAGATATTTGTAATAAGACAAGCTTTCCTTTATCAGGTCCGACCATTTGGCAAGAGTTTGGCGGATGATTTTGGCCACATTATTATGACATTTTAAATAATATGTTTGTGCCAACTGAGAACATCCACTGCAGGTGTGTTGAATAGATTCGGTGGCCTTCTTACACAGGCGACACTTGTCTCTGACGGTCTCTTTCATGATATATCGCCTGTAGTTATTAGTGTTTACAATCTAATATTGAGGGGCCAGCACAAATCCTTCCGTCTCGCCAAAAAGCCCAGCGGTTTTCAACCATTCAGTCGATCTCTTCATGTCGATGGAGTTACTCCGAAGCGCTGTAGCAAATCTGCCATAGAGTTCTTTTTTTTCTCCACTTCTCAATTCGGTCAACTTTCAGATTTCGGAGAACTTGGATTGTGATCTTCTTGGAGCAGTGATCTTCTGTACAGATGGCCGTCATGGATTCGTTGTTAATAAAATAATTTCTGATCTGATTTTCTTACTGGCAGCAGAGAACTTCAAGACTTAACAGTCCACGTTCTCCATGGTGTCTTGAAAGATATAGCCTTTCAGTGGAACTTCGAGGATGATGCATCAGATATTTTGATAGAAGTATTCTGTTTCTATAGAAAACTTGCGATGATATCTCAGACCACTTGACAACTCGAAATGTATGTGATGCTGCTGAGAGAGCGGGTTGTCCCTGCTGAGTGAGTAATTGAGTATTGATTCCGCGCGCGTGGGCTATTTAATTCGTTGGTCCCTTAAGAGTAGTGCATGTTCAATTCCGTGCGCAGACGGTATTCTCCGCCGTTACGTGAAATTTACCGCCGATCTACCCGTCCCTTTACGTGCTTTCTCTCTCCAGATACCTCCCCCAATGGGTCACCTTCCCTGCTAGGGCAAGTTGTAAGCTCCAGGATAATGCCTTTTTACGGTATAGTGCCTTTCATGTTAGATAAATGTTACAGTACACTTGTAAAGTGTACTGTAACGTGTGCGTGTAAAGTGTGCGTTTGGAAGGAGAGAGTAGGAAACAAGATTAATAAAGAAAGGGAACTGCTTCATCATTCGCTTGATGGTATCTGAAAAAAACTACCCATCAGAGCAGTCGACCGCAGGATTTTTTTACTCCAGAGATTGAATTCCTCCGAGCTATTAAACTTTGTCAAAAACCTGCCACCTTGGGAACTCAATTCTTAGAACCTCCCGGTAAACGATCCTGCAGAGACAAAGGTGTTGCCACTGAGCTATCGCGGCCGTCGTGGTTGTTCCCGGAACTGCAGCCGGAATCCGCAACGGCGGAGGTCGCTATGGAAGAGGCGGGGCGGAGCAGTACTGCGGGCATCCCAGGGAGGAGAGTGTTTGGGCCGGGAGGGGGTGTGGGAGGGGGCTAAAACCCCGCGGGAAGCAGGCCATCGGCGATCGGTGGAACAAACAAAGGGTGGTGTGCGCTCCCAGGAGTCGGCGCCCCCACCGCCCCGCCGCGCGCGTTGGCCGGAACGGCGCCGCTGTTGACTTGGCTCGACGTTCTCGGCGCTTGCGATGTGCTAACCTGGCTAAAAAAAAATGTTTTTATTCAATAGTTTATAAAATTTTAAGAAATTTACTCGCAAAGTTGTCAACTATATATATGTTTAACTATATATATATTTGTTCATAATCGAGTTAAATGCTGAAAAATTGTGATGCTAAAGTTCTGCTTTGCTTCCATTATTGATAAAGAAACAAATAATGTTAAAGTTATTCAAATACATGCATTCAGCGTCATAGAGCACATTCAATGCCGCTTATGCATAAAAAGAACAGTTTATATATTATATTAGCTGTATAAAATTACTAGCGGAACCCGGTAGACGTTGTTCTACCCTTCCTCTCTTTTTTTCTCACAGTTCCTCTCTCTCCATCTCTTCGTCTCTTTCCGTCTCTTTCTCTCTTTCCGTCTCTTTCTCTCTTTCCGTCTCTTTCTCTCTTTCCGTCTCTTTCTCTCTGCCACTGAATTGTGTTGTTTCTCGCACTCCAAGACAATATTTTTCGCCATATTCTCTCAACTCTCTTTCACAAAGCCTTACTCTCGTCACCATTTCATCATTCCCTCTTTCGTCCGCGGCGAACGCGACCTCTCGCTTCGCACAATCAGAGGTGCCTCCGAGCATACATGCACAGCCGCGACGTGACGCATCCACAGTCTCTTCTGTCCCCATTCTGCCATTTCCACCGCCACTACCACCTCCACCGCCTCCGTCGCATCGGCCGACACCAAAGCCTCCGCTTCTCTGCAGTCGCTGCTAGCTCCACCCTCGCCCTTCACTCCAAAGGTAGGATTCAGGGGAGCAATTGGGGACGGGGGGGGGGGCAATTGCCATTCCCAAAAAATTTCGAGTGACATTAAAATTGCAAAATTATGTAAAAGGTATTAATAGAAATATTACATACATCTCAGAACTTTTTAATTACCGTTGAAAAATTACAAAGAAGTAAAAATGTATGAACAAAGAATTGTAAAAGGAAGAATTATTAGAAAGAGGTCCCTTTTCTATTTCATGATATAATCTTGGAAACTCCTCATCAGTCGCTTTTCTGCCAATTGAGAGCAACGCGAAGACTACTTCCTGCAATCAGCATTTCGACTCATAGGTGCCGACAGTTTGACTCATTACGAAATTAGTTTTCGTACATCCCGTGGACATTGCAGATCAACGTATTTTCGATTTGTAGTGCGTTTAATGCCAACTTCTGAATGAGCTTGCCTTCTGAATGAGAGAATTCTCCGGCCTGTAGAGAGGCGGGGGATCTCTCGCGTTTTCTTCAGAATATAATAATGTGAGTATGAGTATAAAATGTCGCAGGCACTTTGGAACAAAATATTTCGAAACGTGTTTACTAAGTTGAATGATTTTTTTTGCTATTCCTCCCGCCAAACTTCAACCCAAAGTGACGACCGTTCTCCAGCTTTGCCACCACCTCGCTGCTGCCGCCGCCAGCGCCATCGCCGTCGCCGGCGATCGCGCAGCTCCAACTTGGGTATTACCGCGCTCGGGAACACAAATATTGCCCCGAAAGTTGCACTCACGCGCGCGCGCCACTTGAAGCTTTTACGGAAGAACGCGAGCGGGGGATTGGGCGGAAGGGAGGAGCGGGGCAGCAGGGTGAACAGGGAGCGCTCCGTTCCAGTAAAGCGACCAAAGAGAAGAGGTGGGGCGAAGAAGAAAGAAGGGGAGACGGTGTGAAAGGGTACGGAAAAGCGTGGAACAACGGGGCAGAGGGGGGAAGCGCGGGGGGAGAAGAGCGGAGTGGGCAGGGCGGAGAAGAACGGTATGACAGGTCGGAGAGGGATGGTGCGAGGCGGGGGAGAGCAGGACGGGAAAGGGCGGATTCGGCAGGAGGGGCGGAAGTCATGGCGGGGTTGGAGAGGGAGACGAAGGGCGGGGCACAGGGGTGTGACAGAGCCGGGCCGCGGAGGCAGAGCACGAAAGGGCAGGGCGTGGAAGAGCGGGACGAGAAAGGCTAGCGAAGGGTAGGGCAGGCAGAGGCGAGTGGAGACAGCCTGCGGTGAGGCGGAAGGGGCGCGTCGAGAGTGCTTGGCGCAAAGGGCCTCCTGTGGCGGCGCGGCTTTGCGGCGACCTGCAGCTCGATGGCGACCCGCGAGGGCCCTAGCGATCACGTGGCGAAGCAAGTGTCGAGCGCGCAACGCCAGCAAATGTTACGCGTCGGTTCCGGATTAACGTTTTTTTCCCAATTAGACTTCCGTTAACCGCGAGTTGTGAGAGTCTGCAGTGGACCCACGCCTGAACCGTTGACCTAGCGAATGGAAGAGAAAATGTGATCAATGCCCTGTTTCACATGTTCTGTCATTAGATAACACTAATGTGGATTTGCGAGGTTTTTACAGGATCTCCTGTACAATTAGTCGAAAGTAAAAAATATTATTTCAGTTGTTAAAAACACTTCGGAAATTTCATGTAAGAAAACCCACTTAACCATTGTAATAATTATTTGGAAACAAAATGAGCTATGATCTCGCCTAGTTCCAACCCGGAAATTTAAAAAAATATATATACTGTTATAAATATTCTGCCCATGATCAATATGCTGTTTACAATCAATTTGCGATATCAACGTCGTCAGAAATTAAGTAAATTAAATTGATACTTATTCTAAATATTGTTCCACACAATTCCTACCTTGGAATTTGCCACTCCAGAGAAAAACTGACAATATGAGTGAATGGAAATGAAAATAATTAATTTCCGTTAAACTAGTGGTGTCAGCAGCGACATTTTTGCTCATTTAAAGTCTACAACCTCAAGCCATCTACCAAAACACGATATTACAATGTAATACTCTCTATGTGAGTCGCTGTACAGGTTGCAGCGACCTGAATGCAGGGAGGTATTTGACCGAGGTATTTAAAACATGATTATTTTAAAGGAAATGTTTATCCCTTAGAATTTATTGTAATATCATTCTGGTAAATTAAAATTTCATTTAATTTAATAAATCAGATCATTGATAGTCAGAGACTTCATATCCAAAAACACTCCATCTGCTTTATCTCGTCGTTAGCAACTGCTTGACCTCGAAAGTGTTATTTTCATAGTGTAACGTATGAAACTCTGAATGAAATCGAAGATAAACCATCTACAATATAGACCTTCCTATAACAATTATAATCTATTTCTATATTTATTCAAGAAATTCTGATGTATTTTATTAGTTTGACTACTATCACTCGTTTATCCAACAATTTTGCATCGATATTGTTCTAAATCTATTATAATTTTAATTATCACTTGGTATTTTATTTATTTATTTTCCTATTGCTATTTATATTGAATTTGTGGGGCTGTAACCCAAATAACCCTCTCAGAACGCCACTAATTTCGAGTGAACTGTACGGGTATTAGTAGTCGTTTCCTAGTAGTGGGCAGTTAGTTACTCTGACTCCTCTACAAGTTAATACGATTATTACCTCCCCTATTAGTCTCATTTTCCAGATATTGGTATTCAGTGTATAAGTAGATTAAATTGGTTTGAATGATGATAAACCATTTTATCTTGCATAATGTTTCCCCAGACTTCTGTTAGCATGACCTACAGTCAGAGACGAAATAGTTTCGCATACCTAATTATTACTCTTGTCACTGTGAAAATATAACAAAATAAATAAGCATAACGCATAATCACATTCCCAATTTTCTGATACTTTTCACGAGAAAGTACTCACAAATCTTAATAACCAGCACTCACTGGACAGAAATACCTATAGCTGCACACCATAACACTAAATCAATAATGTCACTGGCAGAAATGTCAAAACATAAAAACATTTTTAAATGTTTTCAATTGCCACCACAACACTGAATCGCATTGTAACTATTGTCCCAAAACGCTCGAATCGCCACATCACTCTTACGAGATCGTAGATGGACGAAATGCAAGGAAGCGACATATAGAGATCACGCCGTCTCTTTTACACACTATGCCGTTGATCTATTGCACGGAGCCAAACTATTATTTACGAACCTGGCAATTTGGATTACCAATGTCGCAACTCATGTATTCGGAATGGAAAGCATAGAATTGATTATTTAGTGATTCCGTGCACTGCAACTACCAGGGTCATTTGTCTCGTAAGTGTAATGTTTTGCTCGGGAGGTGGCAGTGATCTTTCTCTATGGCAAGATCCGGCGCCGACATACCGTTTAGCGGGGTTTTCCCCAATTAGGTATCTCCCACCAGCGGGGCACCGCTCCAGCCGGAACAAGCTCTAAGCTCCCGACCGGTCTCCAGGCATGTGTGGTTGTATATTGCATGTTAGTGTTAAGTGTAACTAGGGGGTGGGGTTAGGACAAGGAAGAGGAAAGAGAGATCGCGCGCGATCCGTGGACCGTTTATTAGGGAACTGCTCTGGCATTCGCCTGGTGTTGATCGGTGAAACCACGGAAAACTACCGATCAAAGAAGCTAGCCGCTAGAATTCTCCTCCAGACTGCGACCGAACCCGACCTGGCTGACATGCTAGTGTTGAAAATCCTGCCACCGTCAGGACTCGAACCTAGGACCTCTTGGTCAGAGGGACTGCAGTGACATCAGTTCATGCCCTGAGCCTCTCCCATCGAAACCATGGGATTAGTATTTCGCAGCAACTTGCAGATCTGAAAGTTAGGATATATAAATTCATTTTTCAGTTTCATTGACGGAGACATTAATTTGAAATACAAAGAAAATACTTCTGAAATAATGGCATACATGAATACCACACATAACACAATGTCACGTAACATAACAAAATATCGTCCATGCAGTATTCGTGGACATTTAATGTAGGAAATAATACTTCTCATTTGACTTACTTGGTATTTTATTTATTTTTTGACGTATGACTATTTATAATGCATTTTTGGAGCTTAACCCCAATAACCCTCCCCCAACATCAATAACGTCGAGTGATCTGCTCGAGTTTTGAGTTTCGTTTCCTAGTAGCGAACAGCTAGCGCAGCTCTGACTCTCTACAAATTAATACGATTATCACAGCTCCTATTAGTCTCATTTGCCAGATACTCTCATTGAATGGATAAGTAGATTAAATTAGTTTAAATGATGATAGACCATTGTGGAATTACAGGTAGAAGAACGGGGAAATTCGAGGAAACGTTCGGTAAACTGATTTGCGCCCCACAAAGTTGACATGTAGTGCCTGGAATTACGCACCAGAATTTAGAAACAGAAAGATCGCTCCTAAATTAGCCGCTCTACTCCCGCATCTCTTGATCTGCTGCAGTCAACACCCAACCACTCGGTTGCTCAAATCGGCCAAATCTACTCCCAACTTGAACTCCGAGAAATTCGCAAATTGGGGGGCATGAAAGTGCGGGAATACAAATATTGCCGGTCACTCGAGAAAAATCGATAGTCGTATTTTAAATTTGCGTTTCTGATTTAAACAGACTACTTAAGAAAGATTTTTCCTGAATAATATTTCCGAAATGGATCTATTAAGAATTCTATATTTATGTAATAAATAAGACCCGCAATTCCTATCTCACTTCTATTTTTATTTACTTATTTAACAATCGAGCTGTTTTTGGCGACCCGGCCCATCTCAGTAGTTTATTACTATTTTACCATTTATCATTGCTGCCTTAAAGTTTCAGAATATAAACCGCTCATTGGTCTAAGAAAAAATATAATATGTAGGTCGACAGACATACTCATACGGTATTTCAAGTTGTGAAATTTACATAGGATTTTCTCATCAGTTTGAACTACTTGAACAAAGAAACACATTATCGTCCCGAAAGATTATACTTTTCTTTTACAATTACGTCTCATTCCCAATATCGCAGCTCCACTGTTGACACTACAAATAAACACAAAAAGTAACTACAACAATCCATTATCAGGCTATCCCTCTCCAGACTACCCTCCCTACACTACATTCCTTTCTTCCTGATTAGCACCCACCCAGCAAAACCTCCTAACCCTTTCTATTACTTTAAATATTGTTATTTAATTTATATTTCGCTTGTCTTGATTGAAAAGCGTCCATATGAAAAATTTTGTTTACTCCTTTTCATGCAATGATGTTTCCATTTGTCTCATTCCCACCGAAAAAGTTCCTCGGAGAGCGTAAAGGACGCTTTATGATTAAAGTCCTGAATTTTCAAAAACTGCAAAAGCTCAAAACTTTGGGCGTCGTATGACAACTACAATACTGAAGATCTTAATCTGCGCATTAACATCTTGAAATTAGGTCATGTGCACTTTTATATGTTGCTTTTGCGTAATTTGGGGTGAATATAGCGAACTTTTAAACGATTCTTTCCTCAAAAACTTGTGCATATTTGCTTTATTTTTCCTCCGATTTAGCAAAAAACCGAGGAGAAAGTGGTGCCACCGAGGCCACAAAAATGCACCACCGAGGACGGACGAAGGTCGAAGATCGTTCGGAGAGCTGATGAGTGGATGAACATGTCGAGGGCGCCGGCAACTCACTCAGTGCGTTGTTGGTCAATGGGTTGTTGGTGTTGTTGTTGTTGTTGGTGGTGGTGGTGGTGGTGGTGGTGGTCACTGAGTTATTGTTGGTCAGTAGCTTGTTGTTGGTCAGTAGCTTGTTGTTGGCCAGTAGCTTGTTGTTGGTAGTATCTTGTTGTTGATCAGTATCTTGTTGTTGGTCAGTAGGCTTGTTGTTGGTCAGTAGGCTTGTTGTTGGTCAGTAGGCCTGTTGTTGGTCAGTAGGCTTGTTGTTGGTCAGTAGGCTTGTTGTTGGTCAGTAGGCTTGTTGTTGGTCAGTAGGCTTGTTGTTGGTCAGTAGGCTTTTTCTTGTCAGTAACTTGTTCACAATCACTGTACCCTTGTTGGTCAGTGGGTTGTTGTTTGTTCATAAAATATATTGAGTTAACGCACTGATCATTCGCCTCTCCAAAGTTTTACTAACTGCACATTTCCCAGAACAGACTGCGATGAGAATGTAATCCGTCCCAGTTGGTCTGGAGACGTACGCTCCTCCGCCGCCGAAACCTCTTGTCTGCGGGTCGGGCAGCCGGGCTTCCGTCGCACGCGAAGCTTCCGATGCATCTCCGGGGGGGGGGCAAGGCTCGCGGATCGGGTGGCCCTCTAGACGAGTGGGCCAGTGGACGGCCGCCTCGAGGGCTCCCGGGCGAGACGGCGTGGACGGCGCTTAGTGAAGCCCCCCTCCCCTGCTCCCGTCAACTACTGGCGCAAGGTGCTTCTCCAGTGACCAGAGCCTTGTAAAAACGGGTGCCCCATCGACCGGTTATTGGAAGAGAAAACAGAGCTGGCTCGGCCAGGACCTCACTTACAAGAGTGTCTTCCCGACCCGCCCGATATTGCCCCGGAAGGACTGCTTTTAGAGGAAGATGGAAGTTGCCAGAAACTTTCCTCAAGATCTTCGTAGCCAATCTTTCTTTATATATTGCTTTTACGGCTTTTTCACCGGTTCTCCTTATTTTTCATTAAATCGAATGTACAGAGCTAGATTACGGGTTTGTGGGGCTCATAGAATTCATAAGAATTGCCTTCATTGAACTCTTATGAATGTGAATGTCGTTACAGAACAATCCATCGACAAATTAGTTGTTTTTATTTACCAAAATAAAATATAAATTAAAAATGAAATGAATTAATATATACAGTAAGATATCATTATTCTGAACTCCGATTTGTGTTCTTATCACTCTAAGAACAGATTCCCTATTTATTTTGGAAACAAGTTGGGAAGTCAACGGTTGAAGTATTATTTTCCTTGAGCTTTGTGATGCGTTTGTGTAAGTTTCACAAGAGGAGGAGAATGAGATAAATATAAGGAAGTCATCCAAAATTATTCAAAATTCATTTTGGAGTAATTGCAGACTCGACCTTATATGAAGTCATCAAATTTCCAAATCTTATTTACTTGAACCAAAGTCGCAAACTTTTAGATAATTTCTCTAATTAATTGAAGCTACAAATTTCACGAATGTTATACGTCTATTGACATTTCAAGGAGGTACAGATGCTCAGTTATCTTTGTATTCTCGAAAAAGTAGGTAAAAATGGATTACATGATTATTGTGCATGTTTTTTAATACTGAATAAAAATATGAAACTTGAATAGGATCGACTCTGTCATATCAGTTATTTTTGTTTCGTTAAGTCTCCCAACAAAAAGAATAAAAAAGTACCTCTCTAACGGACACATAAAGTCTCAACTTACTCGCAGTTTATTCGGAATGACAATATTTTACGTGATTAAGATTTTTCACTTTATTTTCATGTCCGTGTTTATCAGTATTAACTTTTCATAGCACATTTTCTTGTAGCTCCAAGAGAAATTTATTATGAAGCACTAAAGCTCTTATCGAAATAATAAAAGGAAACTGGATCGGGATTATGGCCCTTGGTCGATTACAGCTTCTTGCGGCAGCCGACGCGACGTTACAAGACTTAATATTTTAGCAAGAAGGAAGAGAATTTGACGGAAGTGAAGGTCTTCTGCCGGTCCAGAGGCTGTCGTAATCAGTTCACGCTCGTAATGTTGTCTTGAGCTTCAAAACAGTTCTGTTTGAGACATCTACACATTCCTTTCAATTCCAAATGAAGAACTTAAGACGAGAAAAAATAATAACACTCACCGGAAAAGGTAAACGTAATTATAGTGAGGACAAATTAATTGAAATCTTGTGATGGTCATTGAAACTAATATAGTCAATGTAATAATATGTATTCAGATATTGCAACACTTTTTAAATAAGAGATGCGAAACTGTACTGTTGAACGGAAATAAAGGGAAATTGAAATGAATTATACTAGGAAATGTTGCTACCAACGTTGTTTCTCAACTGAAACCTGAAAATTATCATTTTACTAGCTTTATTTCTCTGCTATCTTTTTCTATCTCCGGCCAAGTGAGTGAGAGTACAAGAAAACAATATTTAGACTGGGTTCCTTTCAAACCCATTACATGTAAAACGCAGAACAATGCAGGTCTTCTCCAGCACTCGAGAAACGTCAATTTCAACTACGCAAACGTTGTTTGGAGTTTTAACGTTTTTTTTTTCTCAGTGTGCAATGTATAAGTAAAAGCGAGGCAAGTAGAACGCGAGTGCAAGGGCAAGGGAAGGGAGGGCGGTGGCGGGCAGCGTCGGGCGCAGGGGAGAAGGTTCGCCCGCCTCGGAAGAGCGCTAAGGCGGCGGATTAACTACGGAGCTTCAGTGTCTTCAACCAGAGCCCTCGCCGCTTCAGCCGCCGCAGCCAACGCCCCCCTCCTCCTCCACATCCTCACCTTCTTCTCCTCTCCTTCTCCACTCCTTCTCATCCATCTCTCTGCCTTCTCCCGCTTCTCCATCATATATTTGCGTTCTTCTCCTTTCGCTCCTCCCTATCCTCACCTTATTTTCTTCTTCCCACCCCTCCTCCACGTCTTTGCATTCTCTCCCTCGTTTCCACTCCTCCTCCACCTCTTCACATCCTTCTCACTCCTCCTCCACCACAAGGCGTTCTTCCGGTCCTTCTCCTCCCAACCTTCCTCCACCTCCCTGCCTTCTTCTCCTTCCCACGCCTCCATTTCAAGGCTATCTCCCCTTCTTCCTCCCCACTCCCTCCCTACCTCTTGGCCTTCTCCCCACTCCTCCACCATCATCTCGGCCTCTTCCAATTATTCTCCGCCTTTTGATCACCTTCCCCTCCTCCCCCCTTGCCTGTTTTCTTTTTTACCATTCCACCTCAACGCTTTCTTCCCCTCAACCTCCCAATCGTCCTCTGCTTCCTAGCCTTCGTCCGTTCCTCCTCGCTTTTTCCCTCGCAACTCTCTCCATCCAGCTTCTATTTTCGCTTTCTGACTTTTCTCCTCCCCCTGACTACTGCTTCTCTCACTTTTTCCGCGATTCCTTTCCAGCTACTTTCGTCATTCCGCCTTCTCAACCCCAGTGACTCTCCCACCGTCGTTGAGTTCACCTCCACAGGTACCTCTTCTCTTGCAACGGCCTCCGCCTGTGCTGCCGCATCTCCCCCCGCCGCGTGTCACACGCAGACTTTTCCGATGTTGATGTGTTTGCCTGCGCCGTGTCTGCGGCCTTCTCTGTCGTCGGCTTTTTCTCCTTCTTCGACGCTTCCTCCACCTCTCTACTTTCACCCCATCGCCCTACTACTTTCACCTCCCACCACCATACCCTTTCCTTGTCCATACTTTCACATTTTACATGATCGCTCATTATTTTTCATCATTCATCTATTACCCTGTCACATCTACTCCACGAAGCAATAGACCCATCTCAAACCATCCTGGCTTCGTTGAGCGTAGCGCCCCTAAAGAGATCATTTCTGCTATTTTGGCCTTCTGCACTTTCCACTCGTTCCAGCAACATACAGCGTCTTCTCTTCCTTAGTTACTTTGTTGCTGAATTTTCCAGCACTAATTTCCCATACACATTCCCTGCTTTGTTAGCGAAGCCCATCCTTTAGCAAGCCTTATATCAGCTTACGTAGCCATACATCCATTAATCCATACTCGCCCACTCAACCAACTAACCATTCACACGCGTAATTACATTATCATCGGAGCAGAAGGCAAAGGAAGGCAAAGGGCTGCGGCGGAGGAGAGAACGCGATTGGCGGAGGTTTTGACGCAACGCGGAGAACGTTAACTAACCTCGCTCATCTCAGGTTCATCCGCACCTCTCTTCTCACCACACACCTCACCTCACCTCATCTCAACTCAACTCACCTATGAGTAAGCTACTAGACCCAGCCGTCTGACATCCTAACAAAGAGCCCTAGCTCCTCTCAATTCAACCGTAGCACTTAGCCAGGTACAAATCCCAGCTCACCTTTCCTCCCCTAATCTTGGTACTTCTCTCTTACACTGTTCTCTACACTGCATCATTGCGAACGTGAAGATGGTGAAGAGACTGCTTGGAAGGTTCTGGAAAGGAACAAGTATGGTATTGGCGCCTACGCAGAATATCCAGATGCTTTATTCAATGCTTCCATGTTCAAACTCACTTAAGCGAGCATTTAACTCAACTCATCCATATCACGTTTTTACCAACATCTATTTTGCTTCATGAAGCCTCATTCTCTGACTGATGTTAGGTCACATGCCTCTCATCGAACTATACACCAACCTCCACTTATAAACTCCGTCTCTCAGTCAACAAATCGGTCAACTAAACACCACCCCTCACCACTTATTCATTACTCAACGGAACCAGCATCTAAACTCGCTGCCAACCCACCGTCTGCGTACCTTCCCACAAAACCCTTCCCCTCAGCCTGTCCGTCCTCGTCCATTCACACGCGTACTTGCAGCGCCGGCCGGGCCGCGCCTCGGGTACAAGACCGAGGGCTCTATGGGTGGATGGAGAGGGGACGGGCCCTAGGCGGGGGTCGGGGAGGGGGGCAGGCGGCGACGCCGCACAAGAGCCCGGGAAACCTCTGCTAATCCGCGCTCGAAAGCGGCGCTCGGCGCGTCGGCGGGGACACACCCTAAGTCGCCGCCCCCACCTCCGCCCCCTCGCTGCCTCTCCCTACACCTCTCCCCGCGTATTTCCCCTTGCCAGCTGTCGCATCACTCGCCTTCGTCCCTTCCTCGTCGTCACCACAACCCCCGCCCTCGTCCCTCCGACCCGCATTCACCTTCCCCGCCCGTCCCCCACACCCTCCCCTCCTCCCTCCGCTTCCACCTCCGTCTGCTGCTGTCGGCCCGGCGCTCACAGCCTCTCACGCCTCCCCTATGCCCCGCCCCCGACTCGGCTTCGCTCCGCCTCCGCCCCCCATTCCCTGCCCTCGCTACCACTCTTTCCCGTCGCGCATCAGCCCCGCTTCCACCTCCTCCCGCCCCTCACCCGTTCCCTCCCCCGCCGCCGTCGCGCCGCCCACGCTCCCAACCCACGGATCTGGCGTGGCTGCCGCGCGCGGCCTCTCGCGGCGGCCCCTAGCGGCCCAACAATTAGCCCTAAGTGGACGGTGGCGCGGGGCGGGGCGGGACCGGGCGTGGGACGGCTCGGCGCGGCCTGCGGCGACGCGCGGCTTTGCCCGCTCTCTGACGCCTCTTCGCCTCGCTCCGCCCCGCCCCGCCCCGCCCCGCCCCGCCTTGCAACGCCACGCGCCGCCCGCCGGGGTTTGCTTAACTACGGCGCCGCCAAATGTATTTAGGAGGTGGAGCGCGCGAGATTTCGTGGTCTGCCGCCCGCTAAGTACGCATATCTAATAGAGGACCCCCTCGTCTGAAAGCGTTACTTATGCACGCAGCGAAAGGGGACGGCTGGTTATTGCTCGCAATGCAACGGAATGGCGGTGCGCTATGAAGTTAGCGACTTGTTGCAAAAGACACTCATTTATTTTACGGAGTGACTTAATTGTGAATAACGAGATTTTTCGGATAAAACGTATTTGTCAAATTGTTGTTACATTACAAACATCAGTGAATTCTCGTAGGGTTTTACCTAAATGATTTAAAAGTACTATTCCTAGAAATTCACTTCACCCATCTGCACTGCATTTGAATAACTTTGTACTGGGCTCAGCAGCAACATCGTTGCTTCTGCAGCATCGTTGGCCGGGAGTTACTAGGTTTAGAGTATCGATGTGGCGGATTTCCGAATTACTTACTTACGTGAGTGGAATTTGACCGCTGCCTGGAGGCGAGTTGTAGCAGTTGGGTGCTCCGGTCGGTGGTTTTTCACCATTTCTCCGATCAACAAAATGCGAATGCCAGAAAAATACCGTAACAAATGGACGAGCACGATCTTTCCCTCCAGGTTATCGTCCCCCTCCTTACCCGTCGCCGGGGCAGCCAATGGAGGGAGTACAACATTGGCTGTTGGGTAGGGCGACGTTGTATCTCATGTCACAGCGGAAGAAGGAATCTCGCCATCTCGCAGTATATAACATGCTCTACTCTTACGGGACCAATGACCTGAGTAGTTGGATGCACCCTATAAAGTTGCGGGTAATTGAAGTCATTTGTCTCCTCCTAGCAACGGGAAATCATGTTAGGGGATAAACATGAAGAGCACTTCTTGAGATCGTGGAGACTAGATCGATTTTCCATTTTTCACGAAATGTGGATTTTATTCAATAGTATGCATGATTTGTTTAATATATTATCAGTGGTAACTTCTTATTATCTGGAGAAGTTGATAGGACTTGATGTAAGTTACATACACATACATTCATTTATTAGAACTGCAAATGGGTATGACCCGGTGGCAGTTAAGTGACAATAATTGCAAAAATTACAACACTTATATTAATAGTAATATAATAATAATAATAATAATAATAATAATAATGATAATGATAATAATAATGATAATGATAATAATAATAATAATAATAATAATAATAATAATAATAATAATAATAATACCGTACAATACAGTACAAGACGAAAAGCAGCATTGAAAAGAGCATATATCGCGTTCACCGCACTTCACTTCACTACACTACACTACACTACACTACACTTTTTTGCTTTGAATTACACTGACCATCACTTCACAGCACTTCACCGCACTACACAGCACTTACTCATTTAATATCTGTTACTGTTATCTTGTTCTAACTTATTTCTAAAACTTCGGACACTGAGAGGAAAAGCTTTGAAAACTGCTGCAGGTAAACTGTTCCAATCTCTAATTGTTCTGTTACAAAAGGAAAACTTCCCAAGATCTGAATTTTGTTTCCTTGCTCGAATTTTGTGGGTGTGATCGCTTCGGCCGAAATAATTTGGTTTTTCTAGTCTAATCTGAATTTCCTTCCAAGCTGGATGACCTACGTACGATTTATAAAGAGCGCAAAGCCTCGCCTTTGTTCTTCTCGTTTCTAGAGGTTCCCATGACTTTTTTGTTACGTTACTTCTATAGGTAAACTTATTCGCTTTTCTCTGTATTCTATCTAGATTTTTCCGGTTCTGAATATGTAAGACGGAAGAAAGTCTTGTAATTAAATTATTTTTGTTGTTGAGAAATATATCATTTTCTCATAAGAAGAAGCGGTCGACGGGAAGTTGATGATGTAGTATTTATGACTCTCTGAGAAGTTACACTCGCACTCAATAAGTACTCCTTCACTGCATAACATAGGAGGATCACTCGCACTGAAAAAAGCAATGCGTTTGCTTAGCGCTGGAATGGTTCGGACAGCGCAGATCATGTTTTACTGTGGGGGTGCGGGAAGTAAGTTTCAAACTTATCGATGCTCGTCCTTAATCCGTTTTCCTAAGGTCACTAATTATGAATCATCACTCTTTGCTTACAAAAGAATTAGTTGTCAAAGAATATTAAATTACTGCAATAATTACATCTACTGATGGAAGGTAAATAAAATAGATATCGCCTCAAATTATGTAAATGTAAAAAAAATGTTTAAATGAGGTTATTAAAACTATTATTATTATTATCATTATTATTATTGTTATATCTTCAAATAAAAGAATTAAAAATACTGAAAAGTAGTAATATAAAGGTGTCTGTTTTTAAAAGGTCAAATAATTAATATTAATAACAATACAATAGATTTAAAATATTTTTTAACCATTACTAAAAATTTCAAAGTTCATTTATCAGCGTATTTCACTATTTTTGTGAAACTTTGCGTATCGAGTATTATTGGTAGGTTGTTTATTTATGAAATTTTCCCGCAACCCGTTAACTCATCAAGGAACTTTGGAGAATGCGGTAAGAGCGTGCTTTCATGCTTTGTCACAAATGTGCATTTGCATATTACATAATGTCCCTTTGAACGGTCGTCTTGAATAATCAATTCTCAACAGAGTCGTATCATTTCGCTCTGCATTTGATCACATCATGTGGTGGCTATAATCATCTTCTAGCAGCACATGTTGAATGTGCAGTTCGTCTGAACACATGCTATTTCCAGTGTCCAGCGCACGAAAAAGCTACATTTGTTCATTTGTCGTGTTAAAACAGTTGGTGCATTTATCATATTACAAGAGATAATTATGTAGGTAAAATTAGGCGTGAGTAAAGGTTCACAGTCCCTATTACTGTCAGGTGATTGCACATCGTTCAATTTCAATAGAGTATGCACTTTCGTGTATGAAATGCAACACTGGAACAAAAAAACAGCTTTTCTTATCCGTTATTGTTCACGAAACCAAATTCAAAATATGACATTGTAATAGTTATTCCTTTTCATATCATCATAAATCGTATTATTGGCATAGAGAGATGTTTGTCCATTTTTGAAGCACGAGGGCATATCGTTTGCGTGCAGATGAAAGTAGGCAGGATTTACGATCTTACCCTGGGGAACCACCTTCCGAATTTGGCAATGAATCGCAAAAATGATTAAATAATGTTCTTTCATACCAGAACGGTATTTCTACTCTTCGATATTTATATCTAAGGTACGATCTAAGGCAACACCAAGAATTGAATTCCCAAATGCTGCTAGATTCCGTGGCCTCCCCGATCGCTTGGACCGGTGCCGCTGGCGAAGGTGACTGCCGGATAGTTCGAGCAGTGAGTCAGTGACGGCGGAGGGGTGAGGCTACCAGAACACAAAGCATCGTTTAATCAACAAATAGGCCCGTGCATGCCTCTCTGAGCAGAGCACCGGGCAGAACGGCGTCGCGGCTGCCTCAATAAAGAGATTGCTTTATGCCCTCGCAAAGGAACGATGGGCACTGAGCCTAAATCAAGCCGAAAACCCGTCAATAGGGCTGACAATTCATTAGCTCAAAATGCCCGCCGAATATTGTTATCCGCTTCACCGCTAATAATTCACGAGTTTCGATTTCATAACAACATCAATCTATGACCTTTCTCAGGACGTAATTTTACAAATCAAATATTAGCGAAATTTTGATAAAAATCGATAAACGTGATCACTCAATTTGATAATGTTCCATTCTCATATTGTAATATTTCTTGCGAAAGCACCGATTCTGTAAATAACTATTATCCACTACAGATGTATAAACCAATATTTTATTTCATTGTTCTTGGAAACAAACTGTTATAATTTCTAAAATAAATATATTAAGTACTAAGATTGTTGCTTGAAATATCAAAACTCTTTTGAGAAGAAGAAGAAGAATTGAAAATAAACACTTCCTGTGTCTTGTGTTGATCTTTCGAGGATTGTACTTCAATGTTCTAAAAGTAAAATCAAAATTGCATATTTCTGCCACTTTTTCAGGCATTAATTACAGTTGATGGAAGCTTAATATTGTGTTTTATTCAAATAGGTACATATGGATTTACTTAAGAAATAACAGTTACGATTGAATTAATATTGACGTTTACTTGCAATATTTTTTGTGAATTGGATCGCTTTTTCAATCGGCAAGGGGTATAAGCCGTAAAAGTAGGGGAGCTTAAATTAAATAGATTCATAAAACATTAGGTCAAATTGCAAAAAAACTGAAACTGTGGAATATATTCATTGGAGATTTCAGCTTGACTGTGTAGAAACGTTCCGTTCTAGTCAATGTTGCCAACACTTCGGTTCTAATGCAATTATTAAAGCATTACGGCTTGATGTCGACCGAAACATGTCGCTCGAAAGCGAAACACGGTCTGCGTTGTCTGGGCTACCGAGAGCACATTCTGTTTTGTCAAAAGCGAAAGGTCAAAGGCCGAAACGCAGAAGCAGTGGTCCAAGGGAAAAGGGCTTCTAGTGATTTCGTGAAGTGATAATTAGAAACACTTAATAGAGATGTTTTTCCAAGCCATATTTATATTCTTTATTCGAACAAAAATCTCATTATCTGAATAAATGCCGAATCAGAAATCTCACCCGTAAAAACTGACAGCGTCTTTTGGGTGAAATATTGCCAACTTTTGTCATTACTTTCGAGCTGGCTTCTTCTTCTAGCTTATCTCACATCATCGCTCGCACTTCAAGCTTTCCCACGAATATCCAAAAACCTTTGAAGTGGATATTGGATCGAGGGATGTTCTGTGTCATTGGTGTGCGCATATCCCCTTTTCTGCATCGAGCACTTTTCGAGCACAGCGGCGTGAGTTTGAAGAGTGAATGTTTTAAAAAACAGATAAAAAAGTTTTCCCAAATTCTGCACTCCTGTTCAAATAAACTGATTGAAATGAAGGTGACGCAGAAGAAGTGCACATAGAGATTTTATTCTTCTTTAACTTTTCTATTAATTTCTCCTTTTGTTTGGGTAAATCTTGGAACCTAAAATTCTTACATTTCTAAGTAAATCGGAGGAAAATTGTAAGGATGTACGTAAATTGGATGACAATACAAGATACAGTGATTTTGGAGATGAACTGGCACATCCTTTCTACAGAAATCCTGTTACACATGTATGTAAATAGTCCAAAAAGTATTACTATTTTTATTATCTTGGATTTATGATACTATGAACTTTCATTTTTCGGAAAAACATAATTATTGATTGAAGGGAAACGGTTCTTTAGCCAATTAGATAATATAATTTTACGAAAAGCATCAAATATTAAATATTAATGATGGTCTAAAAAATCGATAATAAAAAAAACTTATTGATATATGAATTTGGGGCTGTCAAGCAAGAAGGAACGATCATCATTGTCAGTTTGTTAGTAATTTTTGCGTAAAATTTATAGTAATTTGGGCCTAATATTTAGTAAAGTATGGGCAATATTTACAAAGAGTTTTCTCAAATAATATCCTAAATGCATTGAATAAACTGACTTAAACGCCATTTTAATGTAAACTTTTGATTTTTCAAAACTTACACACATGTATTTTTTACTTTCTCATCATACTTTGTAATAAGAACATTTTGTAATTGTTCGCCTTGAAAATAGCAATTTCTCGACAGAAAAGTTCTTATTGCCAGACCTTGGTAATTAAATAGTGATAAATCTTGTTTTAAAATGCCACTAAGGTCATTATACTTGTATAATATGCGCCTTTTTATAAACGACTGCATTGATGGTTCTAATGATTTGTAATGAAGATCATCGAAGTACACTCACTTTTACTTTTCTATAACATCTATCAGTATTTACCTATTTGATAACGGTTTGCAATGAAAATGCCAACTATCGACTTTTTCGTGCGTTCTCATTTAGGGACTAGCAGTGGCTTACTGATACTTGGTTGGCATGTTACCTGACGAACAATAGCCGGCCATGAGCGTGACAAGTGACGCAGTGACAAGTGACGCAGACGATGGTGTTGGTACTAATGTGTCAGATTTATACGTGGAGTCCATGATGGCTGGAGTCGGTTGCAAGCAGGCTGACGCACCTGGATTGCAGTTCTTGGTATCACAAAATCCAAATTGCCGCAGGAAACGTTTCCGGTCGCACAAATCGGCTGCTTAGATGGGCCCCCTCGTCCAGTTTGGGCAGTACATAATTAATAACCGAGGGCTCATTCACGCTTCATTCTGTGGATCTCGCACCTCGCGCGTATTTCCAGACGTCAAACGCCACCGCTGCAAGCTGGTTACATTTATTGAAATGTCTCTACAGTCACGTGAAATGTGCTTTGAATGAAATTAGACCGTTCACGCGTGGCAAAGTGGGCTTCACACGTTCATGTATATTCCTGGTGCTTCTAGTGCTTAATCTGCACTACATATTGTTTTCATATATTTTAAAAGCTTTCAAAGGTGGCAGTTTTAACTGACTGTTGCACCCTAATCGCAAAATCTTTGTTTATCTATTCTCCTGGGTTTACTGAAGCTCACAGTTTCCTCTCAGTATCTTCACTGTTTCTGTGCTGAAGGCTATCTTCACGTGACCTAAAGTTTGGCCGCAAATATACTGTGATATAGTAAAAGCTACCCCTTCTTTATGGAACCCATTACTGCGTCGTGTGATTGGCTGTTCAGAAATTCTCTCTTCCTATGCTACTGGGAATGTCCACAGATTTTCACTCGTGCGTGAGTAACTTGATTAAAACGCAGAATCTGTTGAGTTCGGTGCTCGCGTCAACCCCCGTCGACATGAAGGATCTATTGTGGGGTATGTCTTGCCTGGGAAGGGCTAATGCTTTTTTGTGAAAATTTGGGTCGGCGTGGCTTGGGGAAGGCAAAGAGAGGTTTTGGTCTTTCATCTCAGTCTGTTAAATTCAGCGGTGGCGTTAGAGTCAATTGAGAGCGCAGCCGAGCGTGACAAATGAGGGCGGGCGCGGCACGCGGTGCAATGGAGGGCCGGAATTCCATCCACTGCAGTCTCGTGTGCTGTCCTACAATCGCTTCCGACATTAGGCCGTCAGACCTTTCGCCTACCAATCGGACGTCATAATTTCAGTGCATTCGCTGTTTGATAATTACGTTCATGAACTCCCAAGTCTACAACAGCGCTTTCAAGCTTGGGAATGTGCCCTAAATCTCTGGTGACATAAAGGCTGCGACGAAATTCCAAAATTACAAAAAAACACTTTCTACGGCTTCTGAGGTAAAAACTGTAAACGAATTGCTAATGCGCGCAGAAATTGAAAGAAAACTATGCAGCCTCCATCATGTAAATTTTCTATGGTTTTGAGTAGTACCGAGAAATTCGGAAAAATCCAAAAACAAAAAAAAACAGTTGGGATTTTGATATTAAAATCTAAGAGCTTTATTGTTTTATTCCATCTTTTATCATAATGCGTGTGCCTACAGAAATCTTATACCTACTGAGTCGCTACGTCACATCTGAAGTCATCTTCGACAAGGAAGATCCGGCATGAAAAATTTCCTATTCACGCGTTGCGTTATGGAACAGTATCTATTAGTCTACTTTCGGTGTGTAAAGAGATACTCTACTGTACTGTATACATGCAGTACTTTGTTCCTACAGTATTTGTAAAGACCGTTTTTGGTAAAATATTTAAATTATTGCCGTTATTATACGACACTTTTTGTTACTCTTGAGCAGTGTATGTGCTCCTTTTTGGAACTGTGATCTCGTGATCTCGTTCAACAGCATTTTTGCTATAGCAGGCCACTAGTTTATCGCTAATATTCATTGGGACACATTGTTTCAAAAACATTTCGTGGCCCGAAGGCCCTCAGCCGAGTCTATACGTTTACAGTTCATTGAAAATATTGACAGGATTTTCTAAACATGTTTGATTCGTGGATAAATTATTAAAAACACGGATACATTAAGTAAATTTAATAAATAATTGTTTATCAATTAAATGTCTGAAGCCACATCCATTACGTGATGGACTGGAAGGTCAAATAACTGAGTAGTTTCTACCTATTGTGGTGATGACTTTGGTTTTGAATTGTACGGCTGAGGGTATCTGAGAATTTTGGGGATAGAAACGAAAGGAAAAGAGGGGAAAATGAACATAGATCGAATCTTTTGTAATGACTTAATAAATGTTGCTGGAATTATTTAGATGTTACATTTTTTGGTCCAGTCGGAGAACTAGATGAGGCGATGTAGGTTTTCTTGTACGGTGTCAATATGCAGGTTTGAGGAATATATAAAATGTATATTTGAAGACCAGCATCAGCGAACAGTGTAATGGAAGTATGTGAAGGTTATGGTTTATAGACGGTATAAATGTTGAAAATGTGGGCGAGAGTACAGATCCTTAGGGTACGCCAGCTTTTGTGGATGATAAAATAAATGAAACGCCTCGAGAATGGCGGACTAAAAAAGAGCCACCTGCAAGGAAACTTTTCATAACATGAGTAAGATAAGGGGGGCACAGATGTGAATAAGTTTGTTTAATATTCCTGAATTCCATATGGTGTCAAAATAGTTTGCTACATCGTCAAAGATTGCTGCGTGAGACGTTGATGTGAATTTCGGGCGCAGGAAATGACTCGCCCTGTATTTCTCTGTCGTTCACTCCCACTGTGCGTTGGAGGGGGGGGGGGGGGCGCGTCGCGCAGCAGCTGGCGATTGATCCACGCGCCCGTGCGCGAACGGGGATTGCTTCGGCACGCCTCCCCCCCCCCCCCCGCCCGACTGAGCTGTCGATAGCGCCGCGTGCCGTGCTCACTGCGCCCGCACGCGATTCGCCGCCTTCTTTCGGTGGGCGCGCCCCCTAGACAACTGCCGATCGCGTCGCGTTGGCGGGCGATTGGGACGTCAATTAGCGATGCTTTAGAGCTGCTTTTCTTCGGATTGCGGTACCATTTCTTTTGCCTCGTTTCTGTTCTTCTGTTCGTCTCATCAACCGTAATGTTCTTGGGACACTGAGTGAGCTCAGATGAACAACTGTTGCTTCTGTAGTGACTCTGTTTGCGAGGGCTCCAGATGTAGGGATTTATGTCCCAGCGGTGACTATTTTCCACACCAACGTCGTAGTAGTAAGGTCGAATTCATCCGCAGTGTGGAAACTACTAGCGGTGGGTTTCTCTAATCAGTAGTTTTTCGTGGTTTATTCGATTAATACCAACCGAATGCCGGAGCAGTTCTCTAACAAACGGGCCAAGGACTACGTGCAATATTTCCGTTCTCATCTTACTGATACCCACCCACTTATATTTACATTCAGTACACTACCACACATGTCGGGAGACCAGTCGGGCTCTTCTGACGGAATCCAGTGGGGGAGGTAGTTGCAGAGGGAAGCAGCGCCAGCCGACTTGTTGGTCGCGCTGGATCTTCCATCTTCACTTTACGGAACTTAGAACCATGCAGATGACGCGTCCGGAAATATGAATCAAGAGGTTTTTAGGCAGCTGGCCCTCTGGAAGATGTCCCTTTCGATTATACAAAGTAGGCTGCTGGGGCTCTACTTTTGAAACCTATTCCGCTCCTTTACGTACTCCCACGTTTCACACTAAACTACATTGTACTTCAGTCTTTCTCAAGGAGCCGTTCATTGTCCAAAATTTATTTTTTTAAATTGATTACAGTTGCTATTCCATGATTCTGTGCTTTCCAATTTCAAGATTTTCATAGATACTTGGAATACATGGGAAATATTCGATAAAATCGCGAGTTACGTAACAACTAGTGGGTTTATCTGAGAGTTTTATATGCACGGTTGCCAGTTAATATGATTAACTCATTAAATACATGTCATGAACCTAAGCGTTCAGTGGCCAAACTGTTAAATTCATTGCTATCTGAAAACGGTGAATTTGAACAAGACGATATTTTCCAGGAAGCAGAAGCCACAAGCTGGTAGTTGCCTTCGAAAAGGGGAACTCCCATACCAAAAATCTCACTTTTTTTGTAATTCAGTCGAATAAAACAAATGTTTGTGTATAAATGAGGATATTTGATATCGATTTTGTCAAATTCAAGACGGTGAAACTATCAACAGTCTTGCTTCGTTTTAGTTCAATAAAGACTTCTCGATAGAATAGTAATGTCCACGTATGTTATTTGTACTTATTGTCGTATCATTTAATGTGATATCGTAGCGGCGTGGTTATTTAATATATGGATACCAAAACAAGATTTGAAATAAATTATTTTCTGAATTATTCGAAAGGATCCAGTTTTCAAGATACGAGCCTTCAAGTCATTGATTGAAGATTAATGCTAAAATCGAAACCCAAATTCCCGCTCCGACTATTTCGCCCTTTGCTACAGTATTTTAACGTGCGAGGCGCTGGTTGTGTATTATTTTTCGTGAATAACTAAAAAGCTCTTAGAAGAGGAAAACACGACAGCGATACAAATGTAATAAAAGAGCAATGAAAACCATACATGACCGTACAGTTCACTTATGTTTTTCTGCTAGAGAAGAACAAAACGCTCCTGAAAGACACGTAAGAAAAGAGACTTTATCAATGTAATTCAGTTTGATGTTTCTTAATCATTGTATTATATTCTGTTTTTCTTAACACAACAGCAGTTTTTGAAAAACGTGTATGCTTTTCTTCCATTATTTTGTGTTCTGTAACATTTTAAATTTTATATCTAAAAAAGGTTTACACAAAAGATTTTATTTACTAAAATGTTTGTATATCAGATTTGCTGTCACGTTTACAGTTTTTAAAATTTGATGTTTATTTTTTAACCGATGGTTTCATTAAGTGCCCAATCCTGTGGAATGTTATTTGTGTGTTGGACGGGGATACCGCTCAAAAGTTAGTGACTTTGTTCCCATAAAAGAAAATAAAATTTTTTCAGATACATTTCCTGATTATTTTAAGCCGAGCTGGCTGTACTGTGGTAATTACATCAATTTCTTCAAAAGACTTTTACGGAACCCTTGTTGACAATTATTTCTTCTTTCATTTCTGCAACTGGTCGAACATAACATAATGGAACACACATTAGTATTGAATCATTTTCTCAATCGATACGTATTCCTAAGTAATTATTGCCATAATACAGTTGAGAAAAGAGCAAGTCGCAGCGAAAAAACGAAAACAAAATAATTTGGATAAAATGCCTCAGATAGGACAAGATTGCTCAATTACATACATTTCATTGGTAGACATTTCATGAACGGAATAATCAGAAACAGAAATACGACTACATTTATTGATTTATTTACAATTAACTTTGAATTATTTACTAAAACATTTATCTATTTATTGAGAAAATATTTATAATGTACAAACATTTATATCTATCGATTTACTGAGAACAATATAACAGAATCGTTTTATCGTATATTTTAAAGTATATACAACTATAATTTTCTTCACAACGCAGTATTGAAATTCACAACATTTAAAATTACAGTTAAAAGGAAACGAGTAATAACATCTACTAAATTAATAAGATGCTACTAATACTACTACTAATAAGCATCGGTCTTCTTACAATCGACAATCGGGTAATAGATGTATAGGAAGTGTCTCACAATAAATGTTACAAACTTGTAGAGCAAGTAAAGTCCAAAATGGTCACTTTTTGCCTAACAATGTGTAGTGGGAAATTTTGAATAAAAAAGTTCCATATGTGACATTTCCACCTTTCACATCGTAAGTTCATTGGCCAAAAGTTATCACACTTGTGTTCAGTTGTCATCATACGCTCTTTTTACATTAAATTGCTAAGTTAATTAGTACATCATTTTTGTCGTATCTCGGAATAGTACATTTGCTGTATCTAGCAATGTAAATTGTGAAATTCAGGCTAAATAAGTCGTCTATTGAATGAATGTATTAGAATGATGAGTGGCAAAGTTATGAAATGAAATCAATGAAAAATCGAACTAACCACATTATCATTAAAATATCCATTACTAGTAAACATACTCGTACTCAATGTAATTGACTTTCCATTCCGTTCTTCCCTTGAGATAGGAAAAATATATAAATAAATTATTGTAAATGTGGAATTATGACATCCTTCTGGTAGTTTTTGTCCACACAACTTCACAGAAAGAATAAGAAATATATATATATATATATATATATATATATATATATATATATATATATATATATATATATATATATGTTCCAAAAATATTTTCCAACTTCCTGTTACCCTAGTCTCGCGCGACAGGCACACCTGCTTGCTTTCTTCTTCGTTGTGGCGAGTCAGTAAAATTGTTTTATTTTCATAGATTGTTGATATATGCATTCTACCTCGTATGTATTGACACCATGCTACAAATTCATGCACAACAGTAGAAAACAATTCAACGCAAACAATGATTTTGGTAATCACCGCTACACTACTATCACACCACCTGTACATTTGCATCGAGATTCAAATGTACAAACTTTAAAGAAAAACAAACTAGTAGAACACTCTGCCTAGTATATTTCTTGTCGAGATCTCTCCCCTCCCTTAGGTATACAGCCTGTTCTCCTTCGCCGAGTTCCGATCCGCCTGGCTTCTCTTTCCGTGTCGTCCTCTGCGCCTCTCTCGGCGGGGCCATTTCTATTCGCGTCACGTGCCCGGCGTCTTTCGCTCGCCCCTTCCCGTCCACTGCTCCTCGGAACGGAGCGCGCTCCACTCTCTGCCCCGGAGGTTCCGTCGCCTCGTCTCGCCGTTTTGTCACCGGTTCCTTGGGCTTTGCGTGTCGCGTTCGCGTTTGGGGAACGCAAGCGCTCTCCGCCAAGTCTTCGGCTAGGACGATTTATTGTATTGTCCGTATCTCCGTGAACACAGAGGTTCCTATCACCACGGCACTTCTTGAATATTGCTCGTGTTTTTGCTCTGAACAGTGCATAAAATCATGAAAGTTTTAGCAGTTAAAGGGTGTCGGAAGCCCGATGAATATTTTCAGTATTATACATTTGAAGGTAACTCTTTCTGATGAAAAAATGGCATTTTAAATCTCCTCTTAAAGCAATAAAACTTAATTTTGTATATACTTTTAAAAACACAATACTTGTTTTACTTGCCAGGTAGTTATTTAAAGCATATGTGAGGCCAAAATATATTTTCTTAAAACGGTAAATTGCAACTTTTTTCCTCAATAAATTCACTCTACGTTGCCAGTAGATACAAAAATAGTGAGCATCGTGTGTTTAATATATTTTTAACGACATTATTTCTTAAAATATTTTAGCTATTTCTATCAATACTTACAACATTACACAAGTCTGCATCATTTTTATGTCTGTTTTATTTGTTCCTTTATGCTTTTTCACGCTGATTTCAAGTCTGTAATCGGTATTTCTACATCAATTCCAGTTTTTTTTCTATAAGCCAATATATGTTCTTGACATTTGAGGTCTTTATTAGATGTTAAAACTAATAAGAAAAAATATTTTTAGACATGTTATGATTACTTGAGTGTAGTACATATTAAAGATCACTAAATTTCATCAATTAACATGAATAGAAAATGTAAAAATGTTTTGCTACATATGTGGTAAAGTGACGTTGCCAGGGCAAAGATCGAAATTTAGGAATAGAGCATTTGTGAATGCCAGCTATTACACTTATTTTAATATGAACTTGAGAACACCACCTTTGCTCCATAGCTATGCTGTCGAACATGTCTTAAGTAGGTTTAGACGATAGGACAAGAGAATCGAAAAGGCAATTACCCTTTGGTATACCTCTGATGTGGAAAGGATAATTAACATATTGCTACTTTTGAATGACAAAATTGCAAGGTAATTAATGCTGAGAGACTTCTTTTTATATTTCAACAGTAAATGGGTATGAATGTCGTTGGGACATCAATATGATGGCTGACTCTTGTTGGTTTCTGAAAAGAAATGAACCTGGAGCCACACATAAACCAAAGACGCTTAAATTTTCTATAAAATATTTGTATTTAAAAAACATTTAAAATATAATAAAGTAAAGGTGAAATAGCTACATTTATTTCAATATATCACATTTATTACTCACGATTAACTCAAATAAAGGAAAGGAAGTAAGAGGATACCATTTTTTTCACAATATTTGTTTGTTTTTTAATGTAATTTTCTACACGGCAACGAATGGGTTGAGTCTGTGACACCCACAAGGTAACAAAATCTCTAGCCAATCACGTACAGGTAACACCAGCAGCCGTTCTTTTCTCTACCTTTCTATTATTTTCATTTGAAACTTTCAGTGTGACAATTATTGCCGTAAATGTTGAATAAGTAATTATATGCGTTATTTGTTTCACTTTTGGTCTCTTAGACGCAACCCAACCGTTCATGTAAACGTAATCGAGTAGGTACATATTCGTATTTTTAGAATGAATTATTATTACAATATAGGGAATACGTTATTTTTGTGCAGTATTACGTATAACTGAAGTCAAATTGAACTGTTATTTCAGAAATGAGACAAACTTTCCTGTGAAATAACGAGGGTGGTTTTAGGGAGGCCTCATTGTGCTCCTTCTTCTCCTTTTATCAAATATTTTTGATAAAAATAATAAATGCAAAAATAAAAATAATAATAATAATAATAATAATAATAATAATAATAATAATAATATGAACAAACATGGTTTCACATCTGTTAAACTAACATAATTAAGTCCTACAACAATGATAGAGACAAAATATTTTCAATGTAATTCTTGTTTTTAACACGGGGTCTCTCTGATCCAGCCCATCCGCTCGTGGTACATTTTCACTCATCCGTCGCCGAAAGGTTTCCCTGAAGCTATCTTATATTTAAGTTACCTTCATATAATCTGCTGTTGTTTTCACGTGTGCTATCAAGTTATTGACCCTCTGTAAACAGAAAATGTCCTAATGGAAAAAACAATATGCGTGTTAGTCGTGGGATTCTTAGCACAACAACTAGAGGTGATTGAAGATAACTAACATTATTTTCGATTTCTGCGTGGTCAATTTCTAAAAAAACCATTTAAAAATTTAAACATCAAAAACTTTTTTAAAAACGCAGGTCAGTGATATATTGTTCTAAATAATTAAATTTTTTGTTATAATTTTTACATATACTAGTTTCCTCACTCGGTTCTCATCAAAGGATGCTGATTCAAATGACACCTTTGAGTAAACCTAAAAGCAAGTTTCCAGGCTGTGGAGAACTCATGAAATATCTAGTAGTACTACTGAATGGCACATACTTTCCCGTATAAGTTTTCTATTTCTATTGGTCTCGGCTTACTCTTTCCAGATGCCATCTATCGCCTTCCGAAGTATATCTTTCGAAATTTTCTTAGTTTTTCGGCTTCATAATAGTAGAATCGAATTATTACTTAAAACCTAATAGTAAAATCGATTTACTACTTAAAAAAAAAAAATAGTAAAACCTCGTCCCAAATAGCGATCTTCATTGAAGAGCCGTTTTTAAGAAAATGGCACTTAAGCGCTACTGTAAATTCGAAATTTGAACCTCTTTTCACAGAAAACTTATTTCGAAAAACTTCATATGACGTAATTTTAAGCACATCCAATCACAAATGTAATAGTGTTTACAAATTGCTGGAAATGTGCGCATTAATGGTATTTTACTCTCGTCTTACAAGAAGTTTAAAGAAAAAATTTGGAGCCATTTTTAGTAAATTTTGAAAAGTGTCGGGGGACTTCATATAAAGGACCCCCAAAAATAATTACTGATTTTCAAAATCAGAGAGATTCGACTCAGGCCAAATGAATAGGGGTTTCTTCAATTTTGAAAAAATACCATGCATGATTTACGCGCTAGTGTTGTTCACACACAAAAGCCGGACAGACGGGCTGACGGACGGACAGACGGATGGACAGACAGACGGATGGACAGACAGACGGATGGACGGACAGACGGATGGTCGGACAGACGGATGGACGGACAGACGGATGGACAGACGGACGTTTTGAAAAAAATATTTTCGGTATCCAAACGTGTATTTCCGTTGATATATCGAAATCGATTCCGCAGCATTACCTAACTTTCCCTATACTACGTACATCCGTACGTATACGGGAAAGTAAAAAGAAGCACCCACGATCTTAGGTTAGTGAAGTGACAGTTGTGTAAAGTGAGATCAACCGGGGCAGGCACGGTTTATCACACGCCATTAGCTTCGAACGTCTAGCGGCAGAAAAGTTAAGCCTGCCGTCACTCAAAACTGTTTTTGCCTCATCAGCGAGCCCACCGGGCTTCTTTTCTACCTCGATCCCACTCAGTTGCCATCAAAAATTCGGACACGCTTGTAAGCCACCCATTAGCACTTAGCAGGCTAATGTGATAGGTTTATCTTTGATATGTAATTCTTGTTTCTAGCGTCTTTCAGGAGGTGCTCTGCGAATACGCGTTCGCGATGGCGCGGCTTCCTGTCATTTCTACGCCCCGAGGCGCGTCGGCTGCAAACGGCAGCGCGCGCTGTTACATCCACGCGGAATGTGACGGAGCCACCAACACACGCGCTTCTACGCGCCCTTGTCCTCTCGGCGCGCCTCCGGTTCAGGACACATAGCAAAGCCTTCCCCCCCTCCTCCTACTCTGCCCCTTGCTACGCTACGTTCACCCTCCGGCCCTCATGCCCGTCCCCCGCCCGCATTCTCTCCCCCTCCGCCGGCCCACCCAGCCCAAACATCCAATCACCAATCGATCCGATCGCCCACCCATCTCGCTTATCAACTCACGACCCCGTATCAATCTAACTACCCATTCAAACACACAGCCAACAATACAATTCACCCACCACACTCTCGAAACAAACCACGAAACCTATATATTCACCTATTGTCAATCTACTTGCACGCTTGTCATCCGCAATTTGCTTCTCAACCGTCCGTAGTATACCCGCTCACTAATCTTCCCACTCGCAACCCACTACCCAAACCACTCCACCTCCTCCACCGTTCACCTCCGCCCACTCGTTCACTCCCCGGCTGACCTGCTTACCCCAACCCCCAACCCCCAACCCGCTCGCTCTCCTCCGCCCGCTGATGTCTAACGCAGCGCATAACTTCGTGGCACGGCCTGGCGTGGCCTGGCGTGGCGGCAACAGGGCGAGTGCTGGCCAGTGTACGGCGACAGTTAACGCTGTCGGCGACACAATGCGGCGGCACGTTTATGGACACAGGCGTCCGTCCAGCCGGAGGCGGCGGCGGCGGCCTTCGCGGCGCTCGCCTCGTTAATCCTAGGCCGCACCCCCCCCCCGCCACCCGCCGCATCCAACACCTCTCCACCACATACACACCGCCCCGCCCCGCCCCACCACACACCACCCGCTACAGCCTGCCCGTACCCTCTCCAGCCCTACACAAACACACACACACACACACATAAACCTACTTTCACACCACCCCTACTCACACCACGGTAAATCCATGGTAAAGAAACGAATTTGAGAACAATTTCGCCCATATGAGAGAAAGATGGCTGCGCGCAAGATAAACGGGAAGACGCTATTCTGTCACGGTTGGAGTCGGATGTAAGAGGGGAAGCTACTCTGAAGCGGGAGGAGTCGGACTGAATTGTTAATTTGTAAAGGCTATGTTTTTGACGTAAATAAGAATACTGGGTTTTGACGCGATAATTTTCGGATGCAAACAATATTTTATGAGTCAGTAATATATTTTTCTTTGCGAGTAATGAGTGACAAATGAATAATCAGAGAGGGAATATATTTTGGTGTGTGGAGTGAACCAAATTCAATGGAAATTGAACCGAAATGGACCCTGGACAACGTTCAAGATTGCGGTGATTCTACGAAAGGAAAGTAGGAAATCGGGGGACTTTTTTTTAAATTCACCATTGTAGAAAGACTAAGTCTTGTATCAAAGTAAGAATCCTAAATTAGTAATTACAAGGGAAAATTGGTCATGCATTCAAAAGGGAGGGTTCTATAAAGAGTATTATATAGTGATAAGAACATTTATGTGAGAAGAATTGTGTTTAAAAAATTGTTGATTTCAAATACAATATTTGGATTAATGCGTATGTTTCACAACCTAAAACAGATGGAAATGTAGATAAATTGAAGTAAGTATTATTTTTTCTGAGGAGCAACAAAGTTCCCAATCCTAATTAAGGAGGAAATAAATAAATTATCGTAAATGCTTCGTCCCCGAACATTTGGAATAGACGGTCTATCTGACTCACTAATATAAATTTGTATCATGATGAGGCAATCTTGGCACAACCTTCGGGATACTGTCGGGTGAAATTTGAAATAGGAATTTAAGGAGAATAAGAAAACAAAAGGGTACCAAGAGCAGTCGCCAGATAGATTTTAATGGTCTGCAAAGAAATTCAGATATTTTAAATTCACTGAGCACGTTTATTAGAATTTGTAAGAAAACAATTGTATAAAATGTTTCATTTTATAACACATATTGAGTAAAAAAGAACAAGAACATTATATTCCAATAATTATTTCTTACAAAATCCTACTGAAACGTGCCAAATATCTACAAAACATTTGCCTGAAAAGCAGTATGCGCGATTCCGTTGTGCAAAAACGTTATACGTGGGTGTGTCCTTTTCAAATTGTCTTATTTTGTTTTTCTATGGTATACACCACGATCATTTGCCGCTCGTTGGCCCGTCAAACTATAATGATGGAACCATTCTTTGATTTTGAGCGAATAATTGCATCATCACACATTCTGCCAACCGCAGCGAGAGAATGCCTGGGGATGTAGCGATAAACCGAACAGCCCACAACCGTTTTCCACACAAATGTCAAATATCCGTGACGTCACAATAAAATTGTTTCCAAAAATGAACTTTGATTCACTAATAAATTTATAATGAAGTTATAAAAAAACGTATGTAAATTGTTTATAATGTTGCTTTATTGCATTCGCACAAATTTGAAAACTCACTAATACCGTCACTCGTTTTTAAAGCGTGCACCTATAAAATGAAACATTATACTTTATAGTATTATGCTAGTTTATACGAACATAATATACTAATATTGTAATAATTATTTTAGTGGTCTTATTTTGCTGGAAAAATTCATATTGGTCAGAAGAGAAGTCGAGAATTTTTTATTTTCTCACTGCGGAATATGTATCCTCCTTCACTTTTTACCGCGTTCTGCACTGCACGTGCTGCGGCTCCTTCTGGCCAAGGTCGAAAGGCAGCGCGGCTCGTTCTGTTTCTTTATGCTCATCTTACTCTCCCTGCCCCTCCCCTCTCCTTCCCCCCACCCTGCTCCGCCCCCTCCCTTCCGACCCGCCTCCCTCTGGACCCTCCCGTCCGCTCGCGATAAACAAATGAACGCCGGCTTCTCTCCGCTGCAAAGTAGCAGACGCCGCGCCGGCCGGCGCTGGCCCACGCGCGCGCACAACGCCCCGTCAACCTGCTCCAACCGCCAGGAACGTCAGCAGGCCGATAGAGCAAAATAACCGAGGCGATAGGTTGAAGTTTATTACACACCAAGTCCGTTATTTGTGACAACAGTCTTGTGTCGTTCAATACATTTTGTAATATCACCTTCCTCAATAAATAAGAAAACGTTTTTCGTAGAAAAGTAGAACTCATGCGCAATCTTCAGCTAAATCTTACTTGTTTCGATTCTTCATAACGGATTGTTGTCTTAAATCCTTAATGGACGCCGGCCGTTAATGGCTATTCGTTCCTCTCTTTCTTTGCAATAAGTCGATAATTTTCCAGAATTACGAAATAGGTTTTAACGTTACCCGAAACGGTCGCCACTTACCTTCTAGCTGTGACCAGCTATGACAGCTGTGACAACTGTGACCAGCTGTGCCATCTGTAACTTGCGGCCTCTTCACCTTATACCGTTTCTCCAATCACCCCAAACTTCTTAACCACCCACACAACATTCCTCCCTTCCGTTCCAAATAATCCTCAACGTCTGTCTCCCTACGTAGTCCCGAAGATCAAAGCGTTCGTTGTAAGCACCGAAACGTTACCGGTCTCTTGAATGTCCCCTCATCTCCTGTCGGCCCTGTCACCTTCTCTGCGCGATCGCTCCACCGCACATCGTCTTCAGCAGCCAAGCCTTTCCCCACACCTTTTATCATCATTGCGAATACATGCTCCCAAGATGTCCTCATTATCTCAAGCTCTTACCTTAAGCCCTCCACGACCTCTGCGTTTAGGATAACCTAGACCGCTCTTATCTCAAAACCCTTGACGTTTCAGCATTCTCAACAATCTAACCGCCATTATCGCAGCAATGCTTCACACGCAAGTGTCTTCAACGTTTTACGCATCCTCAAGTTTCTCTTCCGTCATTTGGTCTCCACTGACGTCCCAAATGTTCTTGCCGCTCCAACCCTAGCACACTACAGCAGCGCTTATCCAGAGAAGTCAACACAATGCTTCAGCGACCTCTGCCTTTTCCCAGACTCTCCCACCAACGCTCTCTACACTCCTTACGATCCGCCGATCCTTATTGGTTTACCTCTGATTAAAGAACGCTATAATTCTGGCCTATCTACGAGATTATTATATCGAAGGAATTTTATTTCTTTGTAGCGCGATCCTTATGTGCTTAGATGCATGGAGATTTTTCGGTATGTCATGTCAATAATTTATTGAAGGTTTTCTACTTCTAGCTTAGGTGGACGTTTATGTGTAAGTTCCATTCAGTCTCCAAGGCACACTTTATTTATTAATACAGTGGAACCTGACCCACGGTTACCTATTACGTGGTCATCCCCGTACATGGCGATTTGTTCGTGGAACCTTTTGGTTTTCCTATAAGACACGTACACATATAAATACGTAGACATATTTTCTATAAAATTCCCTCTTTCAAAAGGCCATCAACTAAAACTCCCAGACACATATCGTAGATTGACCTCTATTAACCGGTAATCTCTAGCTATTTTGTACTATATATTAGAATAAGAAGCGGAAGGACGATGGATATACTGTGGATTCCATATCATCTTGTGAAAGAACGCACTGTCAGTTATTTAGATTACTGACATCAAGTATTATTTATCTAGCAAGGGTATTAATCTCTGTTTCAAGTAACAAAGATAATTTTATTAATATATGAAGTTATAAAAAGTATATAGTATTTATCTTTATTTTGAAGCGTTGATTGCTGCTGTGCATCAATGTTCAATCATTTACTATTATTTAAATATTCACAATAAAATAACTTAGTTATTCATTATTTGTAGCCAAACATTTCATCTTACGTCTTGCATTCACTTCAGTCCATTCGTCCTTTTCCAACAACTCCTCCTAACACGACACCATGATATATAAATGTGTCCATGAAAGAACAAGCGGTTGCTCCGTCCTTCCACGGCATTCTCCTAAAGTTTGCTGCTCTTCCTTGCTCTCCCTGAAAACTTGTCAACAGCTCGAGGAGCATGCCACTTGCGCGAGACCGATCTGAAAGTCATCTGCAAACTCCTTCGTCGAAACGTCCGACTCACTAAATGCGAATTGCAATTGGAGGTGCAGTAAATGGGTGAGTTCGGTTCGGTGAGGGAACATATCCCGATTGCATCCCGAGGCATTTAAAACGTCTTTTACCTACCTTCCCAAAAGACCCGATTACATCTTGTGCTGTTTTCCTCATGAGCAGAGGGAAGAGCTCGCTTAGACTTTAACTCTTCGAAGATCGCTCTTTGCACAAGTGGTCCTTTTAACGTCGTTCATTTTGTCTTACTCTTGTTTTGGTCAGGTATAAAGAACGAGGAAAACTTGTTATTTAGTAACTCAACTACTGAATACTATTAATTTCATGAATGGATTTCTGCTTACCATATCTTGGGCTCCAAGGATGACGATGAAAATGGTCGGAGTCCTCCCTAAAAATGTGCATAATGAAAATAATTATATTATAATTAGATAACATACATTGTTTGCTGGATTCTACCACGTTCATCTTTGTTCGAGGTTTTCCTACGATATCATCTAATTGTGTTACTCATTAATGGAAACTTAAACTACATTGTTTTCTACTTTTCTCTCCCAAAATCTCGGCTGGGATGCAATCCGGCTAAGCCTTCTCAGGTAGTCAAAAGTGAATGAGGATTAATTGGGAAGCGTGTTTGAGGAAAAACTGACCGCTGAATGCAATCGGGCTGTTCGGCGATGAAGACGGAAAGTGAATTTTGCGAGTAAGAAAATGAGTAATTTCGCGAGTAAGAGGATGAGTGAGTAAGAGTCTAGGGTGTATTACGTTCGCTGAGGGAAGCAAGGTGATCTTATCTGAATCTGTCATTGGGGGGAGAAAATAAAATCCATGCGTGAAAGATTTATCGGTATTGTATAATTCGCATGTAGTTTGTTTATTGTAATTGGTAGTTTAAGTAATTAGAATGATTTGAGTAACGGAAAACATATTTTATTTCATGAAAATGAACACAGTTAACCTGGTGTGAGGTTCTCGTAACTTCATAACCTAAATTAAATGGCCACTTCTATTAACGCCCAATTTCGCAGGAACCATTAATAGCCGCTTAAGTAAGGTTTCACATTATTTTAAAATGAAGAATTCAATAAATGACAGTAAATTTAAATTCCTCTCACATCATTATCAAAACTCATTAATCATTCGATATTAGTATTTCTCTTTCATCAAGTCAAAAGCTAGAGTTCTCCAAAACGCTCAGTCAGTAGAAAGGCACTCTGCAAGAGTTGTGTGCACTCGACCTCAAAATAGACTTCCTCGAGCATCGCATGGCTCTGACAGAGATCGTTGGACCGCAAATGCTTACATATGATGAGAGCTGCTTTCTTTTACGTTGGAGAACGGCTCACAACCATCTCGTTGATCTCACACTTAGAAAAGCCGAATCAATCCACGGCAGATGCTCCGTTCACTTCACCGTTCTCTTTAAAGTTTTTTATTCTCTCCCGTTCTGTAGCTCGTGTATGTACACAGATATATTCCTATATAAATAAGCATTCATTTAAAGAATCAAGATCGAAATTTTTTGAAACACGGCTCTACGCTATGAGATACGCCTCCAACTTTCAACCTATTTGAGATGGCGCAATTTTACGAGTCGTTAAGTTTCGTAAGTGATGTTCTCTTAAATTTTGGACAATATTACATTTACTATAAATCTTCATTCATAAAGGGCGTTTGTTTGTATTTCAAAAAATGCACAAGTAATAAATAAGTCATTAAAAAGAAAATAAATAAATTATGTGAGTGATGGGTAAATTATTTAAAAACAAGTTCATGCCAATATGCTGTATCATGTATTTTTCGTGCTTCTTTAAAAGTGAATGAAATTCACAAGATACAATAATATATTTGAAACGAAAATAATATAGTAATAAAAGGAAATGTTCAACTGACATTTAAAAGCATGCATAGATAAATAGGCACAAGCATGACTAGATAAATAGGAACAAGGGA
The DNA here is from genome assembly GCA_038098605.1 of Gryllus longicercus. Lineage (NCBI taxonomy): Eukaryota > Metazoa > Arthropoda > Insecta > Orthoptera > Gryllidae > Gryllus > Gryllus longicercus. The sequence continues at coordinate 3,342,927 of JAZDUA010000090.1, forward strand.
GCTTCATACGAGCTCCCAAAAAACCTTACAAATTTCGTCGTTTCAGTAAACTTGTCCAATTTTCTTTGTTTTAATTTTCAATTTTTTTTTCGAATTCCTTAATATATATTTTCCATTATTTTACTCATACCTCCTTTATAACTCTGACTACTTCTTCTCATGTTCTATTTAATTTTCGTCATATTTATATTTCAATTGCCTTTGAACATGACTTTTTCTGATTTCGTGCTGTCAAGTCCGGAATTCAGTCCGTATTACTGTAATGCAACCAAATGCTTTTACTATTACAATTATTGTTCAACTAATTGAAACCCACATTAACTTGAACATCATAAATAAGGCTTTATTCGTTAATGCAATTCTTCAGCCGAAGATAAGTCAACGTCAATGGGGTAACCTAGTAGGCGAATAAACATTCCATTCCCTGGAGCACAAGCGAGGTTTTTCGTCGCGCGCGTCGCGGGGACCGCTGTGCGGTTTATCTCGCCTCATTACGAGTGCAAACGTGTAATTGAATTAGTGGGCGCGGAGGGTTGGAGGGCGGGAGGGAGGGAGGGAGGGAGGCGCCGCGGCGCCGTGCAGACGAGTGGCCTCCTCAGCGCGGCGCCGTTGTCGCCTTCCAAATCATCGCGCAGATTTAATTAGCGCCGCCTCTCCGCGCAAAGGGCCGGGGCGGCGCGGCGCGGCGCGCGAGGAAGGCATTCCAGGAGGCGGCGGCCACGCCTCCTTCTCAACGCGGTGTAATGATTGGCGTTTCCGAGCGCGACCACTGTTACGAACACGAAATATGACACTCACTACACTTAACCAAAGGCGCGAAAATAATGGCGCCAAATAGCGCTCTTCAATTTTCAGTTACTTCGCGCTGTAAGATGTAATTTTTCTTCTTAATAACCATCGGCACGCCCACGAACCCATATCCACTGTTACGAGTTCTTTCGTGTTGTGTTGTGTTATATTCCTGGAGGTGGCGGCGCTCCACCTCCGCGAAATGTCGAGATCCAGCGACGACCTACACGTTGGCTTGCGGGTGTTTTTCCTTCTCCACGGATCTCTCTCTGCGCGGCACCGCCTCCACCGGGACAAACTAAAAGCTCTCGACTTGTTTCCCGACGTACATGACGGTGTAAGCGTGTGTGTAGGGGAAGAGGTAAGGGCAAGGATGATGAAGGAGAAGAAGAAGCAGAAGCAGAAGAAGAAGCAGAAGCAGAAGAAGAAGCAGAAGAAGAAGAAGCAAAAGAAGAAGAAGAAGAAGAAGCAGAAGCAGAAGAAGAAGCAGAAGAAGAAGAAGCAGAAGAAGAAGAAGAAGAAGAAGCAGAAGAAGAAGAAGAAGAAGAAGCAGAAGAAGAAGAAGCAGAAGAAGAAGAAGCAGAAGAAGAAGAAGCAGAAGAAGAAGAAGCAGAAGAAGAAGAAGAAGCAGAAGAAGAAGAAGAAGCAGAAGAAGAAGAAGAAGAAGCAGAAGAAGAAGAATTTGGCGCCTTTGGTTATGCGTCGTATGTATGGTTCTGTGTTATCTAATTGTGTGCTCGCATTGCGATGTGTTGCAACTGCTGCTGTTATTGTGGTCTGATGTGAGAATGACCACGTGTCTACCGCCCGAGTATGTTACATTCCTCTACCCCACCCCCAGCTATCAAGTAAACAGAAATATTATTCGGATAAAAGTTCCACCTGGCTAGTCACGGCAGTAGCTGAACAGTTAACTCAACTGGTGCCCTTTTAATTTACCTTATCCCCCCGATCAAATGTTGTAACATTATTTTTACATGTTTGAAAGTTAGATCACTGACACGTTGTGGACATAATGAACTTCTATAATTGAAATGATTATGTAGTTTATAGAGGTGTTACGCAGATCTCCCATGCGAATGTTATTTGCCACAAAAATATACAAATGTATATTTGTATATTAATATATTATTTGTATATTAATAATTTTACATGGTTAATGTGTCTAGATCGATAGCCTGTAAGTCATTCCAATTACTATGCTTCTTTCTCCCATGATACACTCCAAGAATAATTTTAACTTGCGATTTATTTCAATAAAATGTAAAAAGAACAAAGTTGTTATTTTTTAAATATTTTAATTGATATATTTATAAACGAGGGAATGTTCTCATCTTGAAAAATAAACGCAGTAGAAACAGAACGATGATGTTTAGTCCCTGGAGGAATTGGTGTTCATTCCTCTGTCACGGCGTCCTCGGTGGCAGCAAGTTTTCCGCCTCATGACCTCGTGAGTTTCGCCATTGTTGTTATTTTATTAATAGTAACGCGCGGTTTTGCGCAGCTCACTAAGGGCCGCCATTATGTGAGTGCGCCTCAAGTGTTTGCGTTCGCCCCGAGAGAAAGCCGGCGGCGGTCGAGGGAGGAAGGGCGTTTTCTGTGGATCTGCCGACGCCTAATTTGCTCTCCGGAGGCGACTTGAACTTGCTTCGAAGCCCTCGCGATGCCTGGCAGTGATTCTCTCTGCTGCAGGTCGGTGCAGTGTTTAGATTTGCAAGAAATTAGTTAGTTGCTCTGCGCGCTGTGTGGTCGTGTAGAGAGGGCAGCCCAACGACTGTACGCCTGTTTCCCTTCAAACTTCTAATTTGAAACTGCTCTGCTGGTTGAACAATTCCATACCACTTACGCGTATGTTTTCTATGGTGAATTATTTGCATATCATCCGGAGTAACACACAGATGTTGATGTTAACTTGAGGAGAACTAAACGTATGTAACCAAGTGAAGTTGTAAAGTTCGTGTTTTCCATATTATTTTATTTACTTAGAGCACTTTACATTAGTGCATCTTGGTGAATCTTGTACACGCATGCTACTTATTAATATTTGCTTACAAGGAATTACTCTTTTACCCTTAATTTTTGCAACAGATGAAACATATCAGCTCGTAATTTACTCAGTTAAAGAAGGAGTATCTTATCATTAAATTATTTAGTACATAATCAAAACAGGGTAAATATGGGTGGTGTAAAAGGCTTATATTTTTTGTACAATAAGTATTGAAGAAAATATTTTAATAATTTTGTACAAATAGACAGAAGTAAGTTCCGGCAGAAAAGTGTTATTAATAAAAATGGCATTGTGAAGTGTAAGGTAATCGAAGACTGTGAGTCCTACATGATAACCTGAACATCTCAAAATTTCAAATCAGGGAAGAGAAAATAGAAATAAGCTTGAATTACATACTATTGTCCAGCTGTTTGACGACAGATCCGCAATGGACAGTACACAGGTATTGTGGATTTATTATGCAGTAGCCTGTAATTTCGGTTATTCCTCAGCAATGTATGGTAGCGGTCCATTCATGTCGCATCACACGACGGCTATTCAGCGCGGGTTGAATGGGATGCACAGCCAGTGAGGGCAGAAGCATTTTGAGAATGATAATTACCTTTGGAAATGGGTGGTTGTTTACCAGTTTCGTGACAACAGGTATTCTGAGATTTTTTTCACTACACAGCGAATATCACAGAGTCCTGCGTATTTCCTGACAATCAATTTGTTGGGCAGTATTCCCTCGGCGAATTAGCTATTGTTCAAGCGTATTGAAATACAAGCTGATGCTTCATTTTTATCGACGGTACGATGCCTGTTGAAGCTATTTCTGATTTTGTTCTAGATGCCGAAGCACCTAATTCATACTGCAATTTCAGTGAATCAATGATCACAGCATTGCGAAATTTCAGCTTGCTTCTTTCGACAACGATGCGCGTCCATTTATTATGTGAACAATCTTTTACTCCTCTTTTTCATTGCTGTAGGAATATTATTGTGAAATTCATTCCGTTAATTATTACTGAATCGGTGACAAACTGTTTGAATGCTTGTAGTAAGTAGTCGTGGAGCCAAATATGTGGTTGTGAATCAAAAAAAACATTTTACTTCCTTCATTAAATATTCTTTTGAATGCTGATTTCTCTCTTAGCAATTTAGGATACGACGAGATATTGCGATCTGAACTATAATTAAACGATTTATGTTAACTGTATAGTGATATTTGCTAACATTTCCCATTGGCTTGTAAATTCTCACTCACAAAGTCATCCATGATGAACGTCAGTAAGTTTGGGCAGCTCCTTTTCCATCGCAACAGACCGGGGGTGGGGGGTCGTTGGGGTGCCCGCTACCTCGACCTGCACAGTGTTATTAATAGACGAGTGCTCGGATCGTGCTCTGATCTCTTTCTGCATTACCTTGCAGACGTAACGCTCCCAATGTTCCCAATGGTGCGTTTTCAGAGTGCGGTTTCCGATATGGCAGGTACGTTGGCCCTGTTCCAGTTGGCCGAGGGCCAGAACATAACCCCTTCGAACCAGTCACGCCCACCGCATCTAGCCGTCCCCACAATACGAAATCAAACGCCTGCGACAACTCTGGACCCTTTGCATATCGGCATTTTTTGTCTCTTTCTCGGTGTCTCTCAGTCTACTTTACCTCTTTACTTTCTCTCCCTCTATTTCTCTCTTTCTACCTCTATTTCTCTCTTTCTACCTCTCTTTCTCTGTCTCTCAGACTCTCTTTCACTGACTCTCTTTCTCTCTGTTCCTCTCTATTTTCCTCTCTCTTTTCCTCTCTCTTTCTCTCTCTCTTTCTCTCTCTCTTTCTCTCTCTCTTTCTCTCTTTCTTTCTCTCTTTCCCTCTCTCTCTTGCTCTCCCTCTTTCTCTTTTTCTCTCTTTCTCTCCCTCTTTCTCTCTCTTTCTCTCTTTCCCTCTCTCTCTTGCTCTCCCTCTTTCTCTCTTTCTCTCTCTCTCCTTCTCTCCCTCTTTCTCTCTCTTTCTCTTTCTCTCTCTCTTGCTCTCCCTCTTTCTTTCTCTTTCTCTCTCTTTCTCTATTTTATCTCTGCCAATCTTTCTCTCCCTACTTTATCTCTCTCCCTCTTCCTCGTTCTTTCTCCATCTCTCATATTTTTGTGTGTGTATGTGTGTGGGGGGGGTCGTTGAACGGCGCCTGACGCAGCGCGTGTGCTTGTTGTGCGCAGCGCCACAGCATCCACGGCATGATGGAGGAGGAGAACGTGGTGCGCCCGCACCAGGAGATGGCGCAGCTCACCCTGGACGAGAAGAAGTTCCTGCTGGCGGTGGAGCGCGGCGATGTGGCGTCCACGCGCCGGTGAGTGCCTCTCACAACCCCCAAGACTCTCTGTGTTTATGTTGTTTGTTTTCAATTTGTTGCGCCTTCGCAATACGTCTCCTAGATCGTCTTATGCATTGTGCGTATGTGAAGTAATCCTCTGTTAACGTATTTTGTCTTTTTTTTTGTCTCGACATGTCGAAGTCAGTCGCCGCAGTCAATCGTTACGTCGCTTTTCATGAACTTTTGATGCTGTTCAGCGAACCCTTGTGTGTGGAAAAATGAGTTTTACTCACTACGATACATTTCTTCATTATTTTGTAACTAAACTACCAAAAGCAGATAATTTTATTCTAATATTAACCGACGTAAAACGTCAACAATGTTCTAAGTTAATATAAAGAGGCTTGTCAAAAGTACTGAGCTTGAGTAAGATTTTAATTCCATTTGTAATCTTTTATTGCATCGCCGTCAAGTATTTAAAGACTTTTCTAACTTATTACTTTCTCATCCTTACTCCCTAAGAAGAGATAGTATTGTAATGGTGCGCCGAATTTTAGACAGAAAAACTCGTATTCTCGGACCTCTCTGGTAACCAAAAGTGGTATAATAACGTGGTGTAGTCAGAATCCATGTTTTGTGGGTCCTTGATATCGAAATCGGCTATTGACGGGGAAACGTCTCTGTCCGTCTGTGGTCAAAACTAGCGCCAAAACCGTTCAGTCTATTTTCTCCAAAATTAATATTCCCCGATCGATCTAAACGAAGTTAAGGCTTTGCGAGTTTGAAATGGACATTTTGATTTTTGAGGGTACTTAATATGAAGACTCAAGAACATTTTCAAAATTTCCTCAAAAATGATTCCACATTTTTTCATTTAACTTTGTCCTCGATTTGCGTTAAAGACGCTTAAGAGAATGGTCTCATGTTCTTTGAAATCTCTGATTTTTCAAAAATTGCAAAAGTTCAATGTTTTGGCGTTTTCATACAACTACAATATTGAAGAAATTTTTTCTTGCCTGAAATATGTGTTTTGAAAATTTTCTCTACACTATTGTATATTAAAAAAACATCCCAAAAACTTTTTTTTCAGAATTTTGAAATGCAAATGTTGTAACACCTTAAGGTATTACGGAAAACAACATGAAGCTCTATTTCATTGCTATAACATGTGAAAATTAGAACAATCTTGAGATTCGTTCAGCAAGCTCATACGGACATGCTAGGCAAGTAAGAGCGAAATCTGTTGTTTAAAGACATCTTCAAAGAAGGTCATGGGGTATTTTTTCTTTAATTTTTTCCACGGATAAAACAAGTGATGCTTAAATGAAAGCCGGAGGTCTCATTTTCGTTAATCTCCTTGAATATTTTAAATCTGTGTGCTGGAAATATTGGGTCGATACAATTAAATTTTTAAGTGCCGGGCGTGTTGGTGCGTGAGAGCAGCTGACTTTAGAGTAGGAGTAAGGCGCACGATAGTTAACTCGAAGGATCTGAATTGGAGTCTCGATGCGGAAAATACTATTCAGTTTGAAAACGCTTTTGCGGGTTCATATATTAGTATAAATTGCGTAGAAGTAACAAATAATTCGAGAAAGTACGTGCATTTTTAGCGCTACTAGTTAAGTGTTGTTTGTGCTTCTCAGTAGTGCAGCAAGCACTTTACTAAAGCCTAAAAGAATAAACGTGGAGAAAAAACCCTAACGAGACGAAATATAAAAATTAATTTTCAAAGCGTAGTTCTCCTAAAAGTTCGAAGCGTAAATTTATTTATACATGTCACTCTTTGATCCTATTTATTTAAACGTTTTGGAAAATCCCTGCTACAACCTGAAGTTTCTTAGAACGTGTATAAAATGCAGCATCCATCATTCCGCCCGGGAATCGCCGGTCGCCGCCTCCTTTCCTCCCCTCTCCCGTCCACTTCCTGAAACACTTGATGTCGCCCTCTGACGAAGCGTCCGAAATTGGCCGCGGCGCCGAGCCGAGCGCTGTCAGAACGCAGGCGGCGCGGCGCGGCGCGGCGTGCCAGGAAGCACCCGTCCGTGCTGCCTGCGGCGGGCGGATTCGCCGCGCGTCGCCCGTGGCCGCGAATGGAAGTAACGTCACGTCACGTGACGTGCTGCAGCTGTCACTCGTCGAACCTGCGACACATACAGGTTTCATCGGCTCTTTGAGCACGTTTTTAAAGAAATACTTTTTTTAAGAATGCGGGGAAATTTCATCCTCTAATATGTTATTATATAGTTGCACAATCATAATATCAAAGAGCAATTGGGTTTTCCCTCAGTTACTTACTATTTCTTACGAACCGAGTAGAAGCGGAAACGTAAAAACGGAAGCGCAAGTGTTTGAGTGGGCGTGGAAACCCACAAATTTTTTAAGATCCGAAGTGTCGCTGTGAGAAAAAAGAATAACCACAATTTTATCTATTAATCTAACAATATTATCTTCCAGTTCAGGTGCAGAAAAACTAACTGTTGAGTACAAATGTCCTTTAATTAAAATCTATGTAACAAAGCAATTTCCGTTAGATCTTTGAATAGGTCTTGTTAGCGTCTGGCTACTTTAATATAACTGTATATAGCCGATGTTTCTGCATGGCTGAAAATAGATCTTTTGGCTCTAAGGCAGCAAAACCCGTTGATTGCTTCAAAAGATATGGATGCAGTAGTAAATTCACCTTCTCCACGTTAAACAATATATCTCTTCTATCTTTTCGAAGACGGGAAATAATTGCAGCCTGAAAACATCTGGAAGTATCATTGAAAGGAATAAAGCAGTGAAACTTCTGAGTTCTCAAAATATGAAAACACAAATTCTTATTTCAACTTAATGTATTAAAAGAGAAGGGAAGGAATTCTGAGACTGAAGAAAACGTACGCATATTATACTTCTCTCCGTTTCGTTACATGTAGTTTAAAATGTTCAAAATATTTGGAATACTCCCAATAGCAATGATAGTGTTATAATATAGACGTCAGGAATCCTTTGTTTTTAAGATAATAAAGACACTGTTTTTCATAAATGGAAATTTTATTCACTTGTCACTAATACGCATACGACATTTCGTGACTTTCTCTTTTGTATAATTAAAAAATATGATCTACGTATATTTTGTGGTACAAACTGTGCATTGCATGTGCTCATTAATGTGTGCATTCATCGTGGCATTGACCAAACACTCCAGACTTGCACATGTGCGGTTGCAATTGTATGCCTGTCTTCTACTTAGGCAATTATAAAAGTAAAAATTATATTTAACGATACAATAATATTTTGCACAATGTATAATTGGTTAAGCAGAATATATTTTACTAGGTAAATTTGGTTCACTATACAATGTAGTAAAACATATTTTTATGTAAGTATTTTCAATTGGGCAACGGATGGAGTCAATTTTAATACAATAATGGGTCTAAAAATCCTATTCAACATGCCGTGATGTGCCAGACGAAATTTCCTGTATACCAAAACTTGAAGTTTGAGATTGACAATTGGGCGGCGTTTCCATATGCATGGGGACGACGAACGATTATTAACACTTCCGATAACGCTATCTGATTGGACAGGAATCTTGAAGGTAAGCGAGATCTTGTGCGTTTAAGAGTGCACCATGCGCTCGCTAGCTCTCAGTATCAAAGAGAGGTCTCTCGAAGTGTAGGACTGGATCGTGACAAACGGAACGGATCCAGCGACGCGCGACGGAACCTTCGACTAGTTGGCTTTTTCGCCCCCATGGGCTCCCTCCGCCTACTTTTTCCCGCGCACGGAATTCGACGCGCGCTGCGAAGAACGTCGCGTGGAGGCACGCCCCGCGCACGCGAAGGACGAGGAGCACGCGTGCGGGGGAGGCACGCGCGCGCTAGCACGTGCTGCCGTCACCCGATCTTCGCTCACCCCGTCCTCCCTTCGTTTCAGCAGCGCGCTCCTCCAAGTCCTCCCGACGCTGCGAGGCCCGGGGCTCGCGGTTCGGCTGATTCAAGCCGAGTGGTCTTATTATTAATCTGGTCAGGTCTAACACGTGAGTTACAACTCCACGCTCCCTACAATTCTCCACACTTGCCCACATTCCTTCACGTTGTCCTTAACCCTCCACACTTGCCCCAAACCCAACACACTTGCCCCAAACTCTTAAAACGTGCCCCAATCCCCAACCTTCTACACTTCCCCCAACCATCGACACTAACCCAAAACCATCCACACTAACCCCTCAACCCTCCACACTAACCCCCAACCCTCCACACTAACCCCCAACCCTCCACACTAAACCCCAACCCTCCACACTAACCCCCCAACCCTCCACACTAACCTCCAACCCTCCACACTAACCCCTAACCCTCCACACTAACCTCCAACCCTCCACACTAACCCCCAACACTCCACACTAACCCCCAACACTCCACACTAACCCCCAACACTCCACACTAACCCCCAACCCTCCACACTAACCCCCAAACCTCCACACTAACCCCCAACCCTCCACCCTAACCCCCAACCCCCCACACTAACCCCCAACCCTCTACACTAATCCCCAACTCTCCACAATAACCCCCAACCCTCCGTACTAACCCCCCAACACAATATTAACCCCGCAACCCTCCACACTAGCCCCCAACATAGCCAATGTACGTTTATGAATCTCTCAAAAGTATTTGAGTCAGGTCCGTTTATTAGAAAATTTATTTCTAAAACGCTATTTAAAATACTACCAAAGTCCCTCAATCCGAATGCGAAATCTTCTTGGGCAGCAGTATTACATTTTCTTTAAACGATCGAGAAGAAAGGGAAACAAATACTGCAATTCGTACTATAAAAGCTTCGAATTATCACTGAGTTCCCGAACATCCCTTCGAGAAGCTAATGATAAAATGATACTACTAGTAATAAGTGTGAATAAAGTAATATGTGGTTTTATGGACACACATGAAACATGAAAAAGAAATGGATGGCTTTACAACGTCAAATCTATCATAGCTTGTTCCATTTTCACTTTCTCGCATTCTGTGTACTACAGTGATCCGTATACTACTAGAAAACGCTGGATATCATAGCAAAGCAATTTTTAAATTGTACGGCGCCAGGCAACGGGAATGGACGCAGCAGCCTAAACTCAAAAGACTTACCAGATTGTTGATGAGTTCACCCAGGTGATGACAACCCTTGGTCTATTATAGCGGGAAATCTCTGTAAAAATGATCGCAGGTTCCAGAACAACACAAAGTGCACCTCTACTGTATCAGCAGATACATCGCAAATCTTAGAATCGATGGTGGTAAAACGATAAAATTAATGCACAATTGTAAGTCATGTCTTAAGTAATACATTGAAAGGTGGTAGTCTAGATGTGATCATTTTGTGTATAAAATGCATAGGATAATTGTTAAGTTGAAAAACTGAAATTACTTTTTACACACTCGCCCTTACTTTGTTAGAAGCGAAAGTATTGTAATTGTGCGCCGAAAAACGGCTGTCGACAGAAAACTCTTAGTTACTGTCCGTCCATCGGTCAGTCCACTGGTCTAGCCATTGGTCTGGCCGGCTGCCTGCCAGTCTGGCCGCCGATTCAGACGATTTTCGTCCAAAATGATATTCCCCTATCTATTTAAAGAAACTCCTATGACTTGGAAACTTATATTTTAACAGTAATTCTTATTCATTGTAATTGAATCGATATGTTAGAATCAAGTTTGCTCATAAGTAAGTGTTCACTGAATTTTGAATGAAAATATTGGATGTAAACTGTAGTCGGCAAGACAAGCACATGAAACATTATAACATAATAAATGTTAACATTTATTCAGTAATATATTGATATGTTTCACTTAAATAAATTTTACTAACGGTTGTACATTTTTACTGATAAAACGTCTGTGCATAACCTCTTTGTAATACTCTTCGAAATACGAAAGTGTCCTTGGACAGTTGTGAATAGTCTTAGACTGTAGGAGGGATTTAAAAAGTTCAGTCTTCTGAAGAAGACAATAGAGGGAAATTTTCTCGCCAAGTTCTTGATAAAATCTCTCTCATTAAAGAAGTCAGCACGAACATTTTTCTTCCTCGAACTTCCTGAAATACTGAACAACAGAGGCGAAAGAACATCTCAACGCCAGTTTAAGCAAAACGGATAGCTTTTTTGTAAGTCATATGCAAATCAGCCATGCAAACTACTACTCTTTATTTCTCCATTAGTGTTTTTTTAATCAAATTCTCTAAGAAAATATGAATATTTGAATGTTCTTATAATTGAATTTGTTCTCAATGATACTTAATTCTTAGAAAATACGTTCCCTGAATATTATGAATTTGTATTGTTACAATATGAATGGCTAAAAATATCGTTAGATGTGATGTTCGTTAGATTAGAGTTAGGAGTGTTCGATTATAAAAATAGTGGTATCTATACTTTCACGTCTCATAGAAAACTTAAATAATAGGTACCGCTATTTATGCGAAACCTATTAATTCCTCATATCGTAATGTACGAATCAATTGTCACTACCATATATTGCTCGTCCTTGAAATCACAACTTAGAATATAGACAAATCTACACTATCTTCTTTTAAAAGGTCAGTAATATTATTTTGTCGCAATTTGCTTCTCATCAGTCTAAAAGTCAAATATCAGTATTGACACCCTAACGGTTTATTTGTGTCAACTTTGTGCTGGAATATTATCTTCATTTTTCAAATACAATAAATAATAAATATGTCAACTTACACAATTTCCGTATCAATGCTCATTATGTAATTTAGATATTTTAAGAATTTACACGTTCTTAATCTCCAAATGAGTTTAATTATGAGAATAGTTTTGGCATGTTTTTACAAGCGCAAATACTAGGGAGAAGAAGTAAGTAAATAATATACAATATTTTATTTCTTGTTATTTCTCAAGCAACTAACTTTATTTTAACCTTAGAATTTTCAAGACATTTTTACTAAGAAGTCTAGCTTTTTTTATTTGTTTTGAATAACTATATTACTCGAAGTTTTTAAAATAAGAACTGAGCAACCTTTCATACCACATCCCAGACTAGTAAGACGTTAAGTCGACAGTTACATCTAAAGGGCCCAAAAATAAAGTTAACATATGTGGATGTGACGTGAGTGAAGTCGTCTACGTTTCAAATTAGTAGAATAAAGTAGTTAAGCTCACATACTGATAGGAACGTTGCGTTTCTTCCTCTTGGCCATGAAGTTACAAAGGAGGGTTATGATTTTGGAGCCTTATCACTTCTTTCAAGTCTAAGCGCGATGAGTCGTGCCACACTCGCTCAATTTTCCTGTTTTTGAGTATATGCGATGTGTTGAGAGAATGTGATTTACAAGTTACTTGCCACACCCATGAACTACGCGAATCATGGGCTTAAATGCGTACGCATTATTTCGCAAACAACACAAGGAACTGCACCTAAGGGTATGAAATTACTAAGAGTACGCAATTTCATTTTCCAACAATTAGATAATTAGTTGGACACATTTGTCATTTTGTACTATGTGAAGTTGTAAACATCTAACAGCATCTGGCAGATATCGTACGTATAGAATACGGAGAAAGGGATATTTCGTTTTTGTCATGCTTAACGTAATTTTCTCATTCTGTTACGTAAGCTCTGAGACGAAAGTAAGGACTCTTGCTTCAAAATGATATATTTATTTAGAAAAAATGAGTTTTAATGTAAACTTTCATTGCAACATTCATTCCAAGTTCTATTCGCGATGTCATCTATTAAGTTTCCTTTCTTTCACCTTTTACTTGTATCCCAAAGAGTGCACGCTTACTATTTGGAACACTTTATATCGTTTTATATTTAAACTCATAATTTGAATTTTTAAGCTATTTTGAAAGTTTTAATACAATGATGTGATTGTCGTCAATCCATTTTCCAATATCAAAGACTCAAAATGTGGATTATGTTTACACTACATGTTAGAGGACGTAACTTAGAACTACATATAGGAACAAGAGTTATCCTCTTTTTCCTTACGGAGTCCATCAATACGAGTTTTTCTGTAAAAAAATGGCCAATTGCCACCACCACATTACAATACACTGTCTTGACTACGTACGCAGTAAGGTAAGAAAGTAATATTGCGAAGACTAGCGGTGCTACAAAGAGGTGGAGTTTTTCTTGTACTAATTAGTTCCTCTTTGTATTATTATCTGTTCACTCAAAGAAAAAACTTGATGTAAACTAGCGCACTACTTTCGATTACGCGTGCAGCATACCCCTCCAATTTAAAATTAATAAGAGATGTCATGCAAATGTCATGTTCATGCAACTTGCGATCAGTCAGCTTCAGGAAGTGGTTGTCAATAACAGGATGTCGTCAATTACTTGTATAACTTGGTTGCCCTAAAATCGGAAGTTATTGTTCACAATTCACAAGCTGCAACAATTTAGCAAGAGTTGGTGTTTCGTTTCTGCACTTTTGATGCAAAGAATGCACGTTCGATCGAACAACACTGTACAAAGTCATCGTATGCTCCAATCAGTTTCTTCACCTTTCTTTTCTTCTCTGGAGTTCGAAGTTGTCCCTTGTCAGTGAGATCTTTCCAGAGTTTCAATACGCTGGACACGGATATTCCAGTGAACTTTGTGATTTGCTTCTCCGGAAACAACGGATTCCTATGTAATAACGAATTGAAAACGTCCAGAATGATGCGCATTTTGCTTCGCCGAAGACATTTTCCACACTTGTGTTTAATTATTATTGAACGGCCAGTCACAATCTCAAACATTCTCTAGCAAACTGAAATGCACGGCCTTGCAGGCCGATCGGCGGTGCGGCGCCGCGATCCCACGAGACACGGCTCCCCCGCCCGACCCGTGTCGATCAGCACGTTCGTCGCTGAACTATAAGATGATCGTAACCTTGTCGCCGAGCAACACACATTCAATTCACAATGTCTCCTTTCTCGAACCGTTGCAATAGTTTTAACGTAAGGTTAGTTTAACGAATGATGGCAGATAAATTAGTTCTTATATAGAGAATTATTTACTTCAGCGTCAGGATCCCGACAACAGCAGAGGTCACACTGCAAACCAATGAGAATCATCCTAACTCATGTGCATTTGTTTACATCAGGATATTTCTTGGGGTGAACGGATAATATGTCGGGGTTTCCTTTTAGGTTTTGATCAATTCTCTTTCCGCCTAAGGGACCTATCTGATCTTGCCCCAGCGGTAACTACCACAAACTCGGAAACGAACTCATTAAATACAGGATATTAAATAGATTCAGGGGGAGGATATTGGGGAAGATTATGAAAACAAGCATGAACATCAAAAAATCTTCACCTAGTTAATCGAATAGAGAATCTTCAAGAAGTAGATCAAATAGACTATCCTGAGTGAATCTAAACGAGATTCTGGAGCAAGTCGATTTACAGAACAATTTGATGAAGTCGGTCAAATGGAGGATCTCAAGGAAATAAATATTAGTAAGGAGTGCGGAGACGAGATCAAATCAAGTATCTCAAGAGAGTAGAAAAATCAATAAATATTGCGCCAAGAGAAGAGTTCTAGAATGTTGAAAAAATTGACGATTTCGATGTTCGATCAAGTCAAAGATTTCAAAACAACTTCAAGTTCAAAATCCCAAGAATGACAAGATAACGAGAAACATTTTAAGAAAATGGTGATACTCCTAAAGTTGTGTATACAGTGCAGGATATGCCAGTAAGTTGATCATCTGGGAAATCTGCGCACATTTCGATCACGTTGTTCTGCGCGCATGTTGATCATGTGTAGGATCTGCGCGCAAGTCGACCAAATGGAGAGTGTTCGCACAAGTCGATCATGTGTAGGATTTGCGCACCAGTCGATCATATGCAGGATCTGCGCACACGTTGATCATATGTACGATCTGCGCACAAGCCGATTATATATAGTATCTGCGCGCAAGCCGATTATGTATAGTATCTGCGCGCAAGTCGTTTATGTGTAGGATCTGCGCACAAGTCTATCATCTGTAGGATCTGCAGACAAGTTAATCAAGTGGGAGATTGGTGCGAAGTGCAAGGAAGTGGGCAAATTGCACATTTGTCAAACAATTCCAAGTAACACTCAAAAATATATTCCGGAAATTTTGCAAAATGCCTTTTTTCGTTATCATTATTTTGTTGCTTTTAACCTTTTTAGTTGTTTTTTGTATATTAGTTAATTTTTGCATTTAGCTTCTGATACTATTTTTGCCAATTTGTCTTATTTTTGCCTTCTACGTCATTATTTTGGTTTTTTCCTCTGCACCTATCTCTAAGAGATAGATATAAACCTGCAAACCTGGACAATACGAAAGACATGGCCGCGTTTTGTCTTTCTGCGAAAGCAGAAGCCGTGTTAAAAATGTAAATAATATAGGAAGATTATACCAGTCAAGATGTTTTATTTTTTAATGTGCTCCTCCTTCCTTTGTTCGCTCACGAGGAATTAAGAATAGACATTTTCCTTTTAATGACATATAATTTTCAAGATATTGCAGCAATATCGACGTATATGAAATTATTTTGAAACCACAGTGTGTGTCCAACTGGCGCTCTCTCCTGTGTCTGGTGCCTTGCGTTGTATTGCACCACGCTCTTGTCTCTATTACTAGGTTTACTGCATCTACGCTTTGTTCCTTCGATTTAACACGGAAAGCATGGGTCTTTTGGTGCCGCAACCAGACGGGTTGGCGACGATGGGAGTCTCAGGGGAATACCAATATTCTGTCTTCGTCAACTGCAACGTCTGTCTGCAACGTAATGTTATATGAGTTCGTAGGCTTCCGCAGTCGGAGTCAATACATTCTTCTATACGGCTATCCGAGATGAGCCCCGTCCTGATCAATTGTGTTGACGTTTCGGCCATTTTGCTGTTTCCTAGGCATCTGGCTGAGATCAGCAGTATAGCTCACTGACTTTCAGGCACAATGTTAGTTTTTAGGACATGATTCATAAAGTTAATATTTAGTTTAATATTGATTGGCACTCCTCCTATAACTTCTGGAAAGAACCAGTTTCAAACGTGTGTCGATGATATGCGTGAATATAGGCTATGATACTGTCTACAATCACTATATGGTGTTTCTGCTTCCCATAGGTGCAACATCAATTCAATTCATTCCATCAATTCATTTCATCAATTCAATCCATTACAACAGCAATTCTTCCTGCTTGTCACTAAGCTGGTGGACATCGATAAGGCAACATGACAGCGAACAGACATGGGCAACGGTGGAGAGTGTGGTTTCTCTGGAGGGAAGGAGTGACCGCTTTAGACATCCACAAGTGGTTAGCATCCATGTATGGGTAGTCATCACCAAGACGTAGATCAGTGTTTCGTTGGGTATCAGAGTTAAAAGACGGAAGAGAACAGGAACTGTGCTGGAAAACGCGAAATCACTGGACGTCTAGCAACTGCACACTAACCAAACAAAGCCCAACGCGTCAATGACTTGATAATGACTAACATGCAATTAACGTTTGAGAGGAGAAGTCAACAAGTTTATCACGGGGTTCCTCCACACCATCATCCATAAGGATTTAAAGATTTAGAAGGTATGTGCACATTAAGTGCCACAATTGCGCAGAAACAAAAGTGTGTGGAGTCGTGCCAACATGTAGTTAAACAGCACAATGCACATCCAGCCGAGTTATTTGGGCGCCTGATCACCGACGACACGTCACGGGGCTTCCACAAGACTCCAGATCCTCCACATTCTCCGTCTGTGGCTCCTAGCGACTATGTCCCATTCACACAACGAAGCCGGGTATGCGTGGTAAGAAGTAAACACCAATGACTAACATAATGCAATTGTCCCAACAGTGGAGGCGAGGTACACTCAAAGAATGGTTTGCTATGCCAATAAGAAAGCTATCAGAATGACGACAAAAGTGTATAGATATTGAAGGGGAATACCTATAATATAATCTGTATTCGTTCCTTCAGTAAATGATTACTGTGAACCAAAAATATATTGTTGTTCCAATCATTTTTTAAAGCTCCAAGTAAAATATGTAACAGTGGTAAAAAGAGAAAGTGTCTATCATATCAACTAAATACCCAAAAAACTAATATTTGTTGGAATAACTTTATTCTATAAATGACGTTTTAGTTAATATAGGGCGTAATTAGTAATGGCATAAGTCAATTAACCCAAACATTGCAATAAAATCATTGTTAATTGTACGTAAAGTTATTTTGTTTTCTCAATGAGATTTATTTTATAGTTTTGTATGATATTTTCTAAATTATTTTTGTCAGTGTATCTTCGATGTGAAGGCAACCTGCAATGCAATTAGGTGTTGGGCATTTTTTAATATTAGAAAAACAATGAGACTCATTTCAAAGACCAATGTCGGATACTAATAATTTATAACAACAAAATTGATCTCATTTACTGAAAGAAACAACACTTTCCAGAAATGCGAATTAAAGAACTGCAGAATTAACAAGAAAGACTGTCTCGCGCTCTTCGTCTCCTCTCAATCATCGAAGCAGCCTTGTATAAGGTCAGTACCGTTATATACGCTGACCGTTATATATAGTCATATATAACGGTTAGCGTATCGAGCTGTTAAACCCCAGTTTTTGGGTGCAAACCCGAACAAAGCCGTGCATTTTTAAGGGTGAAAAAATTCTTCAAAGAGAAATGAAGCCGATTGTCCCATGTTGTAGGATTATCTCGTGTAAAAACATTGTAGCCTTAAAGAAGAATTTGGCCTAAATTGAAATCGCCTGTTTCGCTGCCCCATTATACCTTCTTTCTCGCCTAGATGGTGAAAGGAGCGTAGCGAAGTTTGCGCGGTAGGAAGCGTAGGCCTGACGACCTGAATCTCGCCACGTAAAATTGAATTGACTTCACTTGAATTGAACCTTCCCTTCGAAATCGCCACTGTTTCGTCAAGGGAGCTCCCACATCAGTATGTGTTACCCCAGTGATGCTGCTCACGGCACTCAGGCGATGAATTCCACAGGTGCCTTGAAATTTTAACGCCGGCGTGTTACTGACAAGTATGCTGTACAGGGCTTTGAATCACTCAAAAGGAAAATGTTCATCGTTAGTGTTGCCATCCTGCAGGATAATGTTTGTTTTTTAGAATAGTTACTGTTTTTTTAATTTTCTTCAAAATGCCCCCAAAAGCCTACACTGAAAGAATGTACTCTTCAGACCAACATGTTGGGGAGTGTTCGAATTAGGTTCTTCAACATCATATTCTGCGCTGGGTAGAGGCCACAGCCAGAAAGAACGTCCAACAAAAAGTGGCGACAACACTTTTTTGTTTTTTCATTATCATTTAATTTTAATTTCTAATCGATAATTTTTCACATGCTACACCCGAGAATAAAAAGTCAGGCAACTAAATGTTTAAAGTTTTTTATTGAGAACTTGCATGGTAGAAAATTTCTACATGAAGATACATTTAAAGCAGTTCACAGTGTCAGCGACGCCACATTCAGCTATTACTTATATGGCTTTGCTGATTACTTGATTGTCATTAGGATTATAAATTTCTACCAATATCAAAGTGAATATTATAATAACCAACGACACCATTCGTTTTGGATTTCAGAAGCCTATAGTTTTACGATTTATCTTCGCAGTTTTTCTCTACAAGTATTGAAGTTATTTGAAACAATACAACATATGTCATACGAACTAATCATTCTGTATTTTCAATTGTATGTGCACATTTCCTACCGCAATAGAGCTGTCAAATACACAGACATATCCTTGGTAACTATATTCAGGCTCCGCTGCAAAACATACAACTGCAGAGTCTCTGCGGAAATGCCGGTTGTCCATCTGGACCCACCTGCTCCATATGCCTGCGACCGTCTGAGAAAATATACGGGGTGTTTGAATGGACACCGGGGAATTACGGCTTGCGCATCTCCACGACTTAATGATTAAAAAGAAGTTATTAACCTGACTGCACAAAGGAAGGGGAGTTTCTTTTTTCACCGTAAAGTGTCTAGAATTCCTCCGCTTCCATTACGTTTGAACCTACCTTGAGATTTTGATGATCAAAGAATCAAACGACGTTTCTATCTCAGGAGACTGTACAATAGTTTGTATATAGTATATAGTATATAGTATATAGTATATAGTATATAGTATATAGTATATAGTATATAGTATATAGTATATAGTATATAGTATATAGTATATAGTATATAGTATATAGTATATAGTATATAGTATATAGTATATAGTATATAGTATATAGTATATAGTATATAGTATATAGTATATAGTATATAGTATATAGTATATAGTGCCGGAGCCGAATGCTGGAATGCGCCAACAACGGATCTCGCGCGATCGTTCCTTTCCCTTCCTTGTCCTCTTCCCTCTTTCACTTACCCACACCTACACTTACACACACTACACTACCACACATGTCGGGAGCTCAGAGCTAGTCCCGGCTGGGGCGAAGCGCCGCGGGTGAAAGATAATTGGTTGGATAAAGCCCCGCAAGTCGGCGTATATATCTGCGCCAGATC